>CM076583.1:327227200-327330397 GCA_034641835.2 Pinus albicaulis
GGCCTGCGCAGCCAGTGCATGAGCGCTGCTCATGGCCCTCCGTGCTGCAGCTTCGGCCCTCACGGCCTTTGGAGCTCTCGATCCATCCAGGATCAGATTGGATCCGCCCTCCAGGCACCCGATCCCGCCTCTGGCCTCTCCAGAGCTGCACCTTGTGATCTGTGGCTCGTCATTTGCTGGATCTGCTGCCCAGATCCTTAGCTGCGCCTTGGTTCTGACTCTGCTCGGTCTCGGAAATGCCTCTCTTGTCTGGAGCAGGAAAAGTGTGCTTCTGATCTGGACTATGGAGACCCAAGGCTCGCCTCTCGGGCCCTCTCAGTCTTCTCCTCCGGATGACTCTGCCGCTTTCTCTTCCTTGATTGCTTCATTACCTAAGAAGAAGAAGCCTGACGCCTCAAAGTTCGTTAAGAAGCTCGATGATGTACCAGAGGTAAACCTACCTCCTGAGGGACCGATCCAGGTTGCCTTGTCTCTAGCAGATCGTGCCCTGGTGGGTCAATTTACGGGTCTCTGGCCCTCACCTAAATCAACCGAAAACTGGGTCGTCAAGAATTGGATTCCACTGATCAAGAATAAAGTCACTTCGTACTTTCTTGGAAGAGGCTACTTCCTGTTTGAATTCAACACCAAGGAGGATAAAGACCTGATCTTCAGGAATGGACCCTATTTCATGGGACCTCAGGGTCTCTACCTCAACAAATGGACCCCAGACTTTGATCCGGCTGTGGACGTACCGTCGGCTGTCCCCATTTGGGTTAGGCTCCCCAATCTTCCGGTACACTGTTGGAATTGGGACTCCCTCAAACATATTGGCAACACATTGGGCAAATTCATAGACAGAGCCAACAACAACGATCAATATGATTGTGCCTGAATCTGTGTCGAGGTAGATCTTGAGGTGGGTCTTCCGGAGGCCATCAAACTAAAGGTTGGAAGCTGGACGCGTGTTCAAGTTCTGGACTATGAACAGCTCCCTTTCAAATGTCGCAAATGTCACATATACGACCATTTTGCTAGAGGATGCCCGAATAAAAGCGATCCAGAAAAAGGAAAGGAGGAAGGATGGAACCAAGTCAAGAGGCCAAAGACAAACCACAAGAAATCCGGGGCACAAGGATCTCAACCTACCGCTGCCCAAAATGTATCCTCGTCAAGAAGTCAAGAAAATAGGTACGAGATCCTAAGCTCTGCGGAAGAAGCTCCCAGGGAAGAGGAGAGGCCCGTCAAACCAGCAGAAAAATCGACCTCAGCAGGAACAAGACCCGAAGAGAGCATCATGGCAAGGGACAAAGAAAAGCAAACAGAAGCCTCTGAGGAGGAACATGACTCAGAAGAGTCCGAGGAAGATGGAGAAATCGGAGACACGCAGACTTCGGTCAGAAGATCTGCAAGGGGCCGGAAATCTGCAAGAGAAAAGAGAGATCAGGAAACCTACAAAGACAAACTCCAGGGTAGTCAGCCCACGCTGGAAAAACTCCTCAGCAAGAATACGAAGACGGTTAAAAATCAAGCTCATGGCTCCAGGGGAGCCTCCCATCAAAGAAATAAATGATGAAGACCATCTCCTGGAACTGCAGAGGAATGGGGAGTAAAGTAAAAGAAGAAGCAATGAGAAGTCTAATAAGAAGAGAAACCCCGGACATTCTTCTGATCCAGGAGACTAAAATGGAGGACAAGGAGTTCCTCCAAACCAGCAAAAAGTTTTGGAAGGGAAGCAGCGGACTAGCAGTATCATCAAGGGGAGCCTCTGGGGGTCTGGGCTCTCTCTGGAACCCCCTCAAGTTCAGACTGGTCACAGAGGTGCACAACAGCCATTGGCTATTCTTGAAGCTACACTCTGTAGAAACAAGGGAGGCTATCTGCCTGTTCAATGTCTATGTACCTAATAATATAGGGGAGAAAAGGGAGTGCTGGGACTCCATTAGACAACTGGCGGAAACTGAGAACCTGGGAAACCTCATTATTGCAGGTGACCTAAACATTACCCTACGCTCGGTGGAAAAGCGAGGAGGCACAATCGTAAGGGACCCAGCAAGGGAGTGGGTGGAAGACCTCATGCAGGACTGGGATCTACTCGATATCCCTCCAGATAATGGTAAGTACACCTGGACCAATAAAAGAATAGGCCCTGGTCATATTGCTGCTAGACTTGATAGATGTTTGGTGCATAGTTCTTTTCTTTTGCTTGGATTAGAATCCAGGTTGCACATCCTTCCTTGCAGTGTCTCAGATCATAAGCCCATTATGTTAGAGATGTCAGGACCCAAGGATCTGGGTCCCATCCCATTCAGGTTCAACGCTCTATGGGTTAAGGAGCCCGAGTTTATGAACTTGGTTCAGGACAGTTGGAAAATGCCAGTGAAGGGTTCTCCCTTCTTCATCTGGGAAGAAAAGCTTAGAAGGTTAAAAGCTGCCCTCAAAACATGGGCCAAAGCTCTTCCCACCCCTGCTCAAGAGAGAAAGCAGGCCCAAGACAATCTTATTCAGCATCAAGCCCAAAGTGAGGATGTAGAAATCACCGCTGAAGTTTTAGACAAGGAGGAGGTGCTTCAACAAATCTACCACAAAGCTTGCCTCTCAGAGGAAGAGCACTGGAGACAAAAATCCAGGAGTCTATGGCTCAAAGCGGGTGATAGAAATTCTGCCTTCTTCCATAAACAAGCTCAAGCAAGGAAAAGTTTTAATTCTATAGCAGAAATTAAAGATGGCAATTTGATCCACAAGGACAATGAGAGCATAAAGAAGGCAGCCTTCAACCACTTCCAAAATCTCTACAAAGAAGAGGGAGAGTCTGATCCAAATTCCAAATTTTTGGAGGTGATACCTTCAAGGATCTCCCCCTTTATTAATCAGCAGCTCGAAGTAAAGATCTCCATCCAAGAAATAAAAGAGGCCCTAGATAGTATGGAGCCCGACAAAGCCCCAGGCCCGGATGGCTTCACAGCCAGATTTCTTCAAACTTGCTAGCAGATAGTGGAGAAAGATCTCTACAAGATGATCCTGAAATCACAAAATTGTCAAAAAATTGGGGGCAGCACCAACTCTGCCTTTCTTGCCCTTATTCCCAAGGAAAAGGGTGCAAAAGAATTTAACCGGTTTCGCCCAATCTCCCTTTGCAACATTGGATACAAACTAATTACAAAGGTAATTGAAAATAGGTTAAAAAGAATCCTTCCAGCAATCATACCTGAGAATCAAGGTGGATTTGTCCAGGGGAGACGGATTGTCGACAACTACATTCTGGTGCAAGAGGCGATACATTCAAGCCAACTTCGTAAAGAGAAGGGTATGGTGATAAAATTAGACCTGGCAAATGCCTTCGATCGTGTCAGGCAAAGTTTCCTATGGGAAGCCTTGAAAAAGTTTGGCTTTGGACAGGGGTTTGTAAATTGGATTCGAGCTTGCATAGCTGACCCTTGGATTTCCCCCTTGGTGAATGGGCGGGCAGCTGGCTTCTTCAAAGCCTCAAGAGGGCTCAGGCAAGGCTGCCCCCTCTCTCCATTGCTTTTCGTTCTCCAAGTTTCTGCTCTAAGCTTCTTCCTAGATCAGAAATTGGCAGACCAGGAGATCTTGGGGCTTAATATAGCCAGAGGGGTGAAAAATGTAAACCATACTCTATTCGCAGATGACACCCTCCTTCTAGGGGCTGCCACAGCAAGGTCTGCTCTAAGGTTTAAGGAGGTGTTAGATGATTTTAGCGAAGCTACAGGAAGCAGCTTAAACAAAGGTAAATGTAAAGCTTTCTGTTGGAACATTTTTGTTCCCTCTCTTGCTGCCATCTCCAGAATTATGGGCTTTAATGCCACTCTCAGTTGGTCCTCCTTCATCTACCTTGGCCTTCCCATCTTTCGAAATTTAGTTTGCAGTAGAGACTGGGCTCCTCTATTGGACAAATTCAAGGCAAAAATACAGGCTTGGGGCTTCTCTTGGTTAAACCTTGCAGGCAAAACCGTCCTAATCAAATCTGTGCTCAGCAGTCTCCCCATATTTCAATTTTCTGTACTCCTAGCACCCTCTGGAGTTATAAAAAAATTGGAAGCCTTCATCCGTAAGTTTTTTTGGAAAGGGGGCAATCTCAATGACAGGAAAATCCCGTTGGTCAGCTGGGAGAAAATTTGCAAGCCTTTGATGGAAGGAGGCCTTAATTTCAAAGATTTTGGCTTCCAAAATATTGCCATGGGGGCCAAGCTCTTCTGGCGAATCATAGCTCCGCATCCAGGCTGGGCGCAAAGAGCCCTTTGGAGGAAATACCTCACGGGAAAAAGGATTAGATCATTGGATTCTTCTCTCCCCATGACTGGATCGCATCTGATCAAATGTTGCCATAAGACAGTCTCCCTCATTAAAGATCGAGCCTTCTGGATTCCGGGCAATGGTAAGGAAATAAAAATCTGGGAAGACAGCATCATGCTGCATCCTCCCATAGCTTCAATCAGCTCCCTCCAAACGCTGCGACAGTGGTTGGATAACGCAGGGTGCGTTACACTGTGGGATATCTCATCGTGGACAGACAGCTGTTGGCAGCGTTGGAACCTTCCCCCCGTGCCTCCAGACTTAACGCAGGCTAGTCGACTCCTGTTATCATTGCTCAATGGCAAAGCGCCCCTACGTGCAGGCAAAAAATATGCACGGGGATGGGGAACCGCCTCAGGTAAGTACACAGTTGCGCAAGGGTATAAATGCCTGCTGGATCGTCCCTATGTCGCCCCCGACCCAGCAGTTTGGAAAGGGATGTGGAAATACAAATCGATTCCCAAGGTAGATATGTTTTTTTGGTTACTCTGTCACAGAGGTATCTTAACAGAGGATAAACTGAAGAAAAAAGGCTTCCAAGGCCCATCTAGATGCCATCTATGCTGCGAAAACGAAGAGAGTGCTCAGCACATCATCCTGGATTGTAAATTTGCAAAAGATATCTGGCAGATCCTCTTGAACTATTGGAAAACAAAGTTCTCTCTTCCTGAGCACATTTCTGACTTATTTGCTAACTGGCAGACTTGCTATCCAGGAACTCTTCCAAAAAACGAAGATTTTAAAGCAGCATGGTTCACTTTGCCAAAATTCATATGCTGGAAAATCTGGCTTGAGCGCAACAGAAGAGTGTTTAGGGATGAAAAATTAAATTCTCAGCGCATCTCCATCAAAGTCAAAAGCCTTTGGAAAGAAAATTTGGGTGAGCACTTATCGGAAGGGAACTTATCACAAACTGATCTAGATTGGGGTGGCTCGTTGGGCCTTCACTTATCTGGCGAAGCAAGGCAATACAAGAATATAAAAGAGTGGCAATTCAGAGGGAAGGAACAGGAACTATCAGACCTGCTCACCAAACAAGCTAGATCATGTTTATTCTTCGATGGGGCAGCGAAAGGCAACCCCGGTTTGGCTGGTGCAGGAGGAATTATAAAGAACAAGGAGGGCATAACTGTGATCAAGTATGCCTGGGGCCTTGGACATTCCACCAGCATCCAAGTTGAAGCCTTGGCACTGCTGCAGGGGCTTAAGCAAGCAAAGGCCATCGGCATTTCAGAACTAAGTGTTATAGGAGATTCTCAGTCTATCATTAAAATTTTAGTGGATGATTCCTCTCCGGCAGATCTTAGATTGGCTAGAGCAGTTTTAAGAATTAGAAACATGGCGAAATCTTTTCGAACTGCAAGCTTCCTCCATGTATTACGAGAAAACAATAAAGATGCAGATCTGGAAGCCAACAGGGCAGTGTCCCTTCCGGAAGGCTCTCTTCTGGTAGATGAAACTGAGGAGTGGGATTCTATTCCATAATTCTGCAATGTTTTTCTGCATCATTCTGCAACAGTTTGTGTGTTTATATAAGCTAGGAAAAATAACAAAGATAGACTCTCTAGTCTCATGTAAAAACTGTGGATTCTCAAAACTAGGGGCCTACGAGCAGATCATGGAAGAAATACTACGGGCTAGACCCGACAAATTGTAATCAACGAAGGCAGTTGGCCACTTTTTAATACAAACTCATACCCGTTCTTGTAAAAAAAAAAAAACAACACCATATGAGAAAGGAGGCCTCTCAATTTGTTTACCTAGAGTGATGAATCTTGCCCTTGGTGCCAAAATATCCTGGAGATTCACAACAGGAGAAAAATGCTGGTGGAAACAGATATTGGAATCAAAATATTTAAATACCTCTAGAACTTCCCTTCTTGTAGGAAAATCTCAATTAAGGCCATGCACTCAAATATGGAAACTTATAAATAAGGCTCTACCACTAATCAAGAACACATTTCAAAATTTCCAGGCAATGGTAGAGATACAAATTTATGGAAGCACAACATAATGGGAAAGGCTCCACTCATCAACAACCAAGAAGTACAAAGGCTAAGAAATTGGATGATATTAAAAGGGATTTGTACTTTGGAGAAAATATCCCAATGGGATACATACAAAACATGGCAACAATGGAAACCTCCAAATCTTCCTCAGGGATTAAAAGAACAATGGGAAATCTTACATCCCTTCTTAAAGGAGTGGCTCCAATAGAACAAGGAAAACATGACACATTCATATGAAATCCCTCTGGAGGGGAGTACACAGTAAAATCAGGGTATGAGAAACTGCAGGAGCATCAAGGACATCATGATTGGCAACCTTGGAAACTGGCATGGAAAATAGAAAGTTACCAAAAATCAAGATCTTCATTTGGACCCTTCTAAAAGGGAAGATACTCACAGCAGGGAATCTTAGGAGCAGAGGTATAATGGAACCATTCCATTGTCCTTTGTGCCATCAAGCTGAATAAAATATTCAACATCTCTTTCTATAATGCATCTTTGGAAAATAAAGTTGGAAGCTTCTAGTACATCCTATGGAAACATATCTGAATTTCTCCCTCCCCTTCAATGAGTTCTATGCAGAATGGAAGAAAAAATTTCATTATTCTCTCTAAAACAAAAGCACAATCCAAATATTCTTGACAAGTATCCCATCATTCTTATGCTAGCAGATTTGGCTAGCAAGAAACAACAAGATCTTCCAAAATAAAAAATTGACTGTAAGAAGGGTGCTCTCAAAAACATGGAGATTAGTCTCATAATTTTTGTCATCTAAGGGGACAAAGGGAATAGAATGGAATCAGCTACAACAAGAAGAAATGGAATGGATAAGATATGCAGACAGTAAACCAAAGATATCAAACGTGCTCAAGTACAGAGAGGAAAACCGAAATTGGAAAATAAGACTGAAAGAGGATGAATTTACCTTATTGTTGACCTCACTTGATAGGCCGTGTCTTTTTTTCGATGGAGCCTCCAAATCGAACCCGGGAAAAGCATGTGTAAGAGGTATAATTTATGACAAAGAAAAGCAAAAACCCATTTTGTTTGAATCGAGACTAGGCACATTAAAAAACAACTGGGCATAAGCCTATTAGCTTCTATTGGGAGCAAAATTTAAAAAAAAAAAATGAAAAATAATGAACCTAGTAATCCTGGGATATTCCTCTATCACAATAAAATCAATGACAAATAATTCAAAGTTGAAAAATGTAGCATTACGCCACATAATTTATAGGATCACTCAGCAGTTAAAGTACCTTGGTCAAATCACATACTATCACATACTAAGAGACAAAAATAGTAATGCAGTAGTGCGAACTCCAGGAGAAGCCAGAATAGACAACGAAATCTCCAAAATCTCAATTCCATGATAGTAAAATTCTGGATAAAATCCTTTGAACATGAAGAAATCCCCCTCAAAAAACATGTCCTCCTTTTCTGGTAGGGAGAAGGAATATATTCATACACTCAGGAAATCAAGCACGATCCTCTTTGGATGATGTTCCTCTCACATCCCCTTCCCATGACTTTACCTCCTCTGTGCTCCATTCTATCTATTTATCGAGTCCTCCTCGCCCCTGTCTTCACTCACCTATTGTTCTTCTCCCTCTTGCTATTATTCTCTTGCTTTCTAGTCTAAGTTCTTGCTTGTTGGTTGTGCTCTTGCCTGCTGGTATATGTTCTCGCTTGTTGGATCTTTCTTACTTGTTGGTCTTTGTTCTTGCTTGTTGGACCTTTCATTTCTTGCTTATTGTTCCCTTTTATTACCTCTTCTTTGTCTCACCCTTAGCGCTTGCATTACCTTGCACACTCATATTCAGGTGCGTTATCATATCACAGTCTACATATTGCTCATTCCTTCTAACAACACTCTAGTGCCTCCTGCAACAACTCAACTACTTCTGGTCCAACTCTTCATCGATAAATACATACATGGAATACATGCATTCGAAGACGCAATCTTGTGTCCATTGTCATGCGCACAAGGTTGTCATTGATCAAATTAAACATAAAATCAATCAGATGAAATACCAAACCAAATTAGAAATTGCAATTCTTCGACATCAATGGTCAGAGACTAGAAAAGAGCTTCTAGAGGTCGAAAACAAGTGTGCACATATGGAAAACACCGTCACTTTTCTCAAAGAAATCATTGCTAAGAAGCCATAAGAAGGATCTAACTCCTTCGACCAGGAGAGAAGATATCGTGACAGTAGTCAAAAAAAATTAGTATCATTTGCATTAATGGTATTCAGAGCCAGTTGTGAGCATCAAATCAGTATTCAGTATCTAGTCCAATAGTTTTTCTTATATAATGAAGGCGAAATATATGTTGTTGTTACAACAATTTGTAAATTTTTTCAAGATAAATGTAGTAGATAAGCAAGGGTCTCCGAGAGACAATTTTGTATTAGGATTGCAAGAAGCTCACACTTCAGTCAATTCTCCCTTTTGGCCAGAAACGAAAGCTTTTTAATGAGAAGTTAAACCTCCTCTTCTTTTTTCGATAATTAATGTCATAATCGATCATGTTAAAAAAAAATCACTACACAAATATTGGAACCATATCCATGAATTATGACATAAAATATGTGATGCAATTATCCACATGGAATTATATTATTCAAAGGCTACAATAAGACCTTCAAGTTATGGTCCAATCAAATGTTTGAAAAATAGTTTTTTAATAATATTGAAAAATAATTATTTATTTTTCAAAATTAAACATTATAAGTTGCATTTGTCAATCTTAAACTAATAATGGTCATCCAACACTCCCTTAACAAAGACTAATAATGATTTTTTAACCATATTTAAAGTTAATTACTAAGCACATAGAAACTTATACTTACAATAAACTTACAATATAACAAGATTGTTAACCATGGATATTCACCCCCACTTTACCATAGATATTATTAACTTGTAAATAGGAATTGTTACAACACCATAGGCCAATATCATGGCGTAACAATACCACATGCCCAAAAACCATAATTCATTTTACAATCAAAATATTTTATTTTAATTTAATTTTATGACATTTTTTTAATTAAATCTAAAAGAAAAAAGGTTATAATTTTGAGATATATCTAAGCACTCTACCCTCACTACTAATAAAAATATTTTGTAGATATTCCATATAGATTAAATCAAGGTTTTAATAAAATGAAAAATGAGAATAATTTTATATAGAGAGATGTGAATTCTATATAGTACCAGCCTAGATCCATCTTAATTCTAGATCTACCAAACACCGAGAGGGATCAAATTGAAATAGCCCCTAGTTGATTTTCCATGTAAATAAAATAAGGCCAAGTTCATGGGACACATATACCAAGTTGAATGGTGGACAAACAATATAGTGGGCATCACTTGTGGTTTAATGATGGTTATGGAAATTGGCAGAAGAAAATAGGTAATAAACGGAATTTAATTATGAGAAATAAAGGAAAATAGGAGAAAAGGAAGGTGAAGAGGCACAAATATGCATGCAAGGGAAATTAGAGAGAAAATGAAGAAAAAGGAAAAAGGAAAGGAAGAGACTAGATATCAATGATAAAAAGGCATCATAGAAACAATTCACGGCTTCTGGTTCTCTTCTTCCACACTCTTACATACTCGTACACTCTTTCACACTTAAAGCATTCTTGGAGTATCCTATCATTCAATTAAACTTGGAGAGAAGCAAGCAAGCAAGTAAAGGAATTCATGGGCAAAATAAGGTTGGATTAACTACTATATCAGGAACTCATTGCAAGTAACAGGTTGCATGTGTGATTTCCTTGCGGAGATTTGGATGCATGGTACATGCATGTGGTTATTTGGTTATTTGTTGTCATTGGCATGGAAGTTTTCCTATATTGACAATGGTTTTAGCCTTGCCTTTCCATTTCCTGGATAGTCATGATATATTGGGTTCTCTATCTGGATTTTGATTTGTTCGCATGTTCCCTAGTGGTTATGGGTTGGGACATAATATATAGAGCCTTGGAACAACTTGGGTTCCCTGGAGGTTATGGGTTGAGATAATAGTCCCTAGAGCCCTAGACAGCTTGGGAAGAGACCAATCTGGTTTAGTGTTAGTGATTTCTGGACCAGTTAGGTGAAATCCCTGTGGTTGAGGGTTTAGGTGGTTTGGCTCTGGAAGCCTTGGTTTGTTCTATTTTGGTTTAACCCATATGATCTCACATTCATGCTTGTAATCTGACATGGGGAGGATTAGCTGAAAGAGAGATTTGGTTTAGCCCAATCTATGGTCGGGTGATATGTGGAAGTCCCTGACTTGGTTGGCATTTGCATATGTTAATATGAGCTACATTCTTTCTGTGATATATGATCACATGTATTGATTATTGTGTTGATTTTATGACTGGTTTGTCATGGAATTTTTTTTTTTATATGCTAGTTATAAACACAGTTAAATGATGTGCTCTTACCATGGATCTTGCTTATTATTTGATAAGTTAATGAATGAATGCATGGGCTAACAAGTGTTGTTGCAGCTATCTTGAGAGGGCAGTGAGCCTTATGTATGATTCTCTCATGAAGTAATTGAGATAATGATAAGATATGCATTCATCACATGTAGATTATATGTTTACTATATTTTTGATGAAATGTTTATCTTATGTTTGGTATGTTTGAGCAAGTTTTGAGCCTAGTGTAGCCTGATTAGACTTGTGATGGTCTTAGACTGAGTTCTGGAGAGTCACGGGTTGTTCTGGGCAGTGCCATGTAGGCTAGCCCTGAAAAATTGGCACTGATATTACAACCACAGGCACGGAACTAGGAATTTTCGGTTGCAACCACATTGAGGAAGGCTTATGAATGCAGTTGGAGCTTTTCAACTACATTCAAAACTTGGTAAGGGTGCGGTTGGGAGGTAAATTTTGATAAAAATATGTTCCAGCTCAGGATTGATCACCAGTGGGTTTTGTTAGACACATGGGTGATCTGGTGTCCCTGAGAGGTATCAATATGTTTATGGTTTATAGGCCCCACTTGCTTAACTAGAACTTGGAGGTTGGATCATGTAATAGTAACTCTCAACTCATGTTTACCCTGGTGAGCAGGTTAAAAGTGGGTAAATGTGGGATTGTTTGTTTACACAAATACCTTGAGATGAAAAAATATTTTAGAGTGAAAATAGATTTGATCCCTCTTTGTGCTTGGTAGATCCAGATTTAAGATAATCTAGGTTAGTCAATAAAAGAGAGTATAGTTTCATGTGAATCAAGAGGTAGTAGGTCTCATCAAAAGGATGGAAGCATTAGAACATAATTTATAACAAAGGAATTATGAGGTTGTAGGATCTATATAGTAGATTATGTGTGAATAAAGTGAATTAAATTATGTATATAATAGTGCATAAATTTAGGGGGGCATCATCTTGCCCTTGATATCAACAAAGGGGGATACAACGTATACATAAGGAGAGATAATAGATAGGGGGATCAGTTACAATCTCTAACAACACTTGCAAATAGAGGAAGAGTTATAAACACTAAATTTTACAGATGAGGATAATCACAGGTTCAGGGGGGATCATCCCTTTTTCATTGATGTTGAAGGGGGAGAAGTTGTAGGTGTAAGGATAATTGTAGATAAGTGGAGTTCTATAATAGATAGGGGGATTAGTTACAATCTCTAACAACACTTGCAAATATAGGAAGAGTTATAAACACTAAATTTTACAGATGAGGATAATCACAGGTTCAAGGGGGATCATCCCTTTTTCATTGATGTTGAAGAGGGAGAAGTTGTAGGTGTAAGGATAATTGTAGATAAGTGGAGTTCTACAATATTATTGCAGAATTGATTAAGGGTTTCCATACACAAAAAATGAGTAGATTGATAAAAATATTGTTTTTATTGATGTAAAATACAAGGGGAGACTACTTATGTCTAATATAAAGATTGAAAAATTAAGATTGTTGGAAATATTTTTTTGGAGTTTTGATGCCCCAATTGGACACTCTATATTTGAAGACTTTTTCGATGAAATTACCTAGCTCAAATGGGAGCATGTGATATATGGTTGGAAATATTATTCTCATTTATTTCCAATAGCATATGGAACTCCCTCTAATTCCATAGGAAATAGGAGATATGAAATATTTTGTCAAGATGGCCCAACCAAAGTAAATGCAGGCCCCATTTAGATACCCTACCTTTGAAGGCACTTTTACTCCAATTACCTAGCTCAAATGGGAGTATAGGACATATGGTTCGAATTTTATTCTGAAACCTTTCTAACAGTATATGGAAATCCTTGTAATTCCATAGGAATGAGGAGATATGAAATATTTTGTCAAGATGACCCAACCAAAGTACAAGCAGGATGACCCAACTAGTTTTACAAATCATCTGCATATGTGAACGTACAAACACTATAAATAAAAGGGAATATGAGTTTATTTTTAACATCATTTCATCGAAGAACAAATATGAGGTTACAATAGGAATTGAGGAATAACTTTTGGGGTGATTCTTGGAGTCTAAAATTGGAAGCAAAAATGTGATTTATGGAATGAATGGGTCATCATGGCATTTTAACTATATCTTTTAGTCTATGATGGTTTAGATCGTGAAAATTGGAGGATATAGATAGAAGAGAATCATGTACATGTGGTTAAATCTTCAAAACTTGATTTCATATAATTATGGAGATATGGTTAAAGCAAGTTAGGCTTCTTGAATGCTCCTAAAATCTTTTTCAAACATTTTAGCTAGGAATTTATTATTTAACTTTTTGTTATGGATTGTTTCAAACCGTGAAATTTTTCGTATTTAGATAGAATATCATCATGTACTCGTGGCTTGAGTTTTAAACCTTGATTTGTTATAATTTCAGAGATATGGCCAAAGGAAGTGAGGCTTCCTAATTACTCTTGAAAACTTCTTCAAACAAAGTAGAGATCTCTAGCTACTTGTGATAGAAATTTTAGAACCATATTTGCAAAATTGGATATGTGGTATGTTGAGAAATTATTTCTTAAGAAGATGTCAAAGGCAACAAGTTTTGGGAGAAGTGGACTTAGTGAATGAAGAAGCAATAAATGGAATTGGTGTCTCTTGTAAGTTGGTGCCTACAAAGCAACAAAGGGAATTAGTGTCTCCTTTAGGTTGGTGCCTACAAATCAGAGGAGTTTGGTGTCACTTGTAAGGTAGTGCCTACAAAGCAGCAAGCGAGATTGATGCCTCATGTAGGTTGGTGCCTACAAAATAGCAGAAGAGATTGATGTTACAATAAGTTGGTGCCTACAAAATCTTTCATATAAAGGTGATTTGTTGTTTTCTCTTGAAAAGGTTTATGTGTATATCGTGTATTACCTATTCAATATATGAGAGTGATGATTTATGTTGTTTGAATAACTTTTAATATTTAAAATTTTCCTTGTATTGGTTCATCCCCGCCCCAAGTATAATGGTGTATTCCAACAACAACAAAGACTAGAACAATATTTAGTGAGAATTTTGATCCAAATTAATTATACATTTGAGAAAATCCTTACGTGTTCTTATGCATCTGAGAACATTGGATATTCTTATACATTTGAGATCATTGAGATATTCATTATCCACATCCATTGAGATTAAAAAAATAACACTAAATTCCTATGTGATCTTTTCTTATGCATTCTTATGCATTTGAGATCACTGGCATATTCATTAACCACATCCATTGAACTTAAAAAAAGAGAACTACATTTAGATATGATCTTTTTTGCCATGTTAACAATGTAGCAATATTGTAACCTAGGTTACTTTTTTGTCGTTCTTTGTTTTTTTTAAGAATTCTTTATTGTTTTCTGGATCAAATATTTAAAAATAGAATAGTCTTAGATCGTTGAGTAAGTTATTGTGATATTTTAGGGCATTGAATAAAAACATAAACAAAACACTTAAAGAGTGATTCTACAAAACACTTAAGAGTGATTTTACGACTGCAAGAGTGAACAAAGTTAGAGATCACTATTTTAATTATGCCTTATTTTTTTATTTTCATTTATTTTTAGTTATTTCCTCCCATATTTATCTCTCCTCAATTATAATACTTGCCAAAACATGACTATAACAATTGATTTTTCCTTTGATTAATATAATCATTTCTGCTTGTAACACTTGTTTCATTCAAATAGTTTAATTTGATGTTGAAAAATGTGTTTTAATGGTATAGAATCACTCAAATATGCTCATTTGATATTGAAAATGTGTTTTTATTAGGGGAACATATGAAACTAAGATAAATATGTTATTGATAATATTTATTAGAATGTCGGCCTTAAAAGTCCACAATGTAATAATAAATGGGATAGTTGGATTATATAGACATTGTGATACCAACATTAAGATCTAGACATCAGAGGAAATTGGACTATGCCTCTCATAATGTAAGTTATTCTTAATAAAAATGAATTAAAACAATTTTTGTGTGTTGCATGTTGGTTCAAATTTCATGATTTTTTATTTAAATTATCTCTCGTTATCTTTTATAAATTTCATGATGATATCAAAGCCTTAGTTCATGAGGAGTGAAATTAGGTTATGTGATGGTGGGGACTCTATTTTCATTATAATTTTGTCCATTTTTTTCATCAACCTCTATTAGGAGAGTTGGGGGTGATACACAAGCAACCAACTTGTAGCTACATACTAGGAAAACTAAAGAAGATTCATTGTCACGTGTTAAGGTTCTAGACACTCTAACCCCTAAGAGATACACTAAGATATTAATATGTAAGAAAGGTCATCATTAGTAAATAAGGTTGGTAGTAATGTGAACACAACTATTGTAAAATGAATTATTAGAAGGTTTTTTTTATTAGAGGGTTCCACGTCCAAAACGTTATAAAAGGATAGGAAGTAATATGTAGAGGTAAAACCATTATAAAAATATGTTTTGGAGAATCATTGTAATTGACCTCTTCTCTACTAGAGATTTCCCATTCAAAGAGGCAAGTGAACAGTGCAACCTTAATATTATTCTACTTTGGCTCCTACTAACATTATGCTCACTATTTTGATTAATCTATGCCAAATATCTTAATGTTATTTGCATTTCTATATGTGTTTATATTGGGTATATTATAAGTGGTATCAATAATTTAGAGAATTTTTTTGAGGCCAAAGGGGTGTTATGGCATCTGTAAAAAACCATAGTGATTTTTCATTAAGAGAGTAAAATTGTGGTCAAGGAAGAATACACAAAATAACTATGCATGGTTTCACCTAGTTAGAAACCCCTATAACCTCTACTAGTACCCCTTCAAGTAATACCACATAAGAGAACTTGTGTACAAAACTTCACTTCCAAGTACCCTCCGATATATTGGAAGTCTTGTAGTAACCCTGAAACTATCATTAGATTAGCAAACTCAATTTCCTAACTACTATGGTACCGCCATGAACAAAACTTAGGAAAAATACTCTTGTGTACCTAAGCAATTGAGTAGTATGGCTCAAGGTATAGTTAACCCTCCTTAGATCGAGACCTGCGATATTGAGTTAAGTACTATTGTTGGAACCCACAAGTATGTTAAAGAGTTATAGCACGTGGAAATCCCTTTTCCTTTAGACCCTTCAAAACCCTTCTCTTGATTGTCAATATTGAAATGGTGTTGAAATTTTGCACATTCAGTGCCTAGAAACCCTAATTCCTACATTCAAGCTATGAAATTCCTACAAAATTAGTATTATTCAGATGGGAGTATAACTGCATAGGAGTACAAAAAGAAGTATAAAGTGGACCCTCTAGAACCTTATTGGGGAATTGTCTTAATATATTCATTGCTTCACGTTGATCATAGTGGTACCCCTCTTTCATAAGCCCTTTTTTGTGTGGACCCACCCAACCTATTACTATTGATCCTTTTGCTCCTTTAATATCCAACAATGCCTTTTGATATGACTAAGTTTCCTTCAATCATAGTAGGTTATTTTTCCATGCCTAGACTTTGACCTCCTTTTAGAGATTCATCTCCTTAATTTCCTTCTATCATGTTGTCTTCCATGATCACAAAGAGTTAATGCTTCCATATTTGGTATTTATTCTCCCATATATATCTTGCACATTTCTTCATTTCATATACAATTAGAAACATCTTCAAAGCTTAATTTTCCTTTTGGTGGTGCATTACTTATGGTGACAACCAAGTTCTGCCAACTATCAAGCATATAACTCGAAGTAAAATATCTTTGATGTCATCATAAAAAATATAATCTTCAATGAAGTGAGTTTGCTAACTACCATGTGCAACTCATTTATGTGTTCAACTACTAAACTCCCTTCCTTCATTTTGAGATTAAATAACCTCTTCATTAGAGACAATTTATTGAATGTCATGTCTCATTCATATAAATCATGAAGCTTTTTCCATAAATAATTAGTGGTATTTTCCCGTGAAACATGAAAGTATACCATGTTCGCAAAATATTGAAAAATAGTAGAAATTATTTTTTGATATAACTTATCCCTATATTCACCATTCATTGATGAAGGCTTGTTTGATTTTCCCTTAATTAGTGGTATTTTCCCGTGAAACATGAAAGTATACCATGTTCGCAAAATATTGAAAAATAGTAGAATTTTTTTTTTGATATAACTTGTCCCTATATTCACCATTCATTGATGAAGGCTTGTTTGATTTTCCCTTAATTATAAAGGGCAGTTGAGTGTGAGTATATCTTCCATCTTAGATCTCCATATGCTAAAATTTACCCCAATAATATTTTCAATTGACTCCATTAAGCCAAAATTGCTCTCATACTAGTTGTTATATTTTAAACAGCAATTAATAAATTAAAAAAAAAAATAGATATGAGATCAATAATAGCTTATACAAAGCTCATTAATACAATAGGGATCATAAATAAACTAACACATACAATCAAGAAGACATCAACACAAATTTTACGTGGAAAACCTAGCCATGTATTGGGAAACCCCATGGGGAAAGATTAACAACTCTTTTATTACTACCAGAAATTACATAAGCTTCAACTTGTGAGCTCAAATCCAATTTATTTTTCCCACAATGGATGAATTCAACGTTATTTATAGAATAATTGTCTTTTACGGAAAGATTAACAACTCTTTTATTACTACCAGAAATTACATAAGCTTCAACTTGTGAGCTCAAATCCAATTTATTTTTCCCACAATGGATGAATTCAACGTTATTTATAGAATAATTGTCTTTTACATTCAAGGAGAATCCTCTGTTACATTCGAGGAGAAGTCTTCGTTACATTTGAGGAGAATACTTCATTACATTTGAGAAGAAGCCTTTGTTACTTTTGAGAAGAATCCTTCATCACATTTGAGAAGAAGCCTTCGTCACATTTGAGAAGAAGCCTTCGTCACATTTGAGAAGAAGCCTTCGTCACATTCGAGAATAAGCCTTCGTCACATTTAAGGAGATATCTCCCCTGCATTCGAGAAAAATAATAATAATAAAGATACAATTTTATATATTTGAACTCACACATAGCAACTTATATATTGGGACTAGGTTTCACAAGGAACAAAATTAATCACTGTGTAATTCAAATTAGTGGTTGATAATTTTAATTATGTTGTCATGTATGTGGATGATATTTTGTTGATTGGAAACATAAGGAAATCATCAAGGATTTCAAAACTTAGTTGTCCCCTAAAGTTGACATGAAAGATATTAGTGCTACAAATTTTGTTTTGGGCATGGAAACTTAAAGGGATTAGTCAAATAAGAAACTTTCGTTGAATCGAAGGAAATACACTGAGATAGTATTATCGAGGTTTAATATGCAAGAATGTAAACTAGTCAATATCCCAATTCTTGTAGGTGTAAAATTATTTGTAGATTAGTGTCCCAAGACACATGAAGAGGAAGAGGACATGTCTCATGTTCACTATATTAATGCTATTGGTAGTTTGATGTATGCAATGGTTTGTACCAGATTAGACATTTCACATGAAGTAGGATTCTGAGTAGGTTTATTTCAAAACTAAGGAAGGAGAATTTGACAATTGTAAAGAGGGTTTCTAGGTATTTTTTGGCACTATATATTATGGATTTTTCTGGCACTATATATTATGGATTTTTCTACCAAGGAATACCTATAGTAGATAGATGTTGGATATACATGACTTTGTTGACACAAAATTGGCCAAAGATCTAGATCACAAAAGACATGTATGTGGTTATGTGTTTAACCTATTTAAATGAGCAATAAGTTGGATAAACAAGGGACATTGTATAGTTGCATTCTCAACTACAAAAAGTTGAATACATGGAAACCATTAATGTAAGTAAGGATGTTGTATGATTACAAAGATTGTGTTTAGGTATTGAGTTTGTACAACAAGTTGTAAGGTTGGATTATGATAATTAGAGTGCAATATTTCTGGAAAAGAACTTAACTCATCATTCTAATGGATTTTTCTACCAAGGAAGACCTATAATATATATATGTTGGATATACATGATTTTGTTGACACAGACTGGGCCAAAGATCTAGATCACAAAAGATATGTAAGTGGTTATGTATTTAACCTATTTAAATGAGAAATAAGTTTGATAAGCAAGAGACCTTGTATAGTTGCATTCTCAACTACAAAAAGTTAAATATATGGCAACCATTAATGTAAGTAAGGATGTTGTATGGTTACAAATATTTTGTTTAGTTATTGATTTTGTACAACAAGTTATAAGGTTAAATTGTGATAGTTAGAGTACAATATTTTTGGTAAAGAACCTATCTTCTCATGCATATTGATGGTTAGTGTCAATCAGTGAGGGACATGGGAAGGTGGATACTTTGAAGAAATTTTCACATTCATTAACGAAGACTAATATTGAAAAAATTTCGTATTGTAGGAAACAATGGGATTGATTTCGTGGATTGTTGATCATGTAATCTCGAGGTCCTTGTATGCAAATAAAACAAGTTGGAGAATGTTGGGCATGTGTTGTATTATTTGTATGACTAGCCCCATTTGCTGTACATATGCACCAAGTATGTAACTAGTCCCCCCTTGTCTGACGGTGGAACCCCAAAAAAAATATTTGGCAATTTCTTTGTGTTTGTTTTTGGCACATGGTTTTTTAGCTCACGATTTTTTATATGGTTGAGGAATTAAGGTTATAATCTAATATTGGTTTTAGATGTTGTGGGATCCTACATATTACATTGTAAATAATGAAGTTAATATAATGAGAGTTAGAGGTGTTATGAGTGATTTTATCGGTTAAGGGAGGGTAAATATTCAAGTATTATGTGTGAATACCATTATTTACCTTTCTTTCTTTTTTTAACTACATGTGCATTAATTATTGTAAATGTCTAAAACTTACAATAAGGACTCCAAGATGATGTAGCTACACAAGTTAAAACTGCATGCCTTCAATCTCCATCCATCCTCTTAAGCGATGTACTCCACTGGGTCAACTATCACTTACAAGAAGGTTGTTGTAAGCTAGGGATCCTTGAACTAACTCCAAGCCTCTGAATAAGAATCCATGAAACCCTATGCCATTTAGGGCCTTATGCCCTCTTATGTGATGCACAACAAATCTCCATTCATCCTCTAAAGAAATGTACTCCACTGGGTCAACTATTACTTACAAGAAGGCTATTGTCATCTAGGCATCCTCGAACCGACTCCAAGACTCTAAATAAGAATCCATGAAAACATATCCCATTTAGGGCCTTATTCCCTCCTATGTGATGCACACCATTCCTCCTTCCAATTAGGTTGTTCTCCAAGCAAGTGAAATCTTCATATGGCCATCATGAAGAGCATGTAAGAGAGTTCCAATGCCTAAGGGAATAATACCAAGCCAACAACCATTTGATGTCAAGCATCCACTTCTTGCAAATTCATCATGGACCAGTCTCTTGGAATTTTTTTGTGTTGTTTTTTATTTTGCTTTAAGGTCATTTTTTATTTTTATTTTTTAAATTCATTTTGCGGATTTTATTTTTCTTAAATTATCTTCTAATTATGTTTTTTTTCAACTTTAAAATCCTATTTTTTTTATTTTTTTTAAATAAAAATTTGTTTTTTCCCCAATGTGGGTCCTTAAACACATTTTTGTTTTTCCCCTCTAATTTTTTATTTTTTTTCAAAAATTTAGTTTTTACTCTTTTATGATATTATTTGCAACAATTATGGTTTTCGAGTTGTATGTCCACAATAATTGCGTTATTAAGTCATGGTCTCAAATAAGTTATAATTCTAACCTAAAAAAAACAATAACACCACTTTATTTTGTTCACAGTGGTACTAGTTGAAAATGCCACAATTTCAACCAAGTTATAATTTCCACCTCAAAAAAATGGGTGCGTCACTTTTTTGTTCAAGTTCTACTTTAAGTTTTTTTTATCTATAATAGTTTCAATTGCAAAGGCCATAGTTTCAAATAAGTTTTGATTTAAACCTCCCCGAAATACAAAGGGTGCTACTAATAGCACTACTTTTTGAAACGAGCATTAAAAAACCACTAAATATGACCCCCCCCCCCCCCCCCCCAAAATGTAACTTTACAGGGTTCTCATCAAGTAGATAACTAAATTCATATAAAACACTAAAATAAGGTTCTTCCAAATAATCCAAATTTCTAAACAATAAACCCTAACCCTAGACCTCCAGTATGCTCTATTATACTCCAAGAAGATCAATAAACCCGAGAGAGAGAAAGGGAATATAAGAGGGGGGAGAGAGAGATCACGTATACGGGGAGACTGAGTTTCATATAGTTAGACCTAATATAGTTTTATAATTTTCTCTCTTAATTAAGAGATATATATTATGATTTATTACAAATACATATTATCAATCTAAGTTAATTAGATGTAACTATAATAAATATCATTGTGATCAACCAAATGCTTTTATGTTTTTTTAGCTGGGGGGATGGTAGGCATGCTTACGACTGTTGCTTTCTTAATCTTCAATAAAAACTAATATATATATATATATATATATATATTCTAACACATTTATTGACCTAAAAAATTATAATAAATTTAATAATAAAATATCTCTTATTAATATGAAGAAAATTTACTCTCCACAAACCTTAAATAAATTAGCAGGTCATCAACATGCATTATAAGCTAAAAACTTTTAAATTTATCTACCAATAACATAGTATATAAATGAAATTCAATATATTAAAATCATGTAATAAATGCAAATTTTATAAAATTAATATCAAATCAATATCAAATGATTACTATAATCTTAATCTTCAATAAAAACTAATATATATATATATATATATATATATATATAAATAAATAAATATATATATATATATATATATATATATATATATATATATATATATATATATATATATTCTAACACATTTATTGACCTAAACAGTTATAATAAATTTAAGAATAAAATATCTCTTATTAATATGAAGAAATTTTACTCTCCACAAACCTTAAATAAATTAGCAATCGGTCATCAACATGCATTAAAAGTATATTTTAGCGAAGAATATTAAATAAATTGGCATTGAGTCATGTAAATTTAGTATATTAATCAATCATCAACATGCACTATAAGCTAAAAATATATTTTAGCAAAGGATATGTCCCTACTTTTACTCTTCTTTTCTCCTCTTTTCTTTCTTTTCTTTTTCTTTTCTTTCTTTATTTCTTTATTTTTCTTTCTTTTCTTCTTCTTCTTCCCCCTTCATTTTTTTAAAGAGATTTTTTTTTTTTTGTTATTCTCTACGAATCAATAAAGGTGCATACATATACATGATTATTTGTAATAGAGTTCTTTTACAATAGACTACCAATAACAAAAAGACAACATTGTTCATAAAGGTGCAAAAAGTTGATAAGACCCTATGAAAAAAACACAAATCCAAGCATACCACTTACTAATATGAGATTAGAGGAAGCCTGAAAAAAATGCAGAGCGGACTTCCACAACCTATGAGATACATAAGATCAAATATGGGATCAGTCCCCAACATTGTGTATACAAAAGCTATAAATGGACATAGATTTTGTTGGAAAAAAATTAGAACGCCCATACTAGTATATAAGCAAAGAATGTGCACTTAGAACGGTGTTGCCAACAAATTATTCATAATAATTGAAAAATGTGTCCATCAAAATGGATTTTTTGATAAAAAGGTTTAATGTTATATTTAGCTCCTTGTGGATGTGTTGAAAACTGGTTTTTGGAAGTGGTTCCTTATCTCCATAATTCTAACTTTCCAAGAGGCACAATTGCCAACCAATCTATTAGGAATTTAGAATCTCCAAGAATCTGTATGCATTTTATATTTTTCAAATACGTAAGAAACATAAGATTCCAACAAACAATTAACTGAAGTTTTGTTTTTTTTCCTCTCCCTATACCAATTATGAATTGTACAAACTTATTTCTTGTTATTTTGATCATTCTCTTCCCCTTTGCATATATCCCATTGAGTAGCTCCATCAAAAAACCAACCGAAAGATATTCAAATATAATTGGGAAATTAATCCTTAGAATTTGTATTGGATTACACTTATATTTGAGTATTTTTTATGATCCCTACTTAACTGAGTATTGTAGCATTTATCATTTAAGTGAGTTATGCCGTGCTAATTAGAATTTGGCATTTAAATTATAAATATTCCCCCCTTTGCATATATCCCATTGAGTAGCTCCATCAAAAAAACCAACCAAAAGACATTCAAATATAATTGGGAAATTAATCCTTAGAATTTGTCTACTTTGCTTTAGATTATATTCCCTGAAATGTGACACAATCTTTGAAAATTATTGGATTACACTTATATTTGAGTATTTTTTATGATCCCTACTTAAATGAGTATTGTAGCATTTATCATTTAAGTGAGCTATGCCATGCTAATTAGAATTTGGCATTTAAATTATAAATTATGGTATTTTTACCGTATGGTTAGTGTCTTTTTTTTTTAAATAAATGTAGAAAATGTCATTCTCTTCTCTTTCAATGTGGATGTGAGATCATATAATTTTAAGCTCTTTATAAATAATAATGCTTACCAATTATATGAAAAAAATATATATATGGAGAAGGTATTAAAAATCATGAAAGCAGAGATGCACAAGAATAACACACAATTATTAATTTCTATATTACATTTAATAAACAGAGATACATCAAACATATATAGTTGGAGTGAGATCCAACTTATTCCACTCTTGGAGGGAGAGGTTGAGAGAATCTCTCAACATCGTCCAACAAACCAAACCAATCCCTAATCTTTAGTATGCATCATAAATGAGGCATTATCTCAAACACCCCCCCCCTTAATGCCTACATTACAAAAAACTTACAATACTTGAAATCACAATTACAAAATTTGTCATTTGTCTGATCTGGTCTTCATCAGCAAATCTACCCACTCTGCAGTCTTTTGGACTCCGCTCTTTCTTTCTCCACATCTTTGAGCCTACCTTCCAACTCATTTAAAGTACACCTACTTCTGACCATCAATGTTGAATTTGTAAGATTAAAAAATCTTGTCACCCCCGAAGAAGAGTCTCGACACTGAACTGCCCTATTGAAATATTTCCATCTGTGAAATAACCTCGAAGAATAAACTTCAACAGTCATATAGGAAAATATTCGAGGTACAGAATATGATCAGCGATCAATCCTACAAAGTGACCTTTACACACTTACAAACTCACAAGGTAAAGGTAACCTGTAATTGTCGATCTTGGAGCACCGAAGTACAACAAGAGCCTACAACATATAACATATTCTTACAATCAGATTAGCGATACATTCTCTCGGCACCGAAGAACGTCAAGAACTGTTATTTTAAATTCTGTAAATCTATTCAATAATTGGTTCTTCTTTACACAACAAATTTCACATAATATATATATATATATATATATATATATATATATATATATATATATATATATATATATATATATATATATATATATATATATATACATGCATGCGTGGGGCCCTTCAATTTCTCCTAGATAATTATAGGCGTTAGAACAATTTTCTTAAGACTATAGTGTTACCAATAAGAAAGTAGAAAGCACAAAGAAACAAATGATAAAAACGAAGGTAAGGTAAAGTGATTTCCCGTCACATTAGCGGAGATGGACAACACCTTCTGTTTTCATGAAGTATCAACACTTCAATCACCATGCAGCAAAGTGCCCTTGATCAATTTTCCGTTACTAAAATAACCAGAAACCATTTTGCTGAACTCCGGTCTCGTAGCAAGAATTGTCTTTACTCTACAAGACGTTTGACTGATCCATATCACAAAAAG
Organism: Pinus albicaulis; assembly: GCA_034641835.2. Taxonomy (NCBI): domain Eukaryota; kingdom Viridiplantae; phylum Streptophyta; class Pinopsida; order Pinales; family Pinaceae; genus Pinus; species Pinus albicaulis. The sequence goes on from CM076583.1 coordinate 327,251,797, forward strand.
ATCTCCTTGCTGATGTGTGTGAACCTCCTAGAAGAAGAGTCTTGTTTTGCATCTGTGGCGTTACAGGACTTGTCAGCTCCGGATTTCCGCATCTTGGAATCTCTCTCATCCTCAGATCTCGGTTGATTAAGCTTATACTCTGTATTACTTATGGATACGTGTTCTCTGTTTATTGAATATGAGTAACCTTATGGTCTGTAGAGTCGGTAGCATATACGATTGCTTCTATTCACCTATGTTCCATAAGCTCATACTTCAATCTAATACTCCAGATGATTTTATCACAATTTTCTGCCCACCAACCCTGAGCTCGCTCGTTGTGGAATATTTCTCGGCTGAATTGGATCCGCTGAAGCTCATTTCGTCCTCCCTTGAGAGAAACTACAATAACGATGACGAATCAATTCACCCGATGCCACAGAACACAAATTACTGTCAAGAGGATGCTCCACGTTGTCCAACTGCACCAGCATCTTAGTCTTTGTCTAGATCGTCGCTTAACAACAACAACAGTAAATTCTCGCCTTCTTCTTTAAACAGTAGCAAATCAACCTGCACAGAAACTTACAGCAATCTCTAAAAAAAAAAAAACTTCTACATTCACATGCACTAATTCTATCTATTTACATAGGATTACAATTTATGGCTTTCACATCTTCCTGGGCACTCCCTTGAGGGATTAAGCCCAGCTAGGCTCTGATACCATATTAAAAATCATGAAAGCAGAGATGCACAAGAATAACACATAATTATTAATTTCTATATTACATTTAATAAACAGAGATACATCAAATATATATAGTTGGAGTGAGATCCAACTTATTCCACTCTTGGAGGGAGAGGTTGAGAGAATCTCTCAACATCCTCCAACAAACCAAACCAATCCCTAATCTTTAGTATGCATCATAAATGAGGCATTATCTCAAACAGAAGGGAATAAATATTTAAATGTATAATGATAATTTTATACATAATAATCAAAGAATGGGTTTATTTTGAGTGTGAGTATATCTTCCATCTTAGATCTATATGCTAAAATTTATCCCAATAAGCTTTTCAATGTTTATCATTGACTTCATTAATTCACCTATAAATAAAACCTACCCGCACCAAATTTCCAACAAAAAAATTAATAAATTAACAAAAATAGATAATATAATCATTTTAAAAAATAGTTTTTGAGATATAATCATATGTATGGTTGTATAGTTAATATAATCATTTTAAAAATTAGTTTGTGAGGTATAATCATATATATGGTTGTATAGTTTCTGGAAAACATTTGTAGTTTTAATAGTTTTAAATACATGTTTTTCAATTAGATTTAATGAGATTTGTTAATGGAAAAAGTTTCATATAAATAATTTATTTTTTTAAATAAATGTTTTTCAATTAGATTTATTGAGATTTATTAATGAAAAAAGTTTCATATAAATAATTTATTTATTTATATTAAGTAAAAATACAATTTTTATATGTATTTTATAATTGAAATTAATTTGTTTGATTATTAAACAAATATAATACATTCATTATAGAAAAATAAATGAAAACCATATATAAGTTCATCAACTCTTATGCTTAGCCATTTTCTAAATGGGATAGATATTATGTGAAAGTTTAGAGATTAACTTCAATCTAATAAGAGGCACTACAAAGTAGTAAGGTTTACCCTTTTATTTATTTGAAAACCTAATGATTTTAGGAAATGAGTTAATAACAATAAGTGAGTTTCTAGCCATGACATTGTGGTGAGGGAAAGTAACAATTATATGCATTGTTGACATTTTGCGCTCCACCACTTTAATAATGTCAAAACAATTGCTATGATTTAGTAATGATTCAATGGAATGTATACATAGATTACATCTAAAAGCAGTGATGCACTATTTAATAGACAATAAAATTAGCCACGAATATGGAAACAATGGAAGTTTCCCACAATTGATAGGGAATGCAAACACATGAATCTAGGAAAGGAAAGCTCTTATATCTTACAGAGGGGTCAATGTTTCTATTCCTCAACTTGATTCATCTTCAAGGCTAAATTTTCGAGTAAGAAAAAGGAAAGAGATAATTATTAATAGATGCAAGATAAAATGGACTAGAGGAGTGGGAGAAAGAAAAAAGGAGAAGGAGAAATTCAAATATGCTAGAAGCTTAGAAAACTAAAAAGTTACAAGTAAAATAAACTCTAACAAAAAATGAAGCAAAACAAATAATAAAAAGAAAATAGAAGTTAATTAATAATAATAATATAAATGTTAATAATTAGTAAAATGTTACAATAAGAAAAGATAAAAAGTATAAACAATACATTGATATAAGAAGTGTACAAATAGCCATAATAATATTACTACTAATATAACAATAACATTAATGTGCATATGATTAATAATGATAAATATAATAACTTAATAACATAATTAAATAATAATAATAATACTATAATATTGTAAAGCATATAAGTGTTATAATAAATATAATATTAATATAATAATATTAATGTTAAAATATTGTGTATTATAATAGATATAATATTATTATTAATATATAAATAGTATAAATATAAACATTGGTACAATAGTACTAATGATGTAAAGTACTCTCCAAATATATACTAATATAGTTATTAATACTAGTAATAAGAGGAATATATTATAATATTATAGTAACATAAATATGAAATAAGATATATGAAAAAAAGGATTAGGGCAAACAAAGTGAGGGAGAAAGAGAGGTAAAGGGAGGGGAAAGACAAGATGGTACAAAATGATATAAGGGAAGGACACACTTTCTTGTCCTTAGTTGGTTGAATAATGGGAGCCAAGTTTTATTCATCTCTAGGACACCACCTATGTTCATGTTTTCAAGGTTTTTCATATTTCCAGGGCTTCTCTAACCCATCATTTGTAGTAGTGATTTCTTCTATGAATATTTGAGTGTCTTCTAATTAGAGACGATGCTTTGTTTTGAGTAATTGTTATGCAAGGGACGAGGCGCGAATACTTTCATTTTTTATATCAACCTCATTTTCTTTCATCCTTATTTTAAAAGATCTTCTCGTTTATCTAATATAGCATAACTCATAGGAGTAAGAAATTTTGTAGACACCTTTAGGTTGATGGATACCAATGTTATCTTTCACAAATTTCATTCTTTGTTTCACGATTAAGGGTTTGAATGAGGTTTTGATAGCTTTCTTTCTTGGAACTTTGACTATCTTATCAAGTACTCCTTGTATATATGGGGGGTAGGCTTTTTTGGAAACGTCAACCCCTCTAGAAAATAAATACTTTGGAAAGATTCTCCAAAAAACCTTCAATCAAATAACCCATCCTACAAGAATCTTAAATGTGCCATCAATAATGATAGCGATTTGGAAAATGTGAAAAAGAGGAATATGGAAGTAAATAGGGATTAAAAACATGACCAAAGCAAGAGGGATTGTGCCAAAACATATAAACACAATTACAAAATTAATCATAATATTTACTATCATTTGTGATGTGAGAAAAAAAGGTGGAGCTATATGTTAGAATAAATTCAAAATGATTGTTCTTTATTTTTTTATTATGCTCATAGGTATTTTCATTTCGAAATAGGTGTTAGGGTGCTAGAGGGTAAGCTCTTAAATGAGAGGCTAATATGCATGGTCAGGATTGAGTATGCTTGGAATATCTTTTTCCTCAATTTTGAATAAAACGGTTCCATTTAATAAAAAAAGTTAAAATTTACCTATCACCATGCATCAAAGTGAAGTGGAGTCGGCGGGATGAAAAATCACTGTGATAAATATCATGATGATTCTTATAAGTGCTCATCAAGTCACTATGATAAAGATAACAATGATGCTTATAAGTGCTCGTCAAGTCACAACTTGTGTGGATGCTACTATATTTACATGTGTGTCTATTTTAGAATAGGACTTCTAGAATTTTAATTTAATTATCAATTATTACTAGTTGGATGGTAGAGATTTAGCTTCCAAGGGATATCCATGGAATATCTTTAACATGTAATCTAGTTAATAGATGGAATGACCCTTTTCTGAACACTTTTCCTAGACGATTTTGTCCAAAATCCAGAAGAGATTTTTAAAAATCGTAAGTTTAATTTGTTTAATCTATAACATTAGTGACCTTCAAAATTCAGGTCGATTTCGTTGTGTAACACAACCTACAAAATTATTTTAAAAGTAATTGCCTCCAAGATCAAGACAACCTTATCAAAATACATCACTCCTGAACCATTTGGGTTTCTAGAACATCATCAAATCCAAGACACTGTGGTGATTACACAAGAATGTTTACATTCCATCCATGTTATAAAATAAAGTGTGTTGCTATTGAAATTACACTTGATTAAGGCTTTTGATTGTGTTGATTGGGGATATTTAAGATTGGTTCTACAAGAGATTGGCATGTATTATAAGGTAGTGGGATGGATTATGGCGTGCATCACCACTGTTAACTGTGTGGTTTTAATAAATGGTGTCCCATCTCAGTTCTTCAAATCTACACGTGGGATAATACATGGGTGCGCCCTCTTCCCGTTCGTATTCTTGATTTTCATTGACAACCTTAGTAGGAAGATCTCAAATGCACACTCTTGTGGTTTATTTTTGGGGTTTTGGATCACCAAGAAGATATCTATTACCCATATCATTTTTGTTGGTGATGTTTTAGTCATGGGTAATGTTTCCTATTATGAATATAATATCTTACATAAAATCATATCCTCCTTTGGTGATGCTACTAGTCTATTTCTGAGAAAAATAAAATCACAGTCGATTGTGGTGCCCACAAATGAGCATACAACATAGGAGATTGCAAATTTATTTCAGGTCGGGGTTGCTCCACTTGATATCAGGTTGAAGTATTCGGGTTTCTTTATCAAACCTAACAAATATGGGGTCAGAGACTAGTGTTTTCTTATTGAAATTTTTGAAAAGACGTTGTCAACATGGTCACATAAGTGGCTCACATTGGGTGGTAGGTTGGTTCTCCAAAGCATTAGAGTCTATTAGATGCATCTCTATCTACTGCCAAAATTAATTCTTAAGCAGATGAATTCATACTTATCCATTTTTTTATGCACTGGCACCAAGGGTGTGAAGAAGATTCATCTAGCTCGTTTGGAGGTCATCTCCTCGAAGAAGGTTGATGGGGATCGGGGGTTAATGAATATGGAACGTGTTGGATGGACATTTTTTACTAAGAGTTTGTGGCGAGCATTAAATAGAAGTGGCATCTGGAAACATATTATTAAAGAGAAATACGTAAGATCGTTGCCTCTTCTAGTGTGGTTACAGGATGGGGTGAGGGGTCCTTCCTCAACATCATATATTTGGAACAATTTAATGAAAATAAAATAATGGTTGTTTGTAAATATGAAATGGGAGATTGGATCGGGTTCACCAATGGTGATTGGAATAGATCTAATTAGGGGTTTTATTGGAGATCATATGTTGCATGTATGGTTAAAATCTTGACATATTGGTTTATTCGATGATATGGCAGTTATTTGGGACCGATATATTTTCAATATGTTTATGGATGACACTTCCCTGAATGAGGAGGAGAACATTTTTCATTAGGATGGAAAAAAATGACCATATCTTGGTTAAGCAGGCTTACAATTTTATCAGTCCTACTGAACATTTTATCAAGGATCCTAAGTGTTTCCATAAAATTTGGAAATGGCACATGCCACTAAAGTTAAAGTGCTTTCGTTGGCTTGTATGGTAGAACAAGATTTTGATGTGGGACAACTTCTGTAGGAGGGGTTTCAGGGGCCCGAGGAGATGTGTTTTATGTGAATCGTCACTTGAGGATGTTCTTCATATTTTTTTGGTCTGTCCTACCATATGCTCCATTTGGTTTGGTGTTTTGGAAACATAAGGGATATTGATAGACTGTAATGCAACCTCCTTGGATGCTTGCTTGCGGAGTGGTTCTCTAGATATTTGGACCTACACACATTGCTTTGTTTCATTTTTTGGGGCATATGGAGGTGTAGGAACGCTAAAATAGTTGAGTAATCTCCTTTGGATATCAAGAGGACGAGTATTAAAATTGTTGCTTTCTACAAAGAATATAGGAATGAGATGCAATCAAGGCTTGAAAGATGTGTCCATCTCACCAATATTTGGAATTGTTTCTTGGTGGGTTTCTTCCATGTGGCTGCCTCCAAGAGTAGATGTGGCACATATTTATGTTTTTCATGGAACAATGGGGTGGGTTCAAATACATGTGCAAAGCTTATAGCCCTTCGGAGTAAAAACGTAAATGTGCAACCTTAACTAGTTGTTACTCCCTACCATTATTTATGTTTTCCTCATAAGTATGAGTAAAAATGTAAATGTGAAGACTTAATAAGTAGGAGTACAAATGTAAATTTGCACACTTATACCCACCAAAATTTATGCAAGTTTTTGCCTCTTAGTAGGCAATTAATTTTTTAGTTTCATAATAACAAAATGAAATCTTATTAACCATTAATTAATTAAATTGTAACTCAATTATTTTATAATATTTAAATTACTTTTATAATAAATATTATTAATTAACTAGTCCAATTATTGTTAGTTAGCAGGTTTAAAATTTTATTAGTTGAATTAAATAACTTTATCCATAAACAAATACAATGGGATAATCTCATTAATAATTAAGTGAAAATTAATTCAAAACATAATTTTTTATTTAATATGTACTTTAAAATGTTTGATTTTAACAAATAAATTAAATTATAGTAAAAATATAAGTAATTTTATTTTCATGGTGAAGGCTTTTGTGAGAAGAGTGATTTTGTTCTAGCTCATTTGTGTAATTTATAGAATATATACAAATTTACAAATTTCCATGTGAATAATCTGGAAATACATATAATTTTACTTAATATCAATAAAAAATCAGTAAACAAATTATTAATAATAAATTTAAAGGGTTATCAATTCAAACAAAAAATAACTAAATAAATAAAACAACTTTATTTTTAATATTTATATTTTTTTAAGGAATATATTCAACCTATTTTCACATAAACACACATATATGGCAACAACAACTACACTTTAAGATATATCTATCTATACTTACATAGAAAATGTAAAGCCTTCTAGACAACCATATGAACAAAAACAGCAAAACACATTATTATTGTCTTTGGGTATGTCTAGATAAACATTATCACTACAATAAGACATTATTTTTGTTATTGGGTATCACTTGATTCTCCCCTAACACATTGCAAAATTACAATTAACAAAATACCTCAATTTACAAATTAATAAAACCTAAATCACTTATTCTAAACCTTAACATTAACTTGAATTCAACATTTGTACTTTAATATATTTAAACTAAACGACTAGATGTAGCACTTGTTACTTATTGTTATTTTATTAGATTTTGTTTATATATATATATATATATATATATATATATATATAATTTGCTAAATTAATTGGCCTGAAAGCCTAATATGATAGAGACAAAGATGTTGTAACACACACACACACACACACACACAGATATATATATATATATATATATATATATATGCTAAACTATTTGGCCTGAAAGCCTAATATGCTAGAGATAAAGATGTTGTAACATAATGTTTAATATTTTGACCAAGTTAAATTATATTATATAATAAAATAAAATAAAAATAAAAAGATTAAAGTAATGTAATGTTTTTTAGTTCAGTCAAAATGAAATAAAAATAAAAATAAAAATGACCATGGTATTTATGTAGAATATAGCTTATTTAAAAGGGGAAATTAAACTAGCCTAGATCCATCTTAACCACCCAATCTACCAAGCACCAAGATGGATCAAATCTCTTGTGTTAGAGTGAATCGAAGTACCCCTCTGAGAGATCGGAGTTAAGATATGAATTTAGACTTGTTATAATTAAATGGAAAGACACTAAAATAATTAATAATTATAATAACCAACATTTTAAGTGAGTCAAATTACATTAAATTAAAAATAAAATAAAATAAAATATAAACCATAAAATTAATAATTATAATGAACTAAAATTTCACATTTTAGTGCATATCAATATTTGACTCCGAATGATGAGTGGTGGTGTAAAGGTGGTGTAACAACATACTTATTACCTAGTCTCACAAGGGAGAAAAGACCCTAAAAGGAATAAAATATTTTGAAATACAAACCTCTTTTAGAGTGAAAAGAAAATTGATTCCTCTCATATAAATGTAAAATTTCTTAAATCTATTAAACTATTCTTATTCCACGTCATATGTCAAACCATAAGAAAATAAGAAAATGTATGTTGAGAGATCTTTAGGTAAAAATCACATAAAATAATTTTTCACATTTTAGTGCATATCAATATTTGACTCTGAATGATGAGTGGTGGTGTAAAGGTGGTGTAACAACATACTTATTACCTAGTCTCACAAGGGAGAAAAGACCCTAAAAGGAATAAAATATTTTGAAATACAAACCTCTTTTAGAGTGAAAATAAAATTGATTTCTCTCATATAAATGTAAAATTTCTTAAACCTATTAAACCTATTCTTATTCCACATCATATGTCAAACCATAAGAAAATAAGAAAATGTATATTGAGAGATCTTTAGGTAAAAATCACATAAAATAATTTTTGGTCGGTGCGTTTCGAACCATCTAGTGTGGTTCATCTTGAGGACAAGATGAAGAACAAAATAAAATATATATATATATATATATATATTTTTTGTAAGTTGGGAGGAGCTATTCACATTAATATAAACACAAAATGTACGTTGTTGCCTCAAAAGGCTGAAGAACGTGACTGTTCTTAGGCACAGAGTAATTCTCGCCCTCAGGGAAGGAATTTACAAGGGAATACTTCTGAGGGGAGAAATAAAAAAGCAGGAGAAAACCAGAGAAACTGAAGCACCGGGAGGTGCCAGAAAAAAGACCTTTAGGTCTCGAATACAGAGAGAGATTCATAGAGAAACATAAAACAGGAGAAGCGCAAAGAAATCAAGACCCCGAGGAGGGCTGCACGTCCTCATCTTCATTTAGGTAGTCATCGACATTGATTGGTCTGTCTGGGGTGCCTTCCTCCGGGTTGAAGAACTGGCAGTGAAGCGAGGAAGGACCAACATCTTGACCATCAGCTTTGGGAGGAGCTTCCTCTTTAATCCTGGGACCCTACTATTAACGCTTCGTTGAGCTGTGTTTCAACATGTCATAGTGGGGTGAAGTGCGGTCGAAGAAATGCAGATGGTGGACCTCTCGCACATACGCCACAAATATTTCGGACAGAGAATCAATTTTCTTTTCCAACTCCTTGCTGGTATTGTGCTGCTCCTGTAGAGAAATGGCCAAGAGTGCTTTTGTGTGCCAGTGCAAGTCGATGGCTCGACTGTACAAGTTCTTGCAGCTTCTAGTGAGGCCTAGATGAGGGATCTAGCGGAGAGAGGTATCCACCACCTTCGAAGGAATGGATCTGTGGTGGGTATGGGGCTCCGTCTCCATATCAGCAATTTTCCTCTGCACATCCGGGGGCATGATATCAATGAAGTTGCGGGCGGCATTCCTTGCAGAGGTTTCAACTCAAGTGACTGGCGGGCAGGATGGGTTCGCCCAGAAAGCCTGGCGACCCTAGCGAGCGGGGGGGGGATGAGGGCGACGCAGGGCCATGGAGTCAAGGCGGAAATGGAGATGAGGTGAGAGCGCAGGGAGATGGGAGTGAACAGAGCAGAGAGAATTTGCGGGGAAGCCAGACATAACAGAATAGTGAGGGAAGTGAGCAGGGGGATGGAATTTCAGAAGGCCAGCGAGAGGGGCGAAGGCTCAGGGGAACAGCTGGAGCACATGCCTAAGGAGTAAGTGAAGTCCTGCAGGGATTAATTTCCAGAGGTGGAATCATACTAGGGTGGGAATTTCAATGGAGAGCCACTGTAGTGTTCATTCGTGAGAAGCGAGGTGAGTTGTTTGGTCATGATGACGGTTGCAAATGGGAGGGGACGTCGAGAAGGCCTGCTGAAGATCTTGACAGTTGATATGGAGACAAGTGGTTTTAACGGTTGGCTCCCTTGTGGAGTCCCAATCCATAGAGGAGAGTCTATTGGAGGCATTCACTCCTTGATTAGCTAGGAAATCCGCCAATTTGTTGGCCTCTCTTCGGACCGGCGTGAAGGAGATACCTTTGGCCTTGTTAATGCTAGCTTTGATTTTTAGGAGAATTTTTTTAATGCGCCTGCCAAACACTGCGCCCTTGCTGGATTTTCAGGCAATCTTGAGTAGCGAAAAATAAAATAATTAATAATTATAATAACCAAACATTTTAAGTGAGTCAAATTACATTAAATTAAAAATAAAATAAAATAAAAACCATAAAATTAATAATTATAATGAACTAAATGAACTTGCACCATTTTACAATGAGACTCGTGTCCTCTTGTCCATTTCACATTTTAGTGCATATCAATATTTGACTCCGAATGATGAGTGGTGGTGTAACGGTGGTGTAACAACATACTTATTACCTAGTCTCACAAGGGAGAAGAGACCCTAAAAGGAATAAAATATCTTGAAATACAAACCTCTTTTAGAGTGAAAAGAAAGTTGATTCCTCTCATATAAATGTAAAATTTCTTAAACCTATTCTTATTCCACATCATATGTCAAACTATAAGAAAATAAGAAAATGTATGTTGAGAGATCTTTAGGTAAAAATCACATAAAATATTTTTTAGTGGATGTGTTTCGAACCATCTAGTGTGGTTCATCTTGAGGACAAGATGAAGAACACGATCATGGAATTAGATACTAATAGATGAGGAGAGATGTTTTCTAGCCATTAGAAAATAACAAATAGTTTTGACTAAAAAGTTATCAATAATTAATAAACAAATTTTAATTAAAATAAAGTAATGGATCAAATAAATAAATAAATAAATATATATATATATATATATATATATATATATATATATATATATATATATATATATATATATATTCGTAATTGAGTCTAAATTCCTATTAACAATGTACAAAATAGTATTATAGAACGAGACGAACTAGGGTGGCTAGAAAAAAATAAATTAGCCAACCCCTGTTCTAAAGCAAGCCATATAAATCCTCAAAAGAAGCTGCCCACTATGGGGAAACCAACTTATAGCATCAGATAGGTTCATATTGTTTTTACTGGAAGACCAAAGAGAAATAGCTATATATAGACAAAAGCAAATAGTAACTATAGACCTAAAAAACTTTAATTCTAAGCATCTGGAGCATCTTCGCCATGAGTTCTGTCCATCTCCTTGCTCTCTTGCGGGTGAGTGGGCAATGCAGACGTAGCCGTGGGAGTAGAGAGAGAATGCTCCATCATTGGCATCCTTTCCAAAGATATCGGGGTCTTAGGGTGAGATGCCATTTCCTGGCCAACCAAACTATGCAAAGGTTCCTCTTCCACTATCCAAAAACCACACGAGGAAAGACTGTCTAAGTTGCTGGTAGAGGAGTGTGTCCTGTCTTTAACCGGAAGGCCCTTCGTCTTGCCACAGATGGAAGGGGGGGCTATGGAGATAGTGTAATTTTTTATGCCCTCGACCTTATGCACCTTCGCCCTTTTCCTATCACCAGCCTCCTTGTCGAGCTCCTAGATAGGGTGCTTACCTTTCCTGTCATCTGCATCTGTCCAAGTTGAGATGGGCATGATAGTGACCGACGAAATCTTGTTGACACTTTCCAATCGACTCCCAATTGGGTAAGCCAGACCCACAGTGTCTGCCATTACATCCAAGGTGTGCCTGGATTGATCCAAGGAATGCCTGGGATGGAGGAGAAGGGAATTAAGCATCTTAGTCTACATCTGGGAGGTCCATAGAGTCTGTGCAAGTAGATTCATCACCCTCCAGAACCTCATATCCTTGTTGCAATCATGAGTATCGATGCCTTTGGCTACCTCTGCTTCCAAGTCCTCGGCTAATTGACGAATGTGTGCTAGAATGTCATGTTCAAAACGATGTTGTGCACTCTGGTTGGAGGCCTAAGTGCCTCCCTCTCCGCCTTTTCCCCATTGTGAAAGGAACCAATGTCAAGTCATGACGTTCTGACGCCCCAACAACCAAACTTCCAACGAAGACGCAGAGCCAAACCAGAGCTCTAAAAGCAAACAAACAATGCCATATTCGTTCGCCTATATGTCATAAGCCACCAGTCCAGAGCCATCACATCCTGCTACACTTCCAACCAAGCCATCAATCCCTCTGCACCTGCATTAAACCTGTAAGCATAGCCACCATTAATATTTCAAAAGAAAATTTGAGGTAATTAAGGTGGGGGGGGGGGAAGGTCACCACGTGCCCTGCGCCATGCAGTGGTGACACCTGCCCTCTCTTCCTCCATCGCCACCCGTCTCAGATGTTGTCAAGCCTGGACCACACACTAAGCACCCACATCCAGGGGATGGAAATTAGTTGTAAATAAATAATTAATTAATATTATTAATATTATTATTTTAGTAAAAATGAAGGTTTGTAATAATATGGTCAAACTTAATTCCCGAAAGGGCATGGTCTAGTAGCTAGCGGACGCACTGTTAAGGTGTTCATGCTGTTAAGAAGGTCACGAGTTCAAGTCTCGTCTTATCTGAGTACAGTTCTTGCAGGCTAGGCAGTCCCCTGAGAGGTTATAGTGGTAGCCAAGGGGTTGGACCCCGCACCGCGCGTGTGAAAGCTGCCTGATGTTGTCGATTCCTCTGACTTAAAAAAAATTAAAATATATAATATATATTCTAAATAATAAAACTAAAAAATAGTAATAAGAGAAAGGAAATAAACAAAATAAAAATAATAAGGTCAAATTTAACTATTCTAAACAATACAACTAAAAATAGTAATAAGAAAATGGGAAAAATAAAATATAAATATAAATCAAGATAATGAATTAACTCAATTTTATTATTCAAATCCAAAAAATAAAATAAATAAGAAATAAAGAATACTAGAAATTCTGATTAAAAATAAAAATAAAAATATTGATACTAATATTAATAAATAAATAATTATTATAAAAACTTAGAAAGCTAATATTCCAACCATCATCTCTATTTAGATTATTATTATTATTATCCAATTTTAAGGTCACAACCAAGCCAAACATCAAATTGGTGTATGAGACCCCCTTGATACTCTTTCAACCACGTAAAGCGGGTGCGACACTACTACACTTTATTTTTACTAATACTGTATAGACTACCCCCAACTTCAACACTTAGTCAATTTTCCAAACAAGTGTTCTTAACAATGAAACTAAATAATATTAATATTCAATATTTAATCTTTCACAATTAAACATTCATCAATCATCACAAGTACGCCCATAGCGGGCGGGCGAGTCATGTGGGCGTCAGGCGAAGTCGTGCGATGGAGAGCGTGTTCGGTGAACTGGTGTGCCGGTGGACTTGGTGGATGGGCGAGTTGGGCACGTCAGGCGCGGGCGATTGAGTTGACCTGGGTGACCCCAGTGACTCGAGCGACCCACGAGTCATCACATTGCGATGACGAATTTATAATGAAGGTTGGCCAAATTGTTATATGGGTCGATGTTTTGGAGGTGACCGAGCTGACCTTCACTTAGGTTGGAGGGTCACGACTCATGGAAAATGGGACCATAACATGTGTATAAGTAAAACATGGTGTGGAGCTTGATAGACAACCATTCATCCATCAGAGTTCAAGCTTCTAGATTGCAGTGCGAAGAAGGAGTGAATAGGCCGAGCGAGGAGAGCAAGTTGATGAGCCTGTAGGGTGGACGGACGAAGTCAGAACAACCGAACATGAGTATTGCGAGAGGCACGAGTAGATAGTGACCTGGTTGCACGACAACAGGCCAGGTCGGGTTGGCACGTGCAGAGGGTGACCTTAGTGACCCAGTTGCATGACAAAAAGTCAGGTCGGGCATACTTGTGCAGACAGTGACCCGAGTGACTTGAGTTGCACGACAACCAATTGGGCCGGGTGGACCTCGTGCAGGGAGTGACCCTGGTGACCTAGGGTGCATGGATTTTAATAGAACTTCAGAGTGGGTTTGTTGAAAGTGAATTTGGAGTAGTGTTGTTGAGTGGAATTGTTGCATGACTCAAGACATAAGTGTTGGGTTGATTTGAAAAGGTGTGCAGGTGGCTGCACGGACATGGAAAACTTGTATAATTATTGAAAATTGTACATTATTGAACTATTATATATTATTGGGCAGACTTTTCGGGAGTTGCCTCTCCCAAGTATGTATGGGCGTACTTGTGTGACATGTTGATGAATGTTTAATTGTGAAAGATTAAATATTGAAGATTAATTTTATTCCACTGCATTGTTAAAGAACACTTGATTGAAAAATTGATTGAGTGTTGGAGTTAGGCATAGTGATGGCAATGTGGGTGCAGGCGTTAAGGAGAGCTGTTTAAATTTTGTTACTATGTTTTCTAATTCAGGAGGAATTTGTTCCTGATCCTTATTTCCACTCTCGGTCATCAAAATTTATTAAATCTGATTGATTAATTTAATAAAATGACTTACGGAAGCAAAAGTCCCCTTATTCTTCGAAAACATAATGATGCACTTTAAACAATGTTTAAACCTTTCGAAATGAATTTCAGATCTCAAACACTTTAATAAAGCTCTATTGAATAATCTGTCGGGTCCTTACCTTTTGTTAAACTCCACGCAACTTCTGACGCGACCACTGTCGGATCTCCAACGTTTACGATTGGACGGCTATCGCATTCCAATAGCCCCGGCACTTTATGGCTCCAAAGTAACGCGAAATCGGTGGTATTGGCACCATGACGTGTCACCTTTCTATTTGATCGCGTTCAATCTGAACAAAACCACTCGCACACCAAAAGCGGTGCGACTACAGTGGTTGGTTTCTCAAAACCCGCTTGATCTGTAATTTTTCATTTCGATGGCATTTGACCACGAATTTCCGCTGGTTTCTTGTTTTGTCCTTCTCACATTGTCTCAACCCTTTTCCCCCCCCTTGCAAATCGACAATCACAGATCTATCATCACGACATGTTAATATAAATCCAATGGATTTTCGGAGAGATGAAACCCTTCAGGAATTTGCCAAGCATACAACATATAGTTAAATTCTGCAATTTTATTAATTAGAGGCAAAACCCTCTCAATCAATTCTTCTACGGCCCAATTCGATTTTCTCCTTCTTAGAGGTTACATTTTATAGTGTTTTACATAAAAGTTGACCTCTTCTTGAGGATCAAATTCTCCTAACTTAGATAAAATCCTAATTACATAATATCTTCCCTAAATATATCAACTGAAGACTAAATATACTGAATCTAATCTAAAACAGTTCAATCTTCCTAGATACTAGTTCAACCCTATCTAGTAAAACTATAAATTGACAACTAAAGGTACCAACACCTTTGCTTGTAACTTTTGTTTTTGTATTTTTGGAATAATTAATGAAGTCTTTGTCTCTAAGCCTCATGCTCCTGCATCAGACTCCTGAGAAAAAAAATCTTCATGGGCTCCTCCACAGAACTGCTCAATTTCTGCAGCATGGTTTCTGTCATCCATGTAGCATCCTCAATTGGCTGATCCCTCCACTTGATCCAATATTGAAAATATTCTTGTCCTTTGGTCTTATTAAACACTTTCTTGTCTAGGATCCTCTCTGGCTGTAATGTCTTTACTGTGGGTAATTGTTTTACCTAGTCAATCTTTCCTCTGTCTTTTGGTCTGTCATTTGTGCCACTATCTTCATATCTGTACAAATCAGCAACATTGAATATTGGAGATATTCCAATATCAGATGGTAATTCAATTTCATAAGCATTTGCAGAAAACTTTCTCAATATCCTGCATGGTCCTATCTTTTTGAATTTTAACTTGTTATACTCCCTCTTTGGAAATATTTATTTTCTTAAGTGTGCTAAAACCAAGTCACCAACTTCAAAATTAACTTCTCTTTTTCTCAAATCTGCTCTGTTTTTGTACTTGATGCTGCTGTCTTGTAGCTGCTGCTTTACCTGTTCATGTATTGCTTGAATTTCTGAAGCAAACTCTTCGCCTTCAGCACTTCTCATTTATGCTTTCCCCAAGTTCCTCAATTCAGATACTCCTCTTGGGTGCATTCCATAAACTATATGGAATGGACTCTGCCCTGTACTTCTGTTAGGTGAATCATTATATGCATACTCTGCCTGTGGTAAAATATGATCCCACTGTTTAGGATGTTCTCTTGCAAGACTTCTCAAAAGATTACCCCAACTCCTGTTCACTACTTCAGTCTGCCCATCAGTCTGAGGGTGATAAGCTGAGCTGAAACTTAGTTTAGTACCAAGCTTCTTTCACAATGTCCTCCAAAAATGACCAACAAATCTGGTGTCTCTATCAGAGACAATACTTTTAGGTAATTCATGTAATCTGACAATTTTTTTGAAAAACAAATTGGCAACATGAATAACATCACTGGTTTTATAACATGGAATAAAATGTGCCATTTTTTAAAATCTGTCAACTAAAACATAAATTGCATCATTCCCTCTCTGTGTCTTAGGCAATCCTAAAACAAAATCCATACTTACCATATCCCAAGGTCTGTCTGGAATAGGTAATTGAATGTACAAACCTGCATTTTGTCTTTTCCCTTTTGCATATTGACAAATTTTACAATTCTTTACATACTTTTCCACTTCAGATCTCATCTTTGGCCAAAAATAAAAATGACTTAGTTGCTCATAAGTCTTATCAACACCAAAATGTCTAGCAAGTCCACCACTATGTTTTTCCCTGATTAAATTTTCTCTTATAGAACAATTTGGTATGCACAACTGATTTCTTTTGAACAATAAACCCTCTTGCAAGAAATAATCTAACCACTGACTTCTATCTATCAAAACAGGATTACAACATGCTTCAAATGCTTCTTTGAAATCCGAATCTGTCTTATAGAGTTCTTGAAGAAAATCAAAATCTAACACTTGAATTTGACTTTCTTAAACAAGAATGATTTTCCTACTCAAGGCATCTGCTACCTTGTTTGCTTGACCACTTATATGCTTCAATACAAAGTTAAAACTTTGAAGATATTCAACCCATTTTGCATGTTTTTAATTCAATTTAGGCTGTTGCATAATATATTGTAAAGCATGATTATCTGAATATAGCACAAATTCTTTAGACATTAAATAATGTCTCCACTTCTTCGATGACTATACAATTGCATAAAATTCCTTGTCATAAGAAGAGTACTTCCTCCTTGTCTCATTTAGCTTCTCACTGAAATATGCTACAAGTCTATCTTCTTAACTTAATACAACTCCAATAGCTTCCCCACTGGCATCACATTTCACTTGAAAAGGTTTATTAAAATCAGGCAAAACTAAGACAGGTTTCTCATTTATCTTTTGCTTCAAGAACTGAAAATTCCTTTCAACTTCAGCAGTGCACTTAAATGGTTGTTTGTCCTTCTTTATGGTTTCAATGATAGGTGCATTGATCTTAGTAAATTTCCTTATGAATTTTCTATAAAAACTAGCAAGACCATGAAAACTTCTTACCTCAAAAACACTTTTAGGTGAAGGCCACTCCACAATTGCCTTTATCTTCTCTGGATCCATTTTTAATACTTCAGCGAAACAACAAAACCTAGATATACCAATTCTTCTTTCATGAATGAACATTTCTTTAAATTTACCCGTAACTTCTCTTGATGTAACTTCCTTAAGACATAATTAAGATGTCTTAGGTGTTCTTCCTTTGTTTTGCTGTAAATTAATATATCATCCAGATATAATATTGCAAATTTACCGATAAATTCCTTCAATACTTCATTCATAAGCCTCATAAATGTACTAGGTGCATTTGATGACCCAAAAGGCATTACCATCCATTCATACAATCGCTCATTTGTTTTAAAGGCTGTTTTTCATTCATCTCCTTCCCTTATCCTAATTTGATGATACCCACTTTTCAAATCTAGTTTTGAAAAATATCTTGCTCCACTCAAACAATCCATCAAATCTGTAATTATGGGTAAAGGAAATCTATACTTGATTGTTATCTTGTTAATTGCTTTTGAATCAGTGCACATTCTCCAACCTCCATCTTTCTTCGGACTTAATATTGTAGGTACTGCACAAGGACTCAAACTTTCTCTGATCAAACCTTTGTCAACCAATTCCTGTACTTGCTTTCTGATTTCTTCATTCTCTGTAGGAGTCATTCTGTAAGCTGCTTTGTTTGGCAAATTTGATCCTAGAATCAAATCTATTTGATGGCTGATTATTCTTACAGGTGGTAATTCATCAGCAAAATCATCCACAATAATATCACAATAGTTCTCCAACATTTCTTGAATTTCAATTGGCAAATCAGAAATTTTAGTAGAAGTAAATACTACCTTAGGTTTGCAAACTAAAGCAAAATTTACCTCATCATCTTCAATCTACTACAAGTATTCTTTTCCACTCAACAATAAAGCCTTTGGATCAGACTTTTTACTTGATGCATCTTCTTCTTCCATAGGTAACAATGTTTGATTCATCCCATCTTTGAAAACTTGTAAGTGTTTCTCTTTCCATCATGTACTGCTGCTTTGTCATACTGCCAAGGTCTATCCAACAATATGTGACACACATCCATAGGCATCACATCACACATGATTTTATCTTTGTAACTACCCATTTGCAATTCTATTTCACATTGTTCTTTTACTATCAGTTGATGTCCCTTCTAAAGACATGACACCTTGTAGGGTGTTGGATGTTCCCTTGTCTTCAATTTCAACTTCTCTATCACCTCTGTAGAGACCAAGTTATTTGTACTGCCACTATCAATTACCAATTGACAACATTTCCCTTGAACTTTGCACATACTTCTGAACAAAGTCTTTCTCTGTGTTGGTTCAACAACTTCCTTTGTTTGTTTTAACAAAACTTTGTTAACCACCAAAGATTCTCCTTTCTCTAGCACAATTTCTCTCTCTGTTGTAGGCAACTTTGCTGCTTCATCTTTAGTCTGAGCAACAATTTCATTTCTCTGGTTTGTCCCCACATTCTCTGAACACTCATAGGCTCTATGTTCTAATTTGTTACATATGTAACATCTGACTTTTCTTCCTCTGTTTCTGCCTCCTCTTCCTCTGTAAGGACTCCTTCTGCCACTTGTATCACCTTCTGTGGGTGCATACTGAGGTGAGCTACTGCTAGCTCCATCTCTTGGTGCTATAGATCTTCCTTTACCACCTTGACTTCCTCTTCCTTGGAAAGTACCTCTTCCTTTGGCAGATTAGCTTTTAAGGCCATCTGGTAAGCCTCTTCTACTGTTTTAGGAGACAATATACTTATCTCATCTTGAATCTCCATTCCGAGACCATTTATGTACCTGGCAATCTTCTCTGTTGTATCTTGAATTTGTCCTGCTCTTATGCTCACTTTGTAAAATTCTTTTGTGTATTCTTTTACTGTTATTAATCTCTGTTTAAGATTCTGCATTTGTCTAAATAACGAAAGCTGATAATCACTAGGCAAAAACTTACCTCTCAGCTTTGCTACCATTCTGTTCCAATTCTTGATTGGATGCTTACTAACTCTCCTTCTTTCTTCTTGCACTCCATCCCACCAAAGTGTTGCATGTCCTTTTAACCTTGTGACAACAAACTTAATTCTTTTTTCTTCACCCATCTCCTCATAGTCAAAGCATTTATTCATTTCATTGATCCAGTCTATCAACTCTTCTGGATTCAATCCTCCTGCAAAAGCTGATACTTTAATTCTAGGCTTGGATGTAGATCCTAAAACTTATTTAAAGAATATCATCTCATGAGTAAGTTCAACATTTCCTCCTTCTTCTTCTTTAGCTTCAGGTTCACTGACATCTTCAAGATCTCTCTGTTGTCTCGTTTCCATTGCTTCCAATCTGGCTTGAATTTGTTGCATGGTTTCTAATACTTCAGCAATTGCAACTGGTCTACCTCTTCTTCTACCAGCACCACCTCCTCTACCAAGTCTGAAAGCCATGTTGGATTTCTTTTTCTGACTTTTGGAAGCTTGTTCAGTGTCTAGAAAATGCTCTGAAGACTGCTCCAATACCACAAATGATGACAGTGTGGGTACAGGCGTTAAGGAGAGTTGTTCAAATTTTGTTACTATGTTTTCTAATTCAGGAGGAATTTGTTCCTGATCCTTATTTCCACTCTCGGTCATCAAACTTTATTAAATCTGATTAATTAACTTAATAAAATGACTTACAGAAGCAAAAATCCCCTTATTCTTCGAAAACATAATGATGCACTTTAAACAATGTTTAAACCTTTCGGAATGAATTTCAGATCTCAAACACTTTAATAAAGCTCTATTGAATAATCTGTCGGGTCCTTACCTTTTGTTAAAGTCCACGCAACTTCCGACGCGACTACTGTCGGATCTCTAACGTTTACGATCGGACGCCTATCGCATTCCAATAGCCCCGGCACTTTATGGCTCCAAAGTAACGCGAAATCGACGGTATTGGCACCGTGACGTGTCACCTTTATATTTGATCGTGTTTAATTTGAACAAAACCACTAGCACGCCAAAAGCAGTGCGACTACAGTGGTTGGTTTCTCAAAACCCGCTTGATCTGTAAATTTTTCATTTCAATGGCGTTTGACCACGGATTTCTGCTGGTTTCTTGTTTTGTCCTTCTCACACTGTCTCAACCCTTTTTCCCCCTGCAAATCGACAACCACAGATCTATCATCGCGACATGGTTTTTTGTTTTTTTGTTTTGTTTTTTGTTTTAATCGAAGATACAGAGGTTCTGCAATCTCTTTCGAATCCTTCACACAGAAGCTAATCACACTCAAATTCTACACAGAAAAATATAAATCCAATGGTCTTTCGGAGAGATGAAACCCTTCGGGAATTTGCCAAGCATACAACAGATAGTTAAATTTTGCAATTTTATTAAATCAGAGGCAAAACCCTCTCAATCAATTCTTCTACGGCCCAATTCGATTTTCTCCTTCTCAGAGGTTACATTTTATAGTGTTTTACATAACAGTGGACCTCCTCTTGAGGATCGAATTCTCCTAACTTAGATAAAATCCTAATTACATAATATCTTCCCTAAATCTATCAATTGAAGACTAAATATATTGAATCTAATGTAAAACAGTTCAATCTTCCTAGATACTAGTTCAACCCTATCTAGTAATACTGTAAATTGACAGCTAAACGTACCAACACTTTTTCTTGTAACTTTTGTTTTTGGATTTTTGGAATAATTAATGAAGTCTTTGTCTCTAAGCCTCATGCTCCTGCATCACGTAGTCTATGCACTTGAGTATCGCTAAAAAGAAAAAGTGTAGTAGTGCTGCACCCGCTATACATGGTTGAAAGAGCACCATAACAAGTATAGGGCCATGACACATACTCTACCCCCCAAACCTCTTAGGAGGAAACACGTACTCTTAACCATTAGGCCTCTTTACTTCCTTTCAATTTCCAAGGCCTCCCTAAACTTACATTGATGTAAATGATCAATCATTGCAATGACTCTCACCTCTTCAATGCAAATGTGATTAGATTGATGATTTGTCTTTTCCGCATATTTGGCTAAAGCTGAGGAGCAGAACCTTCCGTATTTGATGTCAGTTGTATACTCATGAATCCTCTGATTAATTCAGTGGTCAGTTTCACCAATGTACAAAGTCCCACATGAGCAAGAAATAACATAAACATCTTTCCCATATAATTACACCACATCTTTTCTAGAATTTTCCCATATGATTACACCACATCTTTTCTAGAATTTAATAAAAAGTCCGACATGAGCGAGAGATAACATAAACATCTTTCCCATATGATTACACCACATCTTTTCTAGAATTTTATAATGCCACATCATATCTCGAACAATAAGAAAATGAAAGTTTATCCGGTTCTTATGCCACGTCATATCTCGAACAAGTTGAAAACGTAAAACATAAAGATCTCTGGGCTTCTACCCTCTTCATCACCCCCGAAATGAATTCGACTGAAGTGCGATCTTACAGAAACAGAAGCACATATGCAAGCACACGCAGGACTTTGCATGTACTGAACTGCAGCGGTCCTTTTATCAGATACCAAAACTAACTAGAATCAATACCAATTTCACATCAATGGCTGATAGAAGAAAGGGAGACGAGTACATCATATCTCGTGAAGAAATGGAATTATACAAACAAAATGGATACGTGCATCTCAAGGTATGCCCTGGGGCTCATTACTCTCTCCTGCTGTTAGAGTTTTGAATTTCAGTAATCTCATTATGTTTGCTGATGGAAGGTGGAGGGATTTTACTGAGATATTATGGGTAATACCCTCCAAGACAGTTAACTGCTTGGGAAAACCTTTCAAAGCTTACAAATTTTGCTTGGTTTCCTTGAATCTGCATGGGGTGCATATTCATCTAACGGTGGAATATAATTCAGAATTATTCAAGGGAAGCTTTTAAAGGGAACAGAGGCCTAGATTTTCCCAGAAGAAATAATAGAAACAGAAGGCGAATTTAACTACGGTGCTGTTTCAAATTTCAAGTGACTCCATTCGGCCAACGTGCCCTTGTTTCGCTTTTCAGATTAATTCGACAATAGGATTTAATCCTATCTATGGTCTGCCACACCCGAATGGCAATAGCATGCCAAAGAGGGACGAGCCGGGTGCAAGTCCCGAGCAACATTGGCGGAATCTAAACCCATCTCTGACACTTACGATGAAGGAAGTCCGCTTTATGTGGTGTAGATCCCTACCTCATGGCATTTTTGCATGTCAAAGAGGGACGAGGCCGGGTGCAAGTTATTGGTGGAATGCAAACCCATGTCTGTTTTTTTTGTTTCAAGGAAATATCTGGCAGATGCAATTGAACTATCACGTCTTGCCAAATTTAAGCCAAGCCCTGAGGGTATTGAGTAGAATTGACTCCATGGCCTTGATTGGCGAGATACTTTAGGGACTGGAACTTGAACAATTGACCTAACCCTCAGCGCAACCCATCCTGACACTTTCAGATGAAAACAAGTCTGCTTTGAGATGAAAGAAGTCTGCTTTATGTGGTTTAAGAAGTCTGCTTTGAGATGAAAGAAGTCTGCTTTATGTGGTGTAGACCCCTACCTCATGGCATGTTTCTCAAAGCAATTTAAAAAAAAAAAATGTTTCAGGACTTCCAGATGACTGCTTGCATCTGTGATTCCTTTGTTATTTTACTCGATGTATCGATACGGTCTAATCTTTAATTTTGACTAGAATCCACGCTTTCCGTTTTTTGAGTTCCATAGGTGTCTGTTTGTAAGGCTTCTGGTTTCTGTATCTGCTTGTTGGTCTTGATGGGCTGATACTTTTGTCTCTTTTTTTCTTGCAATGGCTTCAAGAAACTTGCTGCACCGCAAAGAAAGGATTTCTTTCGGCTTTGGTGTCAGATCCGACGGTGTGTATATTGCCAAAATTACCCATACCCAGGGCTTCCATCTGATATCATCCCTTTGAAACTGCATGCTATGCTGGTAGGGCAGACCATAATAAGAACAGAATTCCGGTGGAGGGCCAATCACTCCGCTGAACTAACCAGTGAACCAATGCCCTTTTGGCAATTGCCTTTCTTTTCGAAGACGTGTATCTTTGTTTCATCTACTTGACCTTTCTTTAAGCCTCAAGGAAAGTGTTTGACCGAGTAACAAAAAGCAATTGTTTTGGTCGCTAGTTCTGTTTAAGTAGCTTGAGCAGGAACTTCTTTTACAAGTTTCAATGTGAACAAGTATGAAGTGGTTTGAGAAATTTCAATGGTTATTACTCTGGAAAAGAGTTCACTAATTCTATTCCCAATGGATAAAGTGAAATATCTCATCTTTTTCAAGTGAGTCTGATAAACTGTTTTTAATGCATCAATGACTTAGATTTAATCTCTATTGTACATCTGCAAATCAGATTAGGGTTTCAGAAAAACATAAATATGACAAGATAAAAGGTATTGTACATAGTTGAATAGTTGAAAAGGTTGAGCAACCAGAAGATAGAAAGCAACGCACAATAGGAAGAGGATCAACTTGTAGGTTCTTAATAGGTTGAAAAGGTTTAGTACAGCAAAGTCATACAATCGTATGGATCTATACAATGACCATACAACTGTTGTCTTCCTTTTCTGTGCAGGTAATACCTTCTTTGTAGGCAGTACATCTCAGTTTGAGGTGATTTTGATAACCATGCAAACTGCGATTTTGGCAACTTCTGGAGGTTTCCTTGTGAGCTTTGCTTAAGGAACAAAAATCTGATTTTGAAGGAATCATTATTTGTTCTGTTCTGTTAACTAGAGTTGAAATTTTATGTTCAATTTGAAATTTTTTTCCTATTTTGAATATTTTTTGATGTGGTTGTGGAGAGGAAATTGTGAACATTGACGTGGAGGAAAATTGTCAACTGGTAAATTTTATGGGTCAGAAAAGTACTCTCCTGCCATTTTCGCCTTGTAAGGATACCGGTTTTTTGGTTCGAGGAAAGAAATGAGCCTCCCTCTCAGCCCAGAGGCAAGAGTGTGAGGGTGCTTGTACCAGGCCAGTCCAAAATTATACTTCCTTAAGAATGCTTTTCTCAGGCTCGAAGCTAATGCAACAATATTCTTCAAGGCATCAAAACTCAACATATCAGTAGCAGGGATCTCAGGGATCTGAACCTGGGAGGGTAGAATAATAATAATTCCGCTCAATCACTAAAGATAGCCCTGATTGAAATTATAAGGATACCCTATGAACCAACACACACACACACACACATGTCACACACACACACACACACATATATATATATGGTAAACTCTTTTAAGACTCTCGAGTTTGGCCGAGTCACACTAAGTTAAAGTTGGGATGAGTGATTCCTAGTGACTTGCCTAACAGACTCCTTATTACTTGCTAAGATGTACCTAGCTGGGAGTGAAGTTTTAATGGCCAAATGTACAAGGCACCAATCAATTTTTTCAAGTTCAGAAGTCCAACAGGGCAAAAAACTTATACCTTTGGAGCCTGGTTATTAAGGAAGTTGTTCCAGAATGTTTTTTCACTTAATTAAATATTTTTACTTTTTAGCGATAAATAATTAATTGATTTTTTTCACTCACATCCTCCAAAGCTGGAGTGCGTCTTCAGAACTAAGCCTTGAGTGTCAATGTATATTACCATGCTAGACATTATCTTGAGTCTCACGGGATTGCATTAGTTATAGACTTTTAGTAGGATTTTTTAATAGTTAAAAATTTCCCAGGAATTTTTAATTAAAATTCATGTGGCAAATAAAAAAGTGGTACTAGGGAATTGTTGTATGGCATGTGAGTACTCATTTTTCATCCTTTAAGAACTAACATTACCTACCCACTTTGAGGTGGAGAATATTAATTTTTCCTCATGAAAAATCGCTTTCACTCAAAAGGTGAGGAAAAAGACATGAAAAATCAGGCTATTAAATAACTGGGAACATGCCATAAACATGTTTTAAGTCAACTAAGTCTCTCAATCACTTGAGAGTAGTGAATGAGCACTTAAGAATCAATTAAGTGATGATGTGGATGCCAACTCAAGAGCATGAGTTGGAGGCCAAGTAAAACTCCCAAAGGGGCTGAGTTATCCAAGTAAAGGTGCTGAGTTTGGAGGATGAGTGGGTCCTTTAATGAGGTGAAGTTAACAATGAGGCCGAGTTACACTCAAAGATGGAGGGAGGAAGGTAGTACAAGTTCACTCCTCATTCCACTTGGCCAACGTATTGCACAATTGGGGCGCTACGCAACCCTCTCCTTTGCCTACACACTCCTCTCTTGGCACACACATCCTCCACTTGCAAACTCGTGTTATGCATTGGGATCATCATTTTCTTGGGATCTCTTCCCTCCCTTGGAATCTCCTTCCTCCTTTTCTATAAATTGGAGCCCTCTCCCCCATTGTAATCTAGTATGGAAGTTTGGAAGAACTTGGGGAATTGCTGCCACTGTGGTATTGTTCTATCGCTTTAATAAAAGAATGCTTTGGAGGCTACATGGTGTAAAGTTTTGTGTGGTTGCTTGGATTATACTTACGAATTTCTTGGTTATAGTAGGCCTTTGAAGGGGTGTTGTGACCATAGTTCCACCAAGTTTTTGGGACGTGGGGAAACGTAGGAGCAGTGTTAATTTTAGTTAACAATGGCATGTTCTATGCTTAGCACAATTTACTTCAATGTTCCTTTAGCAGCCCAATGAAAATTTCCAATTATTTCCAGTAGCAATCACATTAACCATTAATCACATTGATAGTAAATGCAAATAGAACATAAAACAAAATGCAAAAGACAAGCCAAGACAAGAGAACACCGGATTTGGCGAATGCTAGGGAAAACCCCCAATGTGGGGAAAACCCTTTGATCAATTCTTCTTATTATTATTCAAAAGTTCAGCAGAGAGAGAGAGAGAGTTCAAAATCAAATTGACTTTCCCAAATCAAAGTCAAATCAGCCCTGTCAAATTCTGTAGTCAACTGCAGTCAAACTTCAGCCCTAACCAGAAAGTCACTGTTGGTCAAAAAAACAGTCAAACACCTCCTTTGAAGCTCGATCAAAGGCAATCAAACCTGGCCTCCAACATCGGTCAAATTCAACCCAAAACAGTCACAAAAGTTTTGGTCAAACTCGGTCAACCTATGGTGGTCAGGTCAAACAACCCATAAAACATCGATTTTTGTGCCAGTCAATGCGGCCTAAGAAAATCGAAATAAGGCCCCAAACACCATAATCAAACTCAGTCAAAATCTCCTTGGTCAGTGCTAGTCAAACTGTCTGAAATTCGTCCTTCTTGCCACATGTGTGAGAGAGAGAGGCTACCCAATAGTTGTACGAACTAATTTGATGAAGAGAGTTAAGAATGTGTGAGTGATGATGATGCCAAATGAGGTGTGAGGTCACTTGTATTTACACAATTCATTGTGGGTGAAGAGACACGTCCATTAGGCTTCTTGAGCCTACATTTAGCTGAGGCCGACCTGAACAATTTGCACATGTGTGGGCATAAATTCAAAATCACAATTTTGCTTGTTCGAATGAGATGATCTTTAGATCAATTTTGGTCCTCTCGAAAAGAGGAATTTAATGCAATCATCATCTCCATCAAATGAGTTTCCCAAGGTGGAATTTGGCCCTAGTTTCCAATTTTAACACTCCCTCTCAACTAGGGAGAATTTCACCTGCCAATCCATCTATCGTCATGTACCATCTCTGTCATCTCTGCCGAACCATGAAGTAATAATGAAGAAGAATTGATGGAGAGTGAGTCACAAGACCTTACCACTCTCCACTGACAAAAGTCAGTCTAGAGGTAGAACCTCAGATGATCCCAGATCAAGTTGTTGAACACCATGCATCCTAGGCATAGGGAGTACGACAGTACACGATGCGTCCATCAATAGTGCTATGGTCCCTATCCATGTTTCCCAACTCATTGGCCAGATGAGAGGTACTTCGCACGAGTCCCGGACTACATGGGTAGGATGTATGCTGGGGCATCAACAGGAGAAGGTGAACCACTCATCCTCTGCTCATATGCCATAGGTGAAGGTGAACCACTCATCCTATGCATATGTCAGTCGTAGGGGAAGGTGAGCCATTCACCCTACACATACATGTGTTCACAATCATAGGGGAAGGTGAACCACTCACCCTACACACATCTCAACCATCATGGGGTATCACAGGGGAAGGTGAACCACTCACCTTGTACATAGTGCACCACTAGGGAAGGTGAACCACTCACCCTATGATCGCTCATAGCTCCAAGAAGTACCCCAAGCCCCCAGGAGCTCTCAGAGCTCAATTTCCAACTCATGCGGGAACCTCATAGGAGGGTCTTTCCACGACTCCAAGTCTCTCATGAAGGGCTAAGAATTTGACCTTCCCTAAGGGCTTCGTGAGAATATTTGTGACTTGCTCATCAATCCTGATGTGTTGGAGCCTTATTGATCCTCGCTGTACCATATCCCGGATAAAGTGGTACTTGATATCAATATGCTTGGAGCGATCATGGAACACGGGATTCTCTGAAAGGTGAATCCCACTTTGGTTGTCGTAGAAGATCACAGTGGTATCCAACACATGCTCAAATAGCTCACTAAAGAGCTTCCTCAACCAAACAACTTCACAACAGGCCATACTAGCAACGATGTATTCGGCCTCGGCGGTGTTTAAAGTAACCAATTTCTGCTTCCTGCTCATCCAAGATATTGAAGCAGACCCCCATGAGAAGTAACATCCAGATGTGCTCTTACAATACACCACACTGCCAGCCCAGTCAACATCAATATATCCATGTAGCCTCAAATTCCCGGCAGTGTATCTCAAACCATAGTTGATTGTGCCACAGAGATATCTCAAGAGATTCTTGGTAGCAATCCAATGTATGTGATGAGGCTCGATCATAAATTGAATCAATGTAGCATATGTCTGAACGAGAGTTTACCAAGAACATCAGGGCCCCCACAAGTTGTTGATACTCGAAAGTATTTGCCAAATCGGGCCCAATAACACTTCCACATAGCTTCTTGAAGTTGAGTTCCATCGGAGTAGACACAGACTTGCAATCCACCATCCCACATCTCTCGAGTAGCTTCACAATGGATTTTCCTTGAGCAAGGAAAATCTCACCTGGCTTTGCCAGACCTCCAAGCCTAGGAAGTAGTGCATCAAGCCTAGGTACTTCATCTCAAATCCAAAAGCCAACTCCCTCATGCATTGATAAATGAGAGGGTTTGCACCCATCAGAAAGATATCATCCACATAAAGTACCAGAATGAGAGGTCTGTCCTTTTCAACCTTGAAGTATAGGTTTGGGTCAGCTTCGCTCCTTGTAAATCCCAGCTTCATAAGATAGCTATCAATCCTCTCATACCAAGCCCTAGGGGCTTGCTTCAACCCATATAGGGATTTCTTCAACTTGCATACATGTGTCTTTCGATCTTGAACTTCGAACCCCTCAGGTTGCTCTACATAGACTTCCTCCTTAAGCGAGCCATGCAAGAAAGCAGTTTTAACATCCATTTGGTGTAAGCTCCATCCTTGAGAGGCAACGAGAACAATGATAGATCAGATAGTGGTGTATCGGGCAACTGGTGCAAATATCTCGTCATAGTCCACTCCTTCTTTTGAGAGAAGCCTCGAGCAACGAACCTGGCCTTGAACTTTTCAGCACTCCCATCAGTTCCATGTTTGATTTTGTAAAGCCATTTTGAAGTGACCACATACTTGTCCTTGGGTCTAGGGAACCACATCCCAGACATCATTTTTCATGATCGATTCATATTCCTCATTCATTGCATCCTTCCATACTTGGTGCTTCACGACTTCTTCGAACGTACATGGCTTGAACAATGGTACTCGTAGCAACTAAGTGCCCTTGGTACCTATTCGACTTCTTGCTTTCATGAAATGCCCCCTTGGTGCAACATGTCTTTTAGCATCTTCGAGAGTATCTTTGAGCCACAAAGGTCTTTTTCTTGAGGTAGAGGGTTCACTAGGAGGTGGATCAATGGGATCCATAGGGACTTCAACATTGGGCATTGATTCATCTGTCGGACATTCATGCTGCTTTCCTGCATTATCATCATTGTCCTTCCTTGGGATAGGAAGATCTCTGACTTTCCCAAGGGCATAATCTTCATTGAAAGTGACATCATGACTTATTTCAACTTCTCTTTGACTAGGCACATAGATTTTATATGCCTTTGAAGTTTCACTATAGCCCACAAATGTTCCTTTCTTCCCAGATGCATCTAGCTTGTTCTTTTCTCTTTCGGCACATGAAAATACACGGTACAACCAAAAATTCTAAAATGAGAAACATCAGGTTTTTTACCAGTGCAAACTTCTTCAGGTGTCTTGAAGTCCAAGGCTTGACGTGGGCATTTATTTTGAACATATACTGCAGTGTTGGTAGC
The DNA here is from genome assembly GCA_034641835.2 of Pinus albicaulis. Taxonomy (NCBI): domain Eukaryota; kingdom Viridiplantae; phylum Streptophyta; class Pinopsida; order Pinales; family Pinaceae; genus Pinus; species Pinus albicaulis. The sequence continues at coordinate 327,281,757 of CM076583.1, forward strand.
TTCTCCCCATAAGAACTTCGGTAGGCCTTGGTCATGAAGCATGGAAAGAGTAGTTTCTATGATTGTTCGATTCTTCCTTTCGACAACTCCATTTTTCTCAGGAGTATATGCAATAGGGGTCTTCCTCTTAATGCCAACCTCTCTACAATAGTCATTAAATTGATTTGATTCATATTCGGTTCCATTATCGGTCAAACTTCTTCAGGTGTCTTGAAGTCCAATGCTTGACGTGGGCATCTATTTTGAACATATACTGCAGTGTTGGCAACTTCTCCCCATAAGAAATTCGGTAGGCTTTGGTCATGAAGCATGGCAAGAGTAGTTTCTATGATTGTCCGATTCTTCCTTTCGACAACTCCATTTTGCTCAGGAGTATATTCAATAGTGGTCTTCCTCTTAATGCCAACCTCTCTACAATTCTCATTAAATTAATTTGATTCATATTTGGTTCCATTATCGGTCCTCAATGTAATTTGATTCATATTCGATTCCATTATCGGTCCTCAATATTTTGATCTTTTCCCCTGTTTGATTTTCGACCAAGGCTTTGAAAGAGCGGAACCATTTGAACACTTTGTCTTTCTTCTTTAAGAAATAGATCTATGTTTTGCGAGAGAAGTCATCCACAAAAATTGAATAGTACAAGTATCCTCCCAAAGATGTTACGGGCAACATACCAGATAGATCATAATGGACCAATTGAAGAATGTCGGTAGTTTGAATTTCACTTTAAGGGAATGGTCCCCTTGTATGTTTTCTAGCTGCACAACCCTGACAAACACCTTCTTGATCTATGTTGAATTCAGGTATACTTGTGACCATCTTCCTTACATTAGGTAAATAATTTGGATTGAAGAGAAGTATCCAAGTCATAACTGCTCCCAAAGGACTTCCTCCAACCTGATAGAGACCTTCAACCTTAATTCCAAGTGTAAACACATCTTTCAAGTTCCTTTGCCAAATACGTACCTTCCCATCAATGAATGCTACCTTGAAGCCTTTATCTTCCATCGCAGAAATATATACCGTGTTCTTTTTCAAATCAGGTACATACAATACATCTTGTAGATGAAGGATTTGGCCTTGATTCAAGTGAAGAGTGACAGTGCCTATCCCTTTCACGGGGTAGGTGGCATTGTCTCCAAGTATGATTTCCAAATTAGTCTTCTTTTCAATCAAATTAGAGAGGGCCTCCATGTACCTACTGAAGTGCCTTGAGGCACCACTATCAATCAACCAATTATCCAAAGTGTCCGGAGGAGAGGTAGTAGTGAGGGAAGAAATAAGATAAAATTCTTTTTGCTTTTCTACAATATTAGTATCCTCATACCTAGAGTTTCTCGACCTTTTGGGAGGTCGACCATTTCCATATCGAGCAGCAGGAGCCTTCCTCTTTCCTTTGTTGTTGAACCTGTTGTTCCTTTGATTGCCATTTCCTTTGAAATTGTTGCAATTGTTGTTGTTGTCGTCATTCCTTGGAGTATCCTTCTTATGAGGGCACTCTCTAGCATAGTGGCCAAACCTATTACAATTGAAGCATCTTCCCTTTCTTCCTTCTTTGAATCCTTGTCCTTGTCTCTTAGGACCGTATTATTCTTCCTCTTAGCATGAGCGAAGAATGCAGTGGGCTCATTTCCATTTGATGGCTTATCTCTCTCCATCATCCTCGTCTCTTCTTGAGTGCATCTAGTCAATAGTTCATTGAAATCAAGAATTCTGTCATTGTTAAGAATAGTGGTGTTGAACACATCCCGAGCTCGTGGGACACCTCCAAGAGCAATAAGAGTGAGCTCCCTGGCAGCAACATCTTCTCCAATAGATAGAAGATCATTCTTGATTTCGGTATTTTTCATGAAGTAGGATTGGATAGACTCCCATCTATCCATCTTGATGTCCTTCAACTTGTTCTTGAGAAACAGGATTTGGTTTGCATTGTTTTCTTCGAACATCCCAACCAACTTATCATACATCTCCTTAGATGTGCCTAAATCAGAAATGTAAGCAACCAAATGTTTTTGAATGGAGTCTCTGATGATCTTCTCAGCTTTGATCTCACCTTTCTTATACTTTGTCTTAGTAGCAGTTGGTGCATTTGAAGGAGGCCCCACCACATTTCCCTACACATAATCCATAACATCATTTTCTTCCAAATTCAAGTCCAAATACATCTTCCATGCATGGTAGTCAGATTTATCATTGAGCTTATCCTTAGTCTTGAAGTAAGATGAAGAAGCCATTGAGGCTTGTCCTTGTCCAACATCTTTCTTGGTGATTGCTTTTCTCTCTCTTGCTTGGACTTTGTCTTCACCTGGGCTCTGATACCATGTTAATTTTAGTTAACAATGGTATGTTCTATGCTTAGCACAATTCACTTCAATGTTCCTCTAGTAGGCCAATGACAATTTCCAATTATTTCCAGTAGCAATCACAATAACCATTAATCACATTGATAGTAAATGCAGATAGAACATAAAACAAAATGCAGAAGACAAGCCAAGACAAGAGAACAACAGATTTGGCGGATGCCAGGGAAAAACCCCAATGTGAGGAAAACCCTTTGATCAATTCAAAAGTTCAGCAGAGAGAGAGTACAAAATCAAATTGACTTGCCCAAATCAAAGTCAAATCAACTCTGTCAAATTTTGTAGTCAACTGTAGTAAAACCTCAACCTTAACAGGAAAGTCACCACTGGTCAAAATAACAGTCAAACACCTCCTCTGAAGCTCAATCAAAGGCAGACAAACTCGGCCTCCAACAGTGGTCAAAGTCAACCCAAAACAATGACAAAGTTGCAGTCAAACTCGGTCAAAGTCAACCCTGCGGTCAAACAGGCTTGTGATCAACGCAGGTCAAACAACCTAGAAAACCTCGATTTCTATGCCAGTCAATGCGGCCTAAGAAAATCATAATTCTGCCCCTAAAACTACAGTCAAACTCAGTCAAAATCTCCACGGTCAACGCTTGTCAAACTCGAACTTTTGAAATTTCGGTTCTGCAATTCTGTCCCAGAAAAACTCGTCCTTCTTGTCACACGCGTGAGAGAGAGAGGCTGCCCAATAGTTGTATGAACCAATCTGATGAAGAGAGAGAAGAATGTGTGAGTGATGATGATGCCAAATGAGGTGTGAGATCACTTGTATTTATACAATTTGTTGTGTGTGAAAAGACACGTCCATTGGGCTTCTTGAGCCTACATTTAGTTGAGGCCGACCTGAACAATTTGCACATGTGTGGGCATATATTCAAAATACTTCTGCTTGTCTGAATGAGATGATCTTTAGATCAATTTTGGTCCTCTCGAAAATAGGAATTTAATGCAATCATCATCTCCATCAAATGAGCTGTCCCAAGGTGGAATTTGGCCCTAGTTGCCAATTTTAACAAGCGGCCTATGCAAAATCTCCCCACCAATTTTTAGGAAATGTGGGAGGACAGGGTGTTTAACATACAAGACCCCGTTAAAAATAGTAAAATACTAAAATTATAAATATATCATTGAAATTTTATAATTTAACTATCTTTATCATTATATAACACTTAAATCATGAAGGATATATTGATGAATCATATAACTAAAACAATTTTAAAACGAAAAGCATGATACAATCGTGCATGTAATTGTAACATTGTAGAATGAAAATAAAAGTTTAAACCATATTGATGTTCCAACTGTGAATACTGGATATTGAAATAAAAGTCAAGTCTGATACATCAAGATTCAAGTTTTTATAGAGTCAAGTATAATATATCATATATGAAGATTCAAAACAAACTAAAGTCTACAACTGAAGTCTGAAACAGAAAAGTAGATAACACAAGAACATATCAAATGAAAAATGAGCATAATTGCTCAAGGTAATGCCCTGCTAGTCTATACATCCAATTGCTGCATGAACAAATCAGGATCAACCATGTCCCCATCTGAATCAAAATCACTTGCATTCTCAAACATGCTAAGTGGCACACCAACCAATCCCATATGTGTCTCATCAAGTCTCTCCTCCATATCTACCTATGCATCATCCTCTGGATTAACATCCCACAGTGTTGCCGGTCCCTTCAAATATGAAATAACCAAAAAAACCCTTCCCCCCATTGATCATAGTATATTTATAATATTTTATAATTTTTTTTAGAGATTTGACTTTTTTTTTTACGATTTAACCTCAATTTTTTTGGAAAGAAATGTTTCCTCTTTTGGGAGGAAACGCCCCCCTTCAAGGTTCTTCGTGTTTCTGTTTTTTGGGGATGTAGGAAAACGTCCCCCAGACGTCCCCACGTCCCCAGAGCGCATGGAAGCACGTGGAAGTGTTTCCCAGGTAGGGGGACATGTCCCTGTGGAACATTGGTTGTCATCTAATAGGAATAAACTCTTCAAAGTCAGTGATTTGACTAGTCTATTTGCTTTCTTACGCTTTGACATTTTAGATTATATGTTCATCTCGGTTGCCTGACATATTTTTGAGATTTCATGTGTACTTGTAGGGGGCACCTATCTTTTAACAAATTTTATTGGCAAAGATCGTAAGTTTTATAGGTGCCTCAAGATTGAAGATTTGGAATCCTCCTTGGTTGGAGTATCCATCTTCAAACACATAAGAAGGCTTATTCTCATTAAGTAGTGTCTCCAACTGCCTTGAAGACTCCTTTCTCCCTTCCTTTTCTTTACATACATTCTCTAAAACTTTCTCTCAATTTCTTGGGCTCATTTCTATGAGATTTATTGTTAAATCAATAAGTGCTAATCTTGTTGCTGTCCTAACAACATAGTATTAAAAACCGGAACTGGTGGACCTAATGAACCCAGTTTTGAATCGGAACCGGTCAAAGCGGAACTGGTTAGATCTCAATGAACTGGTTTTAAAAAAATACATTAAATAATTAAATTTTAATTAAAATCTATTTTTAAGATTTTCAACCATGATTCCAAGCCAATAGAGACAAAACATGCAAAGTTTGCTCATTTATCTACCATGTAAAGGTGAATATATCAAAATGGCACCAAGTGCAAGACATATCATCGACAAAATACATAAGCAATGGCCTCTAGAGTTCAAAAACAAAGGCTACAAACTATGGGGCCACTGGCCTACTACAAATCTACATATATGATATTAGTGATCAACATTATCACTTGAAACTTCTCATCATGATCAAACTCAGTTGGTTGAGTCTCGACTCCCAAACTTTGCAACTGCTCGAGTCACAAACTTCTCTATTGGTTTAGTGACTTGAGTCTCAAACTTCTGAAGGTATTCTGCCCTAATATGCCCTATTACTTGATTTGGTGCTCCACATGGCTTTACATGGCCTCCTATCCCAACCAAGTGTTGCTTGAACCTGTAAATACCCCATCCTGCAATAGATTTTTGGCAATATTTGCAGATCATTTTGCCATCAATCATATCACAACGAGCCCATGCAATATCCTTGGCTTTTCGAGGCATGATGGCTACTACTTAGCTCAAACTCTATGTCGTTCCACTACTCTAGCAAAAACTCAACACTCTCCAAGCTCTCAATCAAGCTCACAAAAGCTCCAAATGAGATGTGTGAGACAAATGAGAGGGTACCCCTGCTTTTAAAGGATTGGGGAGGGTGTTTTTGGAGGGAAACAACCCTCCTTTTCCCTCCAAGACCACTCATTACCGGCCAAATTAGCGTCTGTGGGTCCCTTTTGTGGCCATGGCAGCTAACCAACTGATTTATCCATAAATCGGCCGGTTAGCACTGGTCGGACCAGAAAAATTGGTCAAGCCCCTCCCTTAATCGGGTTTTCAGGCTGGTTTGACCCAGTTGGGCATTTGACCGGCCGGTTTGACTGATTACCAGTTTGAACCGACTGGTTTTGAATACTATGCCTAACATCAGTAAAATCAACCAATTTTTTGGGCTCATTTCTATAAGATTTATTGTTAAATCAAGAAGTGCTAATCTTGTTGCTATCCTAACAGTAGTAAAATCAGCCAAGAGAAGCTGATTAAGCGTAGTTTTCCTGGTTGTTGTAGAGTAGGAATTTATATATTTGAATGTAGATTTTTACTCATAATTTTTGGGCATTTTTGTACTAACGATTGCAGGTGTTCCAAAAGCATTTTGGGCATCTTTCACTTTGGTTTGTTTGCTGGTTTTTTGCAGGTCCATGAAAGTATAAGGGGAGATGTTGCTGAAATTTCACTAAATTTGATCATCCAAAGCACCTAAAGGAGACCCATAACCATCTACTTTGTAAATCAATAATAAAACTGAGATTTCCCTTTATTCACAAGGGATACCCATCACTACAAAAGCATTGTAATCTTGAGGGAGCTAGGAGAGTCTCCTAGGCATCCCAATCCCCCTACCCAATGGGGGCCTCTTGTGTTTTGTGTCTCATTTTCATGGCGCACTTTACTCGGGCTTAAAATTAACCTTGGACTGCAAAACATTAGAGTAGTTTAATTTCATTTTTGCAAAAGTAATGAACCCCTTCAAGTCCTGAGCTTAGCTTGATCCTCATGCACAATCATATGATCATAGAGGACTTGTTGGTGACATAGTTTAATTAGGGAAAACTACTTTAACCATTTATCGTAAGATTGGGTGAAAGTAAAGGTTGACTTGTGAGATTAGAGGTGTGGGCTAGTTTCCCCTCCTATAGGATCTCCTTGCAACGGTGAACTTGTCAAATCAGGGGAGTCATTGAAGCAAAACTTCCTCCTCCTTGGATCTCCTTGCGAATTTTTGAAACCCATTCGAAGGATAAGGGTAGAAGGGAAAACACATTAGATTTGATTTATTTTCATTGCACATCACACGTATCACCACATATCTGTCTTACATTCACTAATAATTCCAAGTAAAACTAATCTAATAAATTTTACCAAGAACACTTTCCACAACATTTTCTACAACATATTTAGTTGAGCTACACTCACATTCTTTTAGGATCTATTTTCAAGCAACACAAACATTCATTCATTGGCACTGGTCTACATTGTTATATCCCCCTAACCAATGGGGGCCCCTTGTGTTTTGTGTCTCATTTTCATGGCATGCTTTACTTAGGCTTAAAATTAACCTTGGATCGCAAAACATTAGCATAGTTTAATTTCATTTTAATAGATTAGATTTCAATTTATGCTTTTAGATTAGATTTCATTTTTGCAAAAGTAATGAACCCCTTCAAGTCCTGATATGCTCTCTGCCGTTACAAGCTTAACTTGATCCTCATGCACGATCAGAGAGGATGTGTTGCCGACAAAATTTAATTAGGGAAAACCACTTTAACCCTTTATCGTAAGATTGGGTGAAAGTACAGGTGGACTTGTGAGTTAAGAGGTGTGGGCCAGTTTCCCCTTCTATAGGATCTCCTTGCAACTGGTGAACTTGTGAAATTAGGGGAGTCATTGAAGCAAAGCTTCCTCCTGTTGGATCTCCCTGTGACTTTTTGAAACCCATTCGAAGGATAAGGGTAGAAGGGAAAACACATATTAGATTTGATTTATTTTCATCGCAAAACATTAGCATAGTTTAATTTCATTTTAATAGATTAGATTTCAATTTATGCTTTTAGATTAGATTTCATTTTTGCAAAAGTAATGAACCCCTTCAAGTCCTGATATGCTCTCTGCCGTTACAAGCTTAGCTTGATCCTCATGCACGATCAGAGAGGATGTGTTGCTGACACAATTTAATTAGGGAAAACCACTTTAACCATTTATCGTAAGATTGGGTGAAAGTACAGGTTGACTTGTGAGTTAAGAGGTGTGGGCCAGTTTCCCCTTCTATAGGATCTCCTTGCAACTGGTGAACTTGTGAAATTAGGGGAGTCATTGAAGCAAAGCTTCCTCCTGTTGGATCTCCCTGTGACTTTTTGAAACCCATTCGAAGGATAAGGGTAGAAGGGAAAACACATATTAGATTTGATTTATTTTCATTGAAAATCAAACGTATCACCACATATCTGTCTTACATTCACTAGTAATTCCAAGTAAAACTAATCTAATAAATTTTACCAAGAACACTTTCCACAACATTTTCTACAACATATTCAATTGAGCTACACTCACATTCTTTTGGGATCTATTTTCAAGCAACACAAACATTCTTTCATTGGCACTGGTCTACGTTGTTATATCCTTTGCTTATGAATTTTCCATTTATGTGATTATTATTGTTGAATCATTCAATTATCAATTGTGTTTACATGCTTTCAAGTTACATGTTGTGAAATATATGCTGAATGGTTAAATGTACTTTTGGTAAATTAAATTAACTCCTAGAATATTTCTTGTTAACTATAGTTTAGTCAACCTTAGTTGTTTTTAGAGATTACCCCCCTTGGCTTCACTAGGAGTTAGCCTAGATGGAGGAGTTGAGATTTGAGTGACAACTACTCAACTCAAGACTTGCCCCCAAGGCCACACTCAATGAATTACAAATTTCTTCCATGTAGCCCAAAGGTGTTGATTAAGCGACAACACATTTTTTGGCACCATTATCGGGGAAAAGTATTTTTAAACTTGAAATATGACTTTTTGTTTTGTTTTATGCATGCAACTCTAGTTATTAGAGCTTGATTTGTATCCATCTGGCCACTCCACTTATTAAAAAATCTGCAAGTTATTATACTTGAAGAAATCCAAATAGTTTGATTAATCTCATTTCTGAACCTGAAAAGGTTTATCGAAGGAGACTGAACAAATTTTCTTCTCGTAGACTCCTTGAAAATCTTGGAGATGAATCAATCCCTGATATCCATTTAATTTTTGAAGCAAATTATAGTAGAAATGGATGACTTGTATGCACCCATTGTTTTTACAAATGTTGTTGGTTATCCACATGCTATTCTTGACAAAGCCTCGGAGAAGTTGCCTTCTTTTCAGAGAATTAATGCAATAAGTGCAAAGACTCACATTAGAAACTTCAACCGCTGTGTTAGCAAGTGGTGTAACACTCATAATTATGAAGATGAAACTTTTTGTCTTGTCCTTAGAGGAAGATGCCTTAGATTGGTTTACATAGTAGGATGATTGAAAGTCTTCAACTCTCAAATAGATTGTAGATACATTCTTTGATAGGTGGGGCGATAAGAAAGAGGATCAACACTCATTACCACCCTAAATGGAATTAATAATATTGAAAATGAAACCATGGAAGAGTTCAATAAAAGGTTCAATGATCTAATCAATAGTGTTCATCAAGATATTAAGCCTTTAGATGCCTCCATTCTCATATACTATATTGATGCATTTAGTGGGGATACGTGTTGTGAATCGAGGGATAAAGAGCCAAGCATTTCGAAGATTGCATAGACTATGGCTATAAAAATTGATAAGAACTAGCCAACCTCTAGGAAAGTCAAATCTCCCTGGCTTCTCAAGAGGGACTTCTTCAAAGTCCCATGAGCATAAGAACAAAGTAGAAGTTAAGGAAGCACCTAGTGACCCCATTAAGGAATTGACTCAATTGATGAAGACCATGGAAGTCAACCAGACTCAATTGATAAAAACAATGGAAATCAATCGTGCCAATCAAACGATTTCCATGCAAAATAGGTTGATTGCCATGGAGAGGTCACAGAAAAATAGATTCCCACCCATAAGATCAAAGACCACCAAATCCTTTGGAATCTACAAACATGGTTTATCATCAAGCCTCTTCTTATTGCAAACCTTGCAATTATTTTCATGAAGAGTCTACTTGTCCCATCTTCTGTCGGATTGTTGAAGGAGATATGGCAAGTACAAGCAAACAGATAAACATGGTTGGAAAAGGATCTACTCTCTCTATGGAGGATTGGATAAAAACTTATGAATGAAGCCAAAGTGTCAATAATATGTCTGTTGTTTGTGGTGTTAATAATGTGTTTGCTGTTTGTTATAATGTCACTAGAGTCTATGGTGAGAAGCTTATGCCTGAACAAGTCCTTGAGATGGCTAGGCATAAAGGGGTGAATTATCAAAGAAAAGGTAATAAAAGTCATAATAAACCACAACAAATTATGTCAAGGGATTTTCCTCCCCCCTTCAAATTTGAACATTGATTTGGGTGGTTGGATCAATAATGATAAGGTTTTGGTTCTAGTAGTTGAAATTATAAAGATACCATCCAAAAGGTATGATTTGTTAAAGGCTATATAAGGAAGGGGTGGTGAAAATATGCCAAAGGATACACCTAAAGATGCTGCGGTTATATTACAGAGTGTCGATGTGGTCATGGGAAATGAACAACATCAACCCTTCTTCATCACTTTTTTGGTGAATGATTACCTTTTGCATAATTGCATGCTAGACTAAGGTGCTTCGTCAAATGTCATGACTAGAAAGGTCATGGAGCAACTTAAGATTATCTAGGCCTTACCACAAAATTTATGCCATGAATTCAAAGAAGATTGAAGTTTGTGGTTTCATAAGTAAATATTGCGACATACCCGAACATTTCAATTACTATAGACATTGTGGTCATAGATGTGCCTAATGCATAGGGCATACTCTTATCAAGAAAATGGGCTGCAGACTTGGCTGGTAGTATTCAAATGGACTTATGATATGCTACTATCCCAACAATTGATAACACATTTGTCAGGTTTGATCAAGAACTTGAAAGAAGGTATCATATTTTAAATCCCAAGGAATCGAATAATGAGCTATTTTTATGAATCAAAAGAGCTTGGGAGCTGTGCGGTGCTATCAAACTTCCTAATACCTGTAGAAGACAAGATTAAGGATGAGAAGGCTGATGAATTTTGGCATACGAGCTTTGAAGGAGCCCATTTAAGATTAGGAAAGGATGTTGGAATTATGAACTTTGATGTATTGGATCCAGTAGTAATCCCTAGGGAAATGAGTGACAAATCAAATGAGTTGGCAGGAGAAACTTCAACACTTCAACCACAGAGGGAATAATGAAGGATAAAAATAAAATAAAAGGAAAATCAAGATTGATGACCACACAGAGGTTGGGATAGATTAGGATACCAAATTGATCAGAATTGGAAGGGGTACATCAAAAAAGGAGCCAACGAATTTTCCTGCAAATGGGAAATTACTCAAGCTATTCTTCCCAGAAAACATTTGATGATTAGGGAGCATCCCTTGTAATGTATTTCTAACCTTCTCTTGCTTTCCATTTTTTCCTTTTACTTCAACATTTTCATTTTAGCAATATCATTTCTTTTTAGTAGGTAGGATATTGGGAATATTATATATGGTGCATGTGCTACTAATATGTTGTGGCGAGATGTTTCTAATCAATGTAGATTCTGGAGTTTTCACATGATTTCCTTAAGATCAAGCACACGTCCCCATGTGCATCAAAATGTTACCTGCTAAGATGTACCTAGTAGGGACTGAAGACTCCATGGCCCAATGGACAAGGCACTAGTCAAATTTTTTAAGTTCAAAAGTCCAACAGGGCAATCTTGCCCGTTTCTTCTTCTCTCTTCTTCGATCGTCTTTTTCATGCAAATTATGCACCCCCATGGGGAAATTGTAAAAAAATTTCACTAGCATGATGAACTTATGTAAAAGACTTAGACCCTTGGGACTTGGTTACTAAGGAAGTTGCTCTCGAGTGGTTTTTTTCATTTAATTAATTATTTTTGCTTTTTAGCGATAAACAATAAATTGATATCTTTTACTCACATCCTCCAAAGATGGAGTGCATCTTAATAAGTAGGTCTTGAGTGTTTTTATAAGTCTAGGGCCAATGTATATTACCATGCTAGGCATTATGTTGAGTCTTGTGGAATTGCATTAGATTTAGTAGGATTTTTTAATAATAAAAAAATTCTCAGAATTTTTTGATTAAAATTTATGTAGCAAATAAAAAAATGGTGCTAGGGAATGTTGTATGGCATGTGAGTACTAGTTTTTCATCCTTGAGAGTACCAACATTACCATAGTACCCACGTTGGGGTTGAAAATATTAATTTTTCCTCATGAAAAATTAGGATATTAAATAAATGGTAACATGCCAGAAACATGTTTTTAGTCAACTGAGTCTCTCAATCACTTGAGAGGAGTGAATGAGCACTTAAGAATCAATCAAGTGATGATGTGGAGGCCAACTCAAGAGCAAAGTTGGAGGCCGAGTTAAACTCCAAAAGAGGACGAGTTATGGGCAGTGAAGATGTCGAGTTTGGGGGATGAGTGGGTTCTTTAATGAGGTTGAGTTAACTCTTGAAATGAGGCTAAGTTACACTCAAAGATGGAGGGTGAGTTAGAGGAAGGTAGTACAAGTTCAATCCTCATTCCACTTGGCCTATTCATTGCACACTGGGCTACACAACCCTCTCCTTTTCCTATTCACTCATCTCTTGGCATACACACCCTCCACTTGCAAACTCGTGTTATGCATTGGGATCATCATTTTCTTGGGATGCGAGGAAAAAGACACGAAAAATCAGGATATTAAATAATTGGTAACATGTTGGAAACACGTTTTCAATCAACCAAGTCCCTCAATCACTTGAGAGGAGTGAATGAGCACTTAAGAATCAGTCAAGTGATGATGTGGAAGCCAACTCAAGAGCAGAGTTGGAGGTCGAGTTAAACTCCCAAAGAGGACGAGTTATGGCAAGTAAAGATGTCGAGTTTGGGGAATGAGTGGGTTCTTTAATGAGGTCGAGTCAACTCTTGAAATGAAGCCAAGTTACACTCAAAGATGGAGGGTGAGTTGGAGGAAGGTAGTACGAGTTCACTCCTCCTCATTCCACTTGGCCTACGCACTGCACACTTGTGGGGCTACACAAACCTTTCCTTTTCCTATGCACTCATCTCTTGGCATACACACCCTTCCACTTGCAAACTTGTGTTATGCATTGGGATCACCATTCTCTTGGGATCTCCTCCCTCTCGTGGGATCTCCTCTCTGTTTTTGTATAAATTGGAGTCCTCTCCTCAATTGTAATATGGTATGGAAGCTTGGAAGAGCTTGGGGAATTGCTGCTACTATTGAATTGTTCTATCATTTTAATAATAAAGAAGGCAATCGAGACTGCATGGTGTAAAGTTTTGTGTGGTTGCTTGGATTCAAATGGAGGTATAATTGTTTTAATTGTATCTACTTTGGAATTTCTTAGTTATAGTAGGCCTTTGAAGGGGTGTTGTCACCCAATAGGAATAGACTCTTAAAAATCGGTTATTTGATTAGCCTATTTACTTTCTTACACTTTGAAATTTTAGATTATATGTTCATCTTGGTTGACTGGCATATTTTTGAGATTTCATGTGTAGGGGGGCACCTATCTATTAACAAGTTTTCTTGGCAAAGATGGTAAGTTTTATAGGTGCCTCAAGCTTGAAGAACTGGAATCCTCCTCGGTTGGAGTATTCATCTTCAAACACATAAGAAGGCTTATTACCACTAAGCACCAAGTGTCTCCAAGTGCCTTGAAGACTCCTTTCTCTCTTCCTCTTCTTCACATACATTCTCTAAAAAATTCTCTCAATTTCCTGGGTTCATTTCTATGAGATTTATTGTTAAATCAAGCAAGATAAAGTACCAATCTTGCTACTGTCCTAACAACAGTAAAATCAACCAAGAGAAGCTAGTTTTTTGTAGGTCCATGAAAGTATAAGGGGAAATGCTACTGGAATTTCACTGATCATCCAAAGCACCTAAAGGAGACCCATAACCATCTACTTTGTAAAGCAATATTAAATTTGATATTTACCTTTATTCACAAGGGATACCCATCACTAAAAAGGCATTGTAATCTTGAGGGAGCTAGGAGAGTCTCCTAGGCATCCCAATCCCCCTACCCAACAAGGGGCCTCTTGTGTTTTGTGTCTCATTTTCATGGCATGCTTTACTTGGGCGTAAAATTAACCTTGCACCCCAAGACATTAGAGTAGTTTAATTTCATTTTAATATGTTATCAATTTATGCATTTAGATTAGATTTCATTTTTGCAAAAGTAATGAACCCCTTGAAGTCCTGATACGCTCTCCGTCATTGCAAGCTTAGCTTGATCCTCGTGCATGATCAGAGATTACTTGTTGGTGACATAGTTTAACTAGGGAAAACCACTTTTACCATTTATCGTAAGATTGGAGGAAGTAAAGGTTGACTTGCAACTGGTCAACTTGTGAAATCAGGGGAGTCATTGAAGCGAAGCTTCTTCCTGTTGGATCTCCTCGCGACTTTTTGAAATCGATTCGAAGGGTAAGGGTATACAGGGAAACACTTATTAGATTAGATTTATTTTCGTTGCAAATCACACGGATCACCACATATCCCATATTTATCTTCATTAAATCTTATGAATGTTACATTTATGTGATTATTATTGTTGAATCATTCACTTATCAGTTATGTTTACATGCTTTCAAGTTACATGTTGTGAAATATATGTTGAATGGTTAAATATACTTTTGGTAAATTAAATTAACTCCTAGAATATTTCTTGTTAACTATAGTTTAGTCAGCTTTAGTTGATTTTAGGGACTACCCCCCTTGGTTTCACTAGGAGTTAGCGTAGACAGAGGAGTTGAGATTTGAGTGACAACTACTAAACTCAAGACTTGCCCCCAAGGCCACGCTTAAGCAGATTAACAATTTCTTCCATGTAGCCCAAAGGCGTGGATTAGGTGACAACACTCCTCACTCACCAAACTCGATTGAGACACCTAAATTGGCAAATATGGGAGTTCGACCCAAAAACAGCAACCAAAAAACCTTGTATTTGCAATTCGATCGAGTCGGACTTGTTTTGGCAGGAGTTTTAGGAGGGAAATGAAGCATTTGAGAGGGTAGAAATCTTTATAAAGACATTTATCCTCTCATTCTTTCTCATTTCATATACTTTTAAGAGCCATTTTTTCCCTTAAAAGTGTTGTGCATTGTCACTATGAGGGGGTTGAATTCGCTATTAGAATTTGCCATCAAAATTTTGAGTTAGCCCTGCAACACTTCATGTTCTAAGCGTACTTGGTGAGTGTTTGAGTACAACCATACCAAAAAGTGCAACAGGTTGGGGGATGAGTAGTTGGAGAAGTTGGTCTCTAATATCTATCTACTGCTACAATCTCCGGATGCTCACAAAACAATTGTGGAAAAAGGATCTGGATCCAATTTTATTAGATAAGATTGGTCTAGTCTCTGATTAGGTCTTGGAGGATGAATCTCTTGTTGATGATTTGAGTTGGCTCGATGAAGAGCCTGTAGATCTCCCTAATGTTCCATTATTCAAATGAAAACACCAAATACATTGGCTTCACAGTTGTTGCTTCAGTCTTGTGATGTCTTTAATGTAGGGATTATTAGGCATATAGTTGTTAGACCCGAGATTGATTGTTATCTCTTGTTTTTTTAATTATACTATGAGACCTGAGTTGTATGGTTGGTCGGATAATATTTAGCAAAGATTGTTAGTGGACTAAGTATATTCAAGTTCTTTATATAATTAGGTATCTAATATATTATTTGTAGGTGTATAATATCTTGTGAATTTGCTCATGAACCATTTAATACAACAGATAAAATAGGATCATATATTGATCATAATTTGATGTTTATTATTATTAGCATTATTAAAATATAATTGATTTTTATATAAATATTAACGAATATTGTAGCTAAATCAGAAGAATAATAATTTATATACTGAATGTAAAATTGAAAGACAAATATTGATAATTTTTTAATGTATTAATGAAAATGATGTCGATTTAAACTATATTAATACTATCTATGTTGAATATCACAATCTGCTCTTGTGTAGGTGTTTCTTTTCTGTGTGATGAAGCTGCAAAAAGGGGCCTCCTCTTGATTCTTTGTGGGTGCAACTTCTGTTGTTATATCTTCAATTATCTTCATTGGATGTTTTTGGGGACCTTTTTCCTTATGTTTTTTATGCCTACTTATGACACTGATATTGAGCTAGGGTCTCAGTCGTTTTTAGGTTTTCCTAGATGTTGTTTTCTTCTTAATTGAAGGACAGGAAATATGTCATTAATTTTTTTGGTAATTGACAAGGGTGATGTCAAATTTCAGCACTGCTGTCAACTGTTCATCATGTTGAATGCATCATATGATTAATGTGCTATGGTGTTTGCTATGTGTGATGAAGCTGCAAAAAGGGGCCTCCTCTTGATTCTTTGTGGGTGCAACTTCTGTTGTTATATCTTCAATTATCTTCATTGGATGTTTTTGGGGACCTTTTTCCTTATGTTTTTTATGCCTACTTAAGACGCTGATATTGAGCTAGGGTCTCAGTCGTTTTTAGGTTTTCCTAGATGTTGTTTTCTTCTTTTTTTATTGTCATTTACATCTCTTGTATGTCAATAACATTTTAGCTCTATGAGTGTTTTAGACACTCCCACTATTTAGTGATTGTAATCTGTAGTCCCATTGAGCTATAATTTGGTCATTTGTGAACATTAATAAAAATATCTTATTTCTATAAAGTTATAAAATCTCAACTTCAAGTGTTTATCCTATGCTACCACTGTCGTTCTTGATCTAGGACCACTTTTGTACTTGCTAAAGATAAAGATGCTGCCCTCAAGAAAGTAAGAAATATTCCTAGCTCCAAAGAAGACAAAGAAGATGAAGAAGCAAGGAAGCTGGAAGAGCCAGAGGATGACCTGATGCCCGATGTTGAAGGACCTATGGATCCCATTGATCCACCTCCTTCAAATAAGAGAAGACCCTCATGGCTTAGGGATACTCTCGAAGATGCCGAGAGACATATTGCACCAAGGGGGACATTCTGTGAAAGCAAAAAGCCAAAGAGATACCAAGGGTATCTAGCAGCCATGAGTACGATTGTACAATCTGAGCCTGGAACATTTGAAGAAGTCGTAAAGCATCCAGTTTGGAAGTATGCTATGCACGAAGAATATGAGTCCATTATGAAGAATGATATCTGGGAAGTGGCCCCAAGACCGGAGGACAAATCTGTTGTCACCTCGAAATGGCTCTATAAGATCAAGCATGGATCTGATGAAAGTGCTGAAAGTACAAGGCAAGATTCGTTGCCCAAGGCTTCTCTAAAAAAGAAGGCATAGATTATGATGATATATTTTCCCCTGTGGCCTGCTATACCACCATCCGATCTATTATTGCCCTTGCTGCTACGCAAGGATGGAGTCTACATCATATGGATGTGAAGACCGCTTTTCTGCATGGATCTATAAAGGAAGAGGTGTATGTGGAGCAACCTCTGGGGTTCGAAGTCCGAGATAGAGACACCCATGTATGCAGGTTGAAGAAAGCCCTCTATGGGTTGAAGCAAGCCCCCAGGTCTTGGTACGAGAGGATAGATAGCTACTTGATGAAGCTGGTCTTCACTCGAAGTAATGTTGATTTGAACCTTTATTTTAAGGTTGATAGAGAAAGGCTTCTCATTTTGGTTTTCTATGTGGATGATCTCTTCCTGACAGGTGCTGACCTTCTCATTCATCAGTGTAAGAGGGAGCTAGCTTCCGAGTTTGAGATGAAAGACCTAGTACTGATGCACTACTTCCTAGGCTTGGTGGTATGGCAGAGGCTAGGCAAGATTTTCCTTTCTCAAGGAAAATATGTCGTGAAGCTGCTAGAGAGATTTGGTATGGTGGACTGTAAGTCTGTGTCGACACCGATGGAACTCAACTTTAAGAAGTTGAGTGGAAACACTGCTGGGCCCGTGCTAGCATATCCCACCGAGTATTGACAACTCATGGGGGCCTTAATGTTCTTAGTGAAATCCCATCCGGACTTATGTTTTGCAGTGAACACTTTGAGTCAACATATGGTTGAACCTCATCACATTCACTGGATTGGTGCCAAGAATTTGTTGAGATATCTTTGGGGCACAATCAACCATGGGCTGAGATACACTGCTGGGAGTTTGAGACTCCATGGATATACTGATGCCGATTGGGTTGGCAGTGTGGTGGATCGCAAGAGCACATCTGGATGTTGCTTCACCTTGGGTTCTGCTTCGATCTCTTGGATGAGCAAGAAGCAGAAGTCAGTGGCTTTGAGCACCGCTGAGGCCGAATACATTGCAGCGAGTATGGCCTGTTGTGAAGCTGTTTGGTTGCGAAAGCTCTTCAGTGAGATGTTTGGGCATGTGCTAGATACCACTGTTATCCTTTGTGATAACTAGAGTGGGATTTGTCTTTCTGAGAATCCCATGTTCCACGATCGATCCAAGCAACTTGATATCAGGTACCACTTTATCCAAGATATGATACAGCGAGGCGCCGCAAGGCTCGATCATATAGGAACTGATGAGTAGGTCGCAGATATTCTCATGAAGCCCCTCGGGAAGGTCAAGTTCCTAACCTTCCGTGAGAAGCTTGGAATCGTGGAAAGACCCTATTCTGAGGGTCCTGCTTGAGTTGGACTATGAGCTCTGGGAGCTCCGGGGGGCTTGGGGATAGCTTCTTGGAGCTATAAGCACATACGGGGCTAGGCTTGCTGAACCTTGTTGTGCTTCTGCCCCACCGTTATAGTATTGAGTTGGTTCGCCTCTCTCTGATCTGTGAGCTGCACGCATCCTACCTATGGAGTTTCGAACTCATGGGAAGTACCTCTTATTTGGCCAATGAGGTGGGAAATGTGGATAAAGACCATAGCAAGACCGATGGACACATCAGAGATTGCCGTACTCTCTATGTCTAGGATGGCACGTGTCCAACACCTTGATCTGGGATAAAGTATGATGAGGTTTTATCCTCTAAACTGACTTCGGGTCAGTAAACTAACTTCGGGTTAGTATGAGACTCTTTTGAGTCCGAGAGAGGTTTTTACCTCTAAGCTGAATTCGGGCCAGCTGTGTGTGATGTCTTTGTGACTCACCTTTTGTTCTGAAATAAAGAGCCAACAAAGCAAGTTACGACGGGATGACGCACGATGTTTGGTTTGGTACATGATGTATGGCACTTGTGGCTCTTTTGAGTTCGAGAGGTTTTTACCTCTAAGCTGACTTCGGGTCAGCTGTGTGTGATGTCTTTGTGACTCACCTTTTGTTCTGAAATAAAGAGCCAGCAAAGCAAGTTACGATGGGATGACGCACGATGTTTGGTTTGGTACATGATGGATGGCACTTGTGGACAGATGGAGTTCTCCCTAGTTGAGAGGGAGTGTTAATTTTGGGCAACTAGGTCCAAACTCCATGTTTTGCTCATATGACGATGGTCATATTTTTGTTGGATTCCTCTTTCGGAGAGGTGCAAGATTGATCTAAAGATCATCTTGATTGGATGAGCAAAACATTGATTTTGAATTTATTTTCCACATGTGCAAGGTCGGCCAGATTTATTCCACATGCCTAAGAGATGTGTCACACACCCTCATTGATGGATATAAATTGGAGAGACTCGGAGGTCATTTTCTCATCATCTCATCACACATTCTCTCTTTGTGATCTGATTGGTTCGATAGCCTTTGGAGGCGCTTTTTCTTCTCACACGTGTGGAGCAAAGCTGTTGTTTTCTGCGCTGATCTGTTTAGGGCTTGCTGCTATTTTCTGCGTTGATTTGTCTAGGGCTTTTCTGTTGTAGCGTTGACCGTGGTCAACCCTTGGTCGTTTGACCTCAATCTTCTGCAAAAATTCTGATTTTAGGAGGCCGTACAATTGGGTACTAAAATCGAGGAATTTTGGGCTGTTTGATTGAAGCCCTAGTTTGCTGCGTTGAATTTTCTGAAGCTACCTGCATTGACTTTTTTATGCTGTCCCTGGTTTGACTTGCGTTGACTTGTGATGAGATGTCTTTGAGGGTTGTGGGTGTGACACATGAAAGTGCTGGTTGACTGAGAAAGACTTTGCTGGTTGAAGCATCCTGCTGACCACCGTAACCCAACAATATATCATATCTTTGCTGGACATAAGGAATTGTAAATCTGATCTATATTTGGCTTGTTTGCTACTGATCTATTATTGTGTTCTATCAACATTTTACTTTCAAGTTTATGTGATTGCTATCTTGTATTGGGTAGGAAAAGATTGAAGTAAAAGTGCATCAAGCATAGAACACCATTGTTATCTAAATTTAACACACACACACATGGAGGCAGAGCACTGAGACTAAGTTGAAATTCTAGGGTAGGGTTTGCTAAGAATTTTCATAAATGTATAAGTTGCAGCGAGGGGTAGTATTGGCTAAGGGGATGGTTTGATCCCGAAGCCAAGAATCAACAAGAGGCAATAACCTGGAGCAGCGCAGGGAAGCAGAGCCAGCAGCAGCAGCTGCACAACGCAGAGGGTTTCAGCCGCTACGCAGGCCCAGAAAGAGCAGCGCTGAGCAACAGGAGGCTCCCCAAGGTTACGCTGAGGCCTTCTAGGGCAGCGTAGAGACTGCATCACCCAGTCTGGAGTTACGCAACCCTCTCCAAGCAAGGGCACGCAAAGGCTAGCAGGGCTGACGCAGGGGTTTTAGGGGCAGCGATGGGGTTTCTAGAGGCAGAAAGTGGCTGAGTCCTGTAAATCCCATTTGAGGGTGTGGATTAGTTAAGTTTTCAGTCTCCGGAATAGCAAGTTAGCTGTAGATCTATTTTTTCTTTGTCGGGTTAACCAGTAAGGTGCCCAGATTTGCTGTATTCAGAAACTACTTAATGATATAAACCCTCCAGCAGCCAGAAGACCGGTTTTCCTGCATTGGGTTTTTCTGGGGACAATTGTCCAGAAAATCTCGTGTGTCACTTTGTCTATGTGCATGTACATTAATAAGTTGATGAAGTAGGAGAACTATAACCAGATCTAATAGTAGGGTTTCTGCATAAAGTAATATTCATAAATTTTCACATGGTATTAGAGCGATTATAGATCTAGCAGGATCACCAGCAGAAGACTGAAGAATTCTTGCTGCAGAAAGCAGCAGTAACCGCAAAAATCTGGACCAGAAGGGACAACGCAGCAACAAAGGGAGCAGAGCCACGCAGAGGCCAGAGTGACGCAGTCTTGCGAAATCTCCATGCAGGCCCACGTACTTACTGCTCAGAGGCAACGTAGAGACAACGCTGGGACTGTCTGCTCACGCAGAGGGTAGCTAGGGTGACGCAAATCTGAAGCCGTTGCTGTTTTAGAGTGCTGGAAGTAGTGCTGCAGAGCTTCAGAAGTTGCTGGTGGGGTTCAATTTCTGAAGATTCATAATTTAGCCTAAGCACTAGGTGACAGAGCGGGAGGAGATTAGCTTCTCAGAGGGTTTCTTGCCAAAGAAATTTGCAGATCGATCAGAGGATCGAAGAGAGCTGTTTCGTTGTGATTTGGCGGACTTCCAAAAGAGGAGGTCAGTTGTCAGAGGGAGCAGAGGGTGCCTGTTTCACCAAGGACCCTAGATCCAAATCTCTAGCATAGAGAGGAGGAGTTCCGACAGATTCTTAGAGCAGATGGCACCTCACGAACTACGTAATTAGGATAGGTTTGACGACCTATCCAACTTTGCAGTCTGGAAGGCCAGAATCCTGGTAGTCATGGAGGCATACGGTCTAAGGGACCATGCAGAAAAAGCCTTGGCCACGCCGATCGATGCAGATCTCTTGAATATGCACGAGGAAGCTGCGGCACATGCGAAGCACTTCATAATGGATGAAGTTAAGGATCATATAGTTCCACACATAGCCAACAAGAAAACGTCTCAAGAGATGTGGAAATCCTTAACTGCCCTATATGAGGGAAATTTCGTCCAGAGGAGAATGCTTTTGGAGAATCAGTTGTGGTCATTCATGATGGCCAAGGGAGAAGAAATCGAGCCCTTCCTTTTTAGATTACAAGCGATCAGAGATCAGTTGTCTACCATGGGAGCAAAGGTGGAGGATGATGTTATGGTAAGGACTGCACTCAATGCAGTCATAGAGGACTGGGAAACTTTTGTCCAAAGTGTCTTGGGCAGAGCGAACCTTCCCAACTGGGACAGTATGTGGACAATTCTTCGTCAATAAGAACTCCGCCGATTCACTAAGAGGCAATACAGCACGGGGTCAAGTAAGGTGAAGAAGGAAGAGGAAGAAGATGCAACCTTGGCATCAAAGATGCAACAAGGGAAGAAGAAGCGTGATCTATCCAAGATTGAGTGTTTCCAGTGCGGCGAACTAGGACATTTCGCCAGCAGTTGTCCTCAAAAGAAGAAGCACAAGGAAGCTTCTACTTCCAAGGCTATTGTGGCAGACGATGGTTCAGAAGATGACGTAGCCATGAGTGCTCATGAACCACGAAAGTGGGGCGACATGGATCTGTAGAGGAGCTACAGAGCAGTGGCAAGATCCCTTAGTAGCTCATCTCTTGGATCACATTCGAGCTACAGGAGCCTTAAGACAGTAGCAAGACAAGTAGAGGAGTTGATGCAGAGAATCACGAATGGAGCAGAGGCGGAGGAAGCAGCGCGGTGCAGATGCAGCAGCAGCGCAGAGGCTGATGTGACTTCAGCAGTGTAGAGCAGAGCTGCTTACGCAGAGCAAAGCTACAACAACGTAGAGGCTTCAGGAGGATAGTGCAGCGCAACAACAACGTGGGAGATTTCATTGCAGGGGCTATTGTGACTTCAATAACGTAGAGGAAGTCTGCTTACGCATTGTAGAGCTGTGGCTGTCTTCAGAAATCAGCACCCTATGGAGCTTCAGTGATGAGGATGCAACCCAACTGACTTGTCCGTCAAAGATTGGGCATGAGATTCAGTTGTTTCTCTCAGCAACTGAAGTTGCAGTGCAACAATTGACAACACGGTGCAGCAGAATGAGTAGGAGTTGCAGTACATATGAGGCAGCGTCGTGGGCAATAGTACAGAATGGCAACAACAGCACAGTGATGAAGGCAATAGATCCAGCATCAGCACAAAGACTCACACCCGAGATCAGTGCAGAGCTTCGGGGTGAAGCAATGTTGTACTAGAGCACATTCCTCGCTAAGAGGGAGCATCGAATGTGCTCTAGCTCCCAAAATTTGTGGAGGGACTAGAGTACATAAGATCTCCAAGACCCAGAAAGGGATTTGAGAAATTCCATCCAGTTTGGGAGATAATTAATTAATTAATATTTTTAATTAAGGACCCTAAGTCTAACCTAGGAAAATTAAAATATTAAAGGTAATTAACTTAAACATGTGATGGAAATGACTTAAGTCACACGGATCAAGCTTTATTTTAAGCTTGGTTGTCGAATCAAGATTAGATCACGACCGTTGGTTTCCCAACGAGAAAGTATAAAGGAAAAGCTTGGGGTCAGTTCGAGAACACACACACAGAGGCAAAGCATTGAGACCAAGCTGAAATTCCAGGGCAGGGTTTGCTAAGAATTTTCAGAAGTGTTTCAGCTGCAGCGAGGGGTAGTATTGGCTAAGGGGATGGTATGATCCCGGAGGTAGGAATCAGCAAGAGGCAAAGAGGCAACAACCAGGAGCAGCGCAGGGAAGCAGAGCCAGCAGCAGCAGGAGGCCCCCCAGGGTTACACTGAGGCCTTCAAGGGCAGCGTAGGGACTGTGTCACCTAGTCTAGGGTTACGCAACCCTCTCCAGGCCAGCGCAGGGGCACGTAGAGGCTAACAGGGATGACGTAGGGGCTTGAGGGGCAGCGCTGGGGTTTCTAGAGGCAGAAAGTGGCTGAGTCCTGTAAATCTCGTTTGAGGGTGTGGATCAATCAAGGTTTCAGTCTCTGGAAAAGCAGGTTAGCTGCAGATCTATTTTTTCTCTGTCGAGTTAACCAGTAAGGTGCCCAGATTTGCTGTATTCAGAAACTACTTAATAATATAAACCCTCCAGCAGCCAAAAGATTTATTTTCCCGTATTGGGTTTTTCTGGGGATAGTTGTCCAGAAAATCTTGTGTGTCACTTTGTCTATGTGCATGTATCTTTTGCTTGGATCTGAATCGGTGAAAGTTTGTTATGTGTTTACTTCGATATTAATCTGAATTTCAGCATTAATAACTTGATTAAGTAGGAGAAGTATAACCAGATCTAACAATAGGGTTTCTACATAAAGTAATATTCAGAAATTTTCACAGTACTTTCATATAAGACATCAAAATTCATACCCTATCATGTTTGGAAGCTATTATTGTAAGGAAATTCCACCAAATAGAGTTATTCCTACGACTTAGGCAGTTTGTTTGCAACATACATTTGTAACATGTTCTTAAGTACTTGGCTTACTCCCTTGCCTTTCCATCCAATTTTGGATGGCATGTGTTGTTAAAATTTAGCTTGTTACCTAGTGCTGGATTATAGCTCTTCCAAAACTTGGAAGTGAAATTGTATTTTGCATAATTCCATTTAACACTATAATCTCCAACCTCCATGATAATTCTAAAAATGTTTAATGCTTCACATGTGAAGAGAGTTTACATGAAGCGATTGCTCTAGTTATTTTATGCACTATCATGATTATGAAATAATGTTTCTTTACTATGCTTGGCACTCTGGTGCTGAAGTATTTTGAGATTGTCTCGTATTTCCATTTTGACACTCAAGTAATGGAAAACTAACTCATTATTGGTGCTTTGTTTTAAATTTCACTCGTTTACATTGAAGAAAACCTTAAATATATTCAACTATGCCCCTTTTAATTCGATGTCAAGAGAATACTGGTTTATTGTTGTAGTTTTGTTTGATGGTTTGGGTCTCCTACATATGTTTGTATTTTGTGCTTTTTCTAGGAGGGATACTCAGAATTCCAATTGAGCATATAAATTTGTTGTTAGACAAACGAGGCCATCATCTTTGCTCAGATAATCCTCATATTTGTGTTAGGCATTTATTGCAGCCAATTAATTTTTTGATGCTTGGCTGATTGCCTTCTTCATTTCTTCATACCATTTGTCATGGGCAAGTTCTTCAAGTATGTTTTGCCTTGAATACGAATCTGCAATGGTCATTGTAATAAGATCTCATCCTTAGTTGAATCCCTTTGCAACCTTGTCCTCTTTGGCTTGGATTTAAAAATCATGTTAACTTGAAGAGCTAGCCATCTCCTTAGTCTGGCATTTTGTTTGGGTTGAGTAAAAAGATATTTTAAATTATCATGGTCAATAGTTAAAGCACATGCTTATTAAGTTAATGTCTCCGCATTTCCAGGGCACGAACCAACACTACTAGCTCTAAATCATGAGCAGTCTAGTTCATCTCACAATCCTTTAGATTTTGGGCCTCACGAATGATGACATTCTCATTCCTCACTAACCCTTAATGGTGGTACTAGACCTTAAAAATAAATAAGCATCTAAGTGCTTAGAAGAGAGGATCAGATCAAGACACTCTACCCTCTCCAAGATGTCAATAAAATAAGAATAAATGTCTCAAATATATGATGTGTATATGATGCACTTTTGATGCTAGAATGCAGGGTGATATTTGATGACAAAAATAAACAATAATAAATAACAAAATATCATATGGTCAAGGGCCATTGGACAAGCACATATTATAGAACAATATAACAAGATAAAAGGATGATTGAAGATAAATCAAGGTGTTACCTTTTAAACTCCTACTTTTGAGATAAAGCTCTAAAGGTCAAGCAAGGCCTTGGAGGAACTAATAGGGAGGCCATGTCACCTCACCAACCCTCTTCACTCTTACGGCTGACTCTTCTCTAGCTTAAAGGGGCTACCCTATAAAAAGATTGCTAAAATTTTAAGCTATGAATTGCAAGGTGAAATGAAGAGTAAATTCGAACAAAACAATTTTGTGGGTTAAGTGAATAAAGTAGATGAATGGACTGGAGACTAGTGTTTTTTGATTGGACAAATGGAGTCAAACAAGCCTCAATGAGAGGCTGTCCTATTAAGGGAAAGAGGAACAATATGGCTTCAAAGTATAAGCTTTATTAACCCTTTCCTTGCTGTCCCAAACTTATGGAATTTATTGGGGAGAATACTAGTGTAGATAAACTCTCCAATGACTAAGAATATTGTACCTATGAGGAATAGATTACAAGTGCATACAACCATATATAGAGAGACATGCATCAATATAGAACACCCCAATGATAAATACAATAGAAAAGGAATGGTGTTACCTTATCCAATATTTCATCACCATAATTCAAAAAGATTTAATGTGTGGTAACATATAGATATAGAAGACTTCCTCATCCATTAAACAATTTACTCATCGTCCAAATACACCAACAGGTGTTCAACTAAGCTCCAATGGATTTCTCTCTAATCCAACTGTACCAATGAAGGAGAGAGTAAACCATTATATGGGTTAGATATCATCTCTTCTTAGAATAAACAATTAATTGTTTTCCTAGATCCCATTACCTTTTCAAGCAATACAATAAAATATTACATTTCTATCCTCGTCAACCAACTCCTTACGAAAATTAGAAGTGACTTGTTGGGATCCACTCTCTTCTCTTGGAAGAGAATAAAATAGTCATCCTCCATAAGGAAAATAATATAATAGTGTGGGAAATACAGAGAGGGGAGTGAATCAATATTTTGTCACTTTTGACAAATTTTCTCTTAGTTAATCTTGAAACTGAATTTGCATCACATAATCAATCATCCACAATGTATGAACACAAAGATTAAAGTGCAAATCAAAATTTGAAGAAGAAATACTTGAAAACAATCTTTAATTTATTACAATTTCTTGTGAGGGCACCAATCCTCTGTAAGCACCAACTTACAAAAATTCCAAGCTCCAACCTGTCAAGAAGATGAGAATACCAATCCTAAATAAGCACCAACTTATAGTAATTGTAGGCTCCAACCTGAACTCAACCTTCACTGCACTAGAACATGGATTTCAAATCAGGCATGAATTAGATTTTCAAACAATAGAACTTAGCCCTGAAATTTGGCCTTCAAACAACAAAACTCGTCCCCTAAAACTCGACCTTCAAATAATAGAACTCGCCCCCTGAAACTCAGCCTTCAAATAATAGAACTCGCCCCCTGAAACTCTTCCTTCAAAAATAACAATACCTAGCCCTGAAAAACAGACCTCAAACATACCAAAAACCCTTCCCACGAACAATGCCAAAAACGCTTCAAAAGATGTGCCAAAACCTTCCATAGAAAGTTGCTTCAACGCAACTTCTCTTCACTTAGTTCATGAGGTATGAACTTTGAACCTACTCCTTCGCTGTCCTAAACAAAAAACCGAATTCTTGAGATGAGTGGTTAGAAATACTTCTTCTCATGCCTATTTAGAGTGTGTTTGGAGGCTGGGTTAGGGCTGATTTGTCCATTGGGTGGGCCGACTAGTGCAACTAGTAGAATGTATAGTGAATATTAAAAAAATAATTTCTTCTCAACTGTGAGGAGTTAGAAAGCGCGCCATATACCGTTGGAAAGGCCTGTAAAGAGCATTCCAACCACATATCCTATGCTCACATTTGAGCTAAGTAATTGGAGTAAAAATGCTTTAAAAATAAGGTATCCAATTAGGGCCTACTTGTATTTTGGTTGGGTCATATTGACAAAATATTTCATATCTCCTCATTCCTATGGAATTAGGAGTGCCAAATGCCATTGGAAAGGTCTCAAAATAATCTATTTGACTATGTAATTTCCTCTTTCATTTGGATAACCTTCGACATCAATAACAACCAATTTTAACAATCTCCCCCTTTGTAATTGATGGAAATACTTTGATATTTACTTCTTTCGATGGTTGTCCCCTTTTCTCTGTTTGTTCATGCTTCTTGTCAGTTGTTCCCCCTGTTTGCATTCTTTTCATACTTCTTGTTAGCTGCTCCCCCTTATTTGCATTCTCTCCCCCTTTGACATCAATAGCAATGGGTGCTCCTTCTTAGTTTGGCAGCTCAGGGCAAAATTCCCTCCTTTGGACAATCTTCTTCATCAAGAAAGACCCCTCCTAGTCTTCGGAATAATTTAATTTGGTTAAGGAAAAATGTATTTTTAAGGAGGAAAACCACATGTGCACAAAAGTACAGGTCAAATTTAAGAGAAATTGGACACCCTTGGAAGCATATAAATACAAGACAAGTTAACCTCATTTGGACATCATCATCAAGCATCTTCTTCTCTCTCTTCTTTGGATTGGTTCGTATAGGTTTGAAATGGATTCCTACAAGTCCGAAATTGCAGTGCCCAAGCTCACACGTGCGAAAATAAGATATGTTCTGGAGCCGTAGGGTTGGTTCGTGGAAATCTCTGTTACAAATGCTCGCTTGATAGGGTATTCCCTGTGGCT
The DNA here is from genome assembly GCA_034641835.2 of Pinus albicaulis. NCBI lineage: Eukaryota > Viridiplantae > Streptophyta > Pinopsida > Pinales > Pinaceae > Pinus > Pinus albicaulis. The sequence continues at coordinate 327,309,827 of CM076583.1, forward strand.
GGAGAGCTTCAACTGCACTCACTGTCTGTGCGACTGTGATCTTGACCTAAATTCTTTTGACCGTTGACCACAAACTTTAGAAGTTTTGACTTTGATCAAATTTGTCTACATGGCTCATCTATTGGATATTGTTTGGTTGGATTTTAGATTGGATTTGACTCTTGATTGGTGAATTGGAACATTGTACTCTCTTTGCTAAACATTTTATGAAACTTTAATAAGAAGAAGAATTTGAAAGGGTTTTCCTAGTTGTGGGTTTTTCCTTGGTCTTTGACCAAATCCTTGTGTCTCTTATTGCTCTTGATTGTCTTCTACTTTCTATTGCATTTACTGTTCTATCAACAATTGCTATTGATCATTGGAAGATTAAATTGTGTTGAAAGACTGCTAATTAAAGAAAAGAATTGGGCTAAAGTGATTGTAACAACATAGAACATTGGAAAATTAACATGGTATCGGAGCTAAGGTGAAGACAAGCCCAAGGAGACAAGAGACAAAAGCAATCATTCTTGAAATAAGCAGAAGGAGCCTATTTGATTTGGTCAAGATGTCTACCTCTTATTTCAAGGATAATGAGAAGTTGGGTGACTTATCTAACTTTGCTAATTGGAAGATCAGTTTGGAAGTTATATTAGATGACAATGATGTTTTGGAATATGTGCAAGGAAAGGGTACCTGAGCCTTTGTCAAAAGCTTATGTTGCTGCTATCAAATCTAAATACAAGAAAGGTGAGCTCAAAGCCAAGAAAATGATCATGGATGGTTTGCATGATCATTTGCTTGTTTATGTTGGTAAATTAAAGAAGTCTATGGATATTTATGACAAGTTGGTAGGGATGTATGAAGTCAACAACTTGAATCATATCCTATCTTTGAAAAATCAACTCAAAGAAATGAAGATGAACAAAGGGGAATCTGTGCAATCCTATATCATAATGAATCCCTCCTAAGGAATCAATTGCAATCTGTTGGTGAACAAATATATGACAAAGAGCTGGTGGTGGTGACTCTTTAAGGTCTTCCTCCTATTTGGGAAACCTTCATTGCTACTTTAAGCAACGATAATGTTCTTCCGTCATTTGAAGAGCTCATCGGTAAATGCATTCAAGAAGAGGCCAAGATGATTGCCAAAAGAAGAATTCAAAAGCATGAAGAAGGAGAGCCCTATGCATTTGTCACTCAAGACAAGAAGAGAAAAGGAAGGGGGAGACCATCTAGTTCTAGAAGGCCTCCTCCTAAATAAAAGGACTTTAATAGAAGATCAAGGGATATTGAATGCTACAATTGTCACAAGCATGGTCACTATGCCTGAGACTGCTCGAAGAAGAGAGATGCTTCAAGGGCCTATTACAACAACAATTGTGGCTTCAACAATAACATATTCAACAATAGAAGAAGAGGTCATGAGAGAAGAAGAGGAGATGGTAGAAGGAGAAGAGATGCTCTAAATGACTACGAAGAAGGCCATCGTCCTCAAAAGAGGTCAAGGAACTCCAGATATGAAAATAATGCAACTGCTAGTCAATCTAAATATATTCTTATTTATGCTCTTTCTAGTTCTTCCCCTCCGGATTCGTATGATAGTTGGTTGGTAGATAGTGGGGCTTCTGAACATTTCTCTGGGTACAAGGAAGTCCTCTCTCACCAAGTTGAGAGGGAGACAAGTTTGAAAATCATTCTTGGAGACAACTCTACTCATGCTGTGAAAGGTTTTGGTTCCGTCAAATTTCATTTGGACTCTGGTGATTCCATTCTTCTTCATGATGTGATGTACGTTCTGAGATTAAAGAAGAACTTGTTATCTATTTTTGCTTTGGAAGACAAGGGTATGAGGGTAGCTTTCCTCAAAGGAAAAGTCCTCACATGGCCTATGGAATCCCCCATGAGGAATGCTTTTACCTTGGGATCTAGAGTTGAAGGACTCTATAGAGTCAATTGAAGACCTCTACTAGTAATGCCCCATGACACTAATGTGGCACGAAGGTCGGCACAACTACATTATGAAGCTCTATCGAAATTGAAGAAGTTAGTCTCTAGGATGCTTGATGCTCAAGCCAATCATGATGGAGTATGTTCGAGATGTGCTAATGGAAAGAAGTCAAGGGGACCACTCCCCTCTAGCAGGAACAAGAACAATGATATTCTTTAACTCATTCATTTTGACCTTTGCGGACCCATGTATGTACACTTTATTGGTGGACATTTTTACTATATAATATTTATTGATCACTTCTCTAGGAAGACATGGATATACCATTTGAAGCATAAGGATGTGGCTTTTGATGTGTTCAAGGACTTCAAGGCACTGATAGAAAATCAAACAGAGAAGAAAATCAAAATCTTTAGGTCTGACAATGGTGGAGAGTACTTTTCAAATGAATTCATTGACTTCTGCAAGAAAGAAGGTATTAAGAAGGAAACCGTTGTACCTTATAATTCCGTGTAGAATGGAGTGGCTAAAAGAAAGAACAAGTTGTAAATTTTTGTAGATGTTCTATGCTTGATGCAATTTTACTTTTAAAACAACAATCACATAAATAGTTAAGTAAAATGCTGATAGAACATACCAGTGGATCTATAGAAGACAAACCAGAAAGAGGAGAATGTGTTGGTGCGTTACGGCGATCAACAGGATGCTTCAACCAGCAAAGTCTTCTTGGTCGGCCAACCCAAAATGTGTCACAACAGTCCTCAAATCAATTATCCAATCAACTCAAAGTCAACCCTAGAAAAAGTCAACGCAGTCCAGAAAAAGTCAACGCAGGGCAGCAACAAGAAAGTCAACGCAGCTCCAACTTCGGTCACCTGTTTGACCTCGATTTTTGTGCCAATGAGTACGGCCTACAAAAATCGAACTCCACAAAATTTCAGCTCAAACGAACCATGCGTTGACCAAAGTCAACGCTGGTCAAACTTGCCCAGAAACCCTAACTGCAGAAAATTTGCTGCGGTAAATTTCAACCTTCAGCTGCAGTAGATTTCGTCCTTCTTCTCACGTGGGAGATGAAACTGCTTCTCAATTTCTTGTAGATAATTAGAGGAGAAGATGTGTGATGAGATGAGTGAAAAGCTCTCCAACGTTGACTGTATTTATATCCATCATTGAGGTGTGTGACACATCTGTTGGGGGTGTAAAACCTTAAGGCCGACCTGCACTTAAATTTATTATAAATAATAAATTCAAAATAAATGTTCTGCTCATTAGATTAAAATCAATTTTATATCGATTTTATACCTCTCCGAAAGAGGAATCCAATACAAATATTGGAATCTTCATCTGAGCATCACAAGATGGAGTTTGGACCTAGTTGTCCAAATTTAACACTCCCTCTCAACTAGGGAGAACTCCATCCACCAATGCAATCAAACATCGTGCGTCATCCCGCCGTAACTTGCTTTGCTGGCCTCTTTATTTCAGAACATAAGTGGGTCAGTGACAAAGACATCATCCCCCGGCTGACAAATTCAGCCCAGAGGTCTGAAACCTCTATCAGACTCACAAAGAGTCTCCAACCAACCCGAAGTTGGTTCATCTGACCCGAAGTCAGGCGAAGGTCCGAGACCTCACTAGACTTGATCCCAGATCAAGTGGTTGGACCGTGCCATCCTAGATAGAGAGTACGGCAATCTCTGATGCGTCCATCAGTCTTTGCTACTGGTCTCTAGCTTTTCCCATCTCATTGGCCAAATGAGAGGTACTTCCCATGAGCCCCGAACTCAATGGGTAGGATGCATACGGGGCACAGATAATGAGAGGTGAACCAACTCAATAATCACAATGGTGGGGTCCAAGCACACCAACAAGGTTTGGCAAGCCTAGCCTTGTGGTTGCTCATAGCTCCGAGAGGCTGTCCCCAAAGCCCCCCAGAGCTCCTCGAGCTCATCGTCCAACAAGACCCACATCATAGGGTCGTTCCACGATACCAAGTCTCTCACGGAAGGTTAGGAACTTGACCTTCCCTAGGGGCTTAGTGAGAATATCCACCGACCTGCTCATCAGTTCCTATATGATCGAGCCTTACGGCGCCTCGCTGTACCATATCCCGGATAAAGTGGTACCTGATATCAATATGCTTGGATCGGTCGTGGAACACAGGATTCTCAGTCATGCGAATCCCACTCTGATTATCACAGAGTATCACAATGGTATCTAGCACATGTCCAAACAGCTCACTAAAGAGCTTTCGCAACCAAACTGCTTCACAACAGGCCATACTAGCAGCAATGTATTCGGCCTTCGCGGTGCTCAAAGCCACCGACTTCTGCTTCCTGCTCATCCATGAGATCGAAGCAGAACCAAGATTGAAGCAGCATCCCGATGTGCTCTTACAATCCACCACACTGCCAGCCCAATCGGCATCAGTATATCCACGGAGTATCACACTCCCGGCAGTGTATCTCAGCCCATGGTTTATTGTGCCCCGAAGATATCTCAAAAGATTCTTGGCACCAACCCAGTGAAAATGATGAGGCTCAACCATCTGTTGACTCAAAGTGTTCACTGCAAAACATATATCCGGTCGGGTGTTCACTAAGAACACGAGCTCCCTACGAGTTGGACGAGATACTCGCAGGATTTCCTACAATACGGCCCACGAAGATCGCCACTCAACTTCTTAAAGTTGAGTTCCATCGGTGTCGACACAGACTTACAGTCCACCATCCTAAATCTTTCCAGAAGCTTCACAATGTATTTTCCTTGAGAAAGGAAAATCTCTCCAAGTCTCTGCCAGACATCCAGGCCTAGGAAGTAGTGCATCAGTCCTAGGTCCTTCATCTCGAACTCAGCAGCGAGCTCCCTCTTACATTGATGAATGAGAGGGTCAGCACCTGTCAGGAAGAGGTCGTCCACATATAGCACTAGAATGAGAGGCTTCTCCTGCACAACCTTGAAGTAAAGGTTCGGATCAGCATTACTTCGAGTGAAGCCCAGCTTCATCAAGTAACTATCCATCCTCTTGTACCAAGCTCTGGGTGCTTGCTTTAACCCATAGAGGGCTTTCTTCAACCTGCAGACATGAGTGTCTCGATCCTGAACTTCAAATCCCAGAGGTTGTTCCACATACACCTCTTCCTTTATTGCACCATGCAGAAAAGCGGTCTTGACATCCATCCGATGAAGACTCCATCCTTGCGTAGCAGCAAGGGCTATGATTGATCGAATGGTGGTATATCGTGCCACAGGTGCAAATATGTCATCATAGTCTATTCCTTCCTTTTGAGAGAAGCCACGGGCAACAAATCTTGCCTTGAACTTTTCAGCACTTCCATCCGATCCATGCTTGATCTTGTAGAGCCATTTCGCGGTGACAACTGATTTGTCCTTCGATCTTGGAACCACATCCCAGACATCATTCTTCATTATGGACTCATATTCTTCGTGCATAGCATCCTTCCAGACTTGATGCTTTACGACTTCCTCAAAAGATCCGGGTTCATTTTGTACAATGGTACTCATGGCAGCCAGATACCCTTGGTATCTACACGACTTCTTGCTTTCTCGGAATGTCCCCCTGCGCATGTCCCCGCATCCCCGAGAGTGTCCCCCGTCCTTTTATGGTCTCTTTCCCAGTGAAGGAGATGGATCAATAGGGTCCATTGGTCCTTCAATATCAGGCATTGTCTCATCCTGCGGTTCTTCTTGATTTCCGGGCCTTTCTTCATGATTTTCTTCAGATCTTGGAAGATCTACTACTTTCTTCAGGGAAGCATCTTCGTCAAAAGTGACATCATGGCATATCTCTACTTCCCTTTGACCAGGTACATAGACTCTATAGGCCTTAGAGGTTTCGCTGTAGCCCACAAACATTCCTTTCTTCCCAAAAGCATCCAGCTTACTTCTCTTTTCTTTTGGCACATGAAAATAAACAGGACATCCAAAAATTCTAAAATGTGAGACGTCAGGTTTCTTACCAGTGAAAACCTCTTTGGGAGTTTTGGAGTCCAGGGTGGAATGAGGGCATCGGTTTTGAATATATACAACAGTATTTGCAGCTTCTCCCCACAGAAACTTCGGTAGACCCTGGTCACATAGCATGGCACAGGCAACTTCCACAATGGTCCTATTCTTTCGTTCAGCAACGCCATTCTGCTCAGGAGTATAGGTAGTAGTAGTCTCCCTCTTAATGCCAGCTTCTTTGCAAAAGTCCTTGAACTCATTTGACTCATATTCAGTGCCATTGTCGGTCCTCAAAATCTTGATCTTCTTCCTTGTCATATTTTCCACCAAGGCTTTGAAGGCACGGAACCACATGAAAACCTCATCCTTCTTCTAAAAGAAGTATATCTAGGTTTTGCGGGAGAAGTCATCAGTGAATGTCATATAGTAAGAACATCCTCCCAGGGATGTCACAGGTAGCATACCAGATAGATCAGAATGGACCAGTTGCAAAATATCAGATGTCTTTGTGACACTTGAGGGGAAGGGTCCCCTTGTATGCTTTCCTTCGGCACAACCCTTACATACACCTTCATGATTATTTCCAAAATCGGGCATCCCTGTCACCACCTTCCTTGCTTCGGGAAGGGCCTTGTAATGAAGGTGTCCAAACCTTCGGTGCCATAGTTCAGTTTGTCTGATAGTATCACATGTCATAGCTCCCAGTGGACTTCCTTCAACCTGGTAGAGTGTTCCAACTCTAAAACCAATCACGATAGCTTCCTTGAGATTCTTTTTCCACATGCGCACCTTTCCATCAATGAATGCCACATTGAAGCCTTTGTCTTCGATCGCTGATATAGACACAAGGTTCTTCTTCAATTTTGGTACATAGAGTACATCCTGCAAATGTAGGACTTGTCCTTGAGACTTGTCCTTGAGACAAGTGGAGGGTCACAGTCCCTGTCCCTCTCACGGGATATGTGGCATTATCTCCAAGGATAATTTCCAGATTAGTATCCTTCTCAACCATGTCAGAGAGTGCTTCCTTGAACCCAGTGATGTGTCTTGAGGCACCACTATCTATTAGCCAGACATCCATAGTGTCGGGCGGGGATGCAGCTGAGAGGGCAGATACAAGAATGTATTCATTTTTTTTATCAACAACATTTGACTCCTCATACCTGGAGTTTCTAGACCTTTTGAAAGGTTGATTGTTTCCGCCAGAGGGAGCCTTCCTCTTTCCTTTGGACCTGTCGTTTCTTTGATTTCCATTCCTCCGGTTGTTGTTGCTGTCATCACTATCGGGAGAATCCTTCTTGAAAGAACATTCTCTAGCATAGTGACCAGGCCTATGACAAGTGAAACACTTGCCCTTCTTTCCTCGGGCCCTTGCTCTTCCTTTGTTCTTAGGACCACCAGAGTTCTTCTTTCTAGAATGAGCAGCGTAGGCAGCATTTCTGTCATTTTCGTATTCCTTCATTCTTGTCTCTTCTTGCATGCATCTTGACAATAGCTCGTCAAAGTTAGGAATTGTACTATTATTGAGAATGGTAGTGTTGAATACTTGCCATTCATATGGGAGCCCTCCAAGTGCGGTGAGTACCATCTCACGATCGGCTATTGTCTCCCCAATAGCCAGCAGATTGTTCCTGATCTCGGTCAATTTCAGAAAGTATGTTTGGACAGACTCATCCTTGCCTTTCTTCAGATTCTTCAATTGATTCTTGAAGAATAGCACTTGGTTTGCATTGTTTACTTTGAACATTTGTATCGGCTTATCATACATCTCCTTGGATGTGCCTAACTCAAATATGTAGGCAACCAGACTTTTATGTATGGATTCCCTGATCATTAGCTTTGCTTTGATCTCCCCCTTCTTATACTTGGTTTTAGCAGCAGCAGTAACAGTGGATGGAGGTTCTTGTATCTTACCCAATACATAGTCCATGAGATCATGGTCTTCCAATTTGAGATCTAATATCATCTTCCAAGCATGGAAGTCATCCCTTCCAGTCAGCTTGTCATCCTCCTTGAAGCCATAAGTTGTGGAACTCATTTTTCTCAGTTGGTGATTGCTATGAGTTAGGGCTTGTCTTCACTTCAGCTCTGATACCATGTAAATTTTTGTAGATGTTCTATGCTTGATGCAATTTTACTTTTAAAACAACAATCACATAAATAGTTAAGTAAAATGCTGATAGAACATACCAGTGGATCTATAGAAGACAAACCAGAAACAGGAGAATGTGTTGGTGCGTTACGGGGATCAGTAGGATGCTTCAACCAGAAAATTCTTCTTGGTCGTCCAACCCAAAATGTGTCACAACAGTCCTCAAATCAATTATCCAGTCAACTCAAATTCAACCCCAGAAAAAGTCAACACAGTCCAGAAAAAGTCAACGCAGGGCAGCAACAAGAAAGTCAACGCAGCTCCAACTTCGGTCAACTGTTTGACCTCAATTTTTGTGCCAATGAGTACAGCCTACAAAAATCGAACTCTCCACAAAATTTTAGCTCAAACGGACCATGCGTTGACCAAAGTCAACGCTGTTCAAACTTGCCCAGAAACTCTAACTGTAGAAAATTTTCTGCGTTAAATTTTGTCCTTCAGCTGCAGTAGATTTCATCCTTCTTCTCACGTGGGAGATGAAACTGCTTCTCAATTGCTTGTAGATAATTAGAGGAGAAGATGTGTGATGAGATGAGTGAAAAGCTCTCCAACGTTCACTGTATTTACATCCATCATTGAGGTGTGTGACACATCTGTTGGAGGTGTAAAACCTTAAGGCCGACCTGCACTTAAATTTATTATAAATAATAAATTCAAAATAAATGTTCTGCTCATCAGATTAAAATCAATTTTATATCGATTTTACACCTCTCCGAAAGAGGAATCCAATACAAATATTGGAATCTTCATCTGAGCATCACAAGATGGAGTTTGGACCTAGTTGTCCAAATTTAACACAAGTCCATCGTGGAAGTTGCCCGAGCTATGCTGCATGATCAAAAGTTGCTGAAATTCCTCTAGGGAGAAGCTACAAATTCAACAGTATATGTTCAAAATCAAGTTCCTAATCCAACATTTGACAACAGGACTGTCAAAGAAGTATTCACGAGCATGAAGTCTGACATTGGACATCTCAGGATGTTTGGTTGCCCCGTATATTTCCATGTGCTGAAGGACAAGAGGAACAAGCTGGAAGCCACCAGAAAGAAAGGTACGTTTGTTGGTTATTCTAAAAATTCTAAAGCATTTAGAATATACATATCTGGTCAAAGGAAGATCAAGCTTAGTAGGGATGTAACTTTCGATGAAGATGCTGCCCTTGGAAAAGCAAGGGAGCTTCCTCCATCTCCTCCTGCTGAGAAGAAAGATGATGACATGAACATATTAGAGGGTCTTTTTGTGCCGAAATTTGAGAAGGACATCGTTGATGATTCCATGGAGCCAATGGACCCCTTGGATCCTCCTCCAAGTGATCCCCCTACCAGGAAGAGACCATTATGGCTTCATGATACTTTACAGGATGTTGAGAGATATGTTCCTGCCAAAAGGACCTTTAGAAAAAGTAAGAAGCCATGCCGATGTCAAGGATATGTTGTAGCTATGGCACTATGATCTATGCTAAGCACATTTGAAGAAGTTGTGAAAGAACAGGTTTGGAAGGATGCCATGGCCGAAGAATATGAATTGATTATGAAGATGATGTATGGGATGTTGTGTCAAGACCTAAGGGAAATTCTGTCGTAACTTCAAAATGGCTGTGTAAAATCAAGCATGGAGTTGAGGGAAGCATTAAGAAGTACAAATCAAGGTTCTTGGCTTGAGGTTTCTCCCAAAAAAGAGGGAGAATACTATGACGATATATTTGCTTTCGTTTCCCCCTACACTACTATTAGATCGATTGTTGCCCTTGCTGCTAGTCAAGGATGGAATCTTCACTAGATGGATGTAAAGACAACATTTCTTCATGGCATACTACAGGAAGAAGTATATGTTGAGCAACCTTAAGGATTTGAAGTGAATGACAGGAAGACTCACGTTTGCAGGTTGAAGAAAGTACTATATGGTTTGAACTTTGAAGCAAGCCCGCAAAGCCTGGTATGCTCGTATTGACAGTTACCTGGTGAAGCTTAGATTCACGAGAAGCAGTGTCGATCTGAACCTTTACTTCAAAGTGGTCCAAGGTATGCCTTTGATTTTGGTTTTATATGTTAACAAGCTATTCTTGATAGGTAGTGAGCCCCCGATGCTTGAGTGTAAGAGGGAGTTGGCCTTTGAGTTCGAAATGAAGGATCTTTGTATCATGCATTACTTCCTAGAATTAGAGGTTTGGCAAAGACCTGGAGAGATTTTCCTTTCTCAAGGGAAATATGTCGTGAAGCTATTGGAAAGATTTGGAATGACGAAATGCAAATCTTTAGCCACCCCAATGGAGAAAAACTTCAAGAAGTTATGTGGAGATGCTGCTAGACCTAACTTGGTAGACCCTTTCAAGTACCGATAGTTGATTGGGGCATTGATGTTCCTTGTGAACACTTGTCCGGACATATGCTTTGCAATGAACACTTTGAGTCAATTCATGACTGAGCCCCTTCATGCACATTGGACTGCTGCCAAACATGTACTGAGATATTTGCATGGGACGATTAACATTGGTCTGAGATATACGACCGACGGTGTGTGACTTCATGGTTACACTGATGCTAACTGGGCTGGAAATGTTATTGATAGGAAAAGCACATCAGGGTGCTGCTTTAGTTTGGGGTTTGCGATGATATCTTGGATGAACAAGAAACAAAAGTTCGTGGCTTTAAGCACAGTTGAGGCAAAGTACATTGCTGCTAGCATGGTGTGTTGCAAGGCAGTTTGGTTGAGAAAGCTCTTTGGAGAGCTATTTGAGCAGGTTCTGGATATGATAGTCATATATCACGACAACAAGAGTGGGATTCGATTGGCAGAGAATCCCGTATTTCATGACAAGTCCATGCATATTGAGATCAGGTATCACTACTGTGGAGACATGGTGCAAAGAGGAACCGAGCGACTCCATCACATTTCAACCGATGAGCAGATAGAAAATATACTTACCAAGGCTTTGCCGAAAGGGAAGTTCTTGGTCTTCCGAGAGCAGCGTGGAATGATGGATGTGACCCTCTCGAGTAAGGGTCTCGATTGATAGAGGACACTGAGCTATGCTCTTCCCCCCCGACTGAGCTCCCAGGGTGAGGAATTGAGCCTTAGAGCTCTTGGGGTTGAGGGAACTCTGTATAGTATTGACAAAGTATACCCCAGTTGGCATCTAGTCTCCCACCCATCTGGCCAATCGGTGTTGGCTGCTTGAGGTAGGCGCGATCCTTACCATTTATGGTTAGTGGCATCTTGCTCAAGCTAGAGATGCAGGTGTTCTACCACTGACTCTTGAGGTTCAAGTTGGGAAGATCAACAGGCAATAGGATAAGCGCGATCCTTACCATTTATGGTAAGTGTTATCCCTCCTATTGTTACTAGGTAGTGGGATAGACATGATCCTTACCTCGTAAGGTAAATGACATCCCTCCTATTGTTTGTGGATTTCGGGTGGTAATATAGGTTCCTCGATGATGATGTTTCTGAGTGGTAGCAAAGGCTCCTTGATGGATAGAGGGTGGTAGCTTGAACTCCCCTATGATGTCAAATTCTTCTTTTATATTCGAGTGTTCAACAAAGATGAACATAGATGAGTAGAGACGAGCAACGATGAGTAGTGACGACATTTGATTTCATGATGACCAGATATTTGAGATGGGACATATGTTGCAGTCGTTAATTTCTCCCTAACTGAGAGGGAGTGTTAATTTGGCACCTCAAGGACAAATTCCGTCCTTTGGACAGTCTTCCTCATCAAGAAAGGCCCCTCCTAGCCTTTGGAAGAATTTAATTTGGTTAAGGAAAAATTTATTTTTAAGGAGGAAACCCACATGTGCACAAAAGTGTAGGTCGACTTTAAAATAAATTGGACACCCTTGGAAGCATATAAATACAAGACAAGTTAACCTCATTTGGACATTCATTATCAAGCATCTTCTCTGTCTTCTTTGGATTGGTTCGTACAGGTCTGAAATTGGTTTGTTCAAGTCCGAAATTGTAGGGTCTGGGCTCACACGTGCGAAAAGAAGATATTGTTTTGGAGCCGCAGGGTTGTTTCGTGGAAATCTCAGTTGCAACCGCTCGCTTGATAAGGTATTCCTTGCGGCTGGAGATCTTCAGCTGCACTGACTGTCACTGCGTCCGTGCGACTGGGATCTTGACCCAAATTCTGTTGACCATTGACTACAAACTTCAAAGATTTTGATTTTGATTAGATTTGTGTACATGGCTCATCTATTGGATATTGTTTGGTTGGCTTTGGGGTTGACTTTGACTCTTTATTGGTGAATTGGAACATTGTACTCTCTTTGCTGAATATTTTATGACAATCTAATAAGAAGAATAATTTGAAAGGGTTTCCCCGGTTGTGGGTTTTTCCGTGGCCTTTTACCAAATCCTTGTGTCTCTTATTGCTCTTGATTCTCTTCTACTGTCTATTGTGTTTATTGTTCTATCTACAATTTCTATTGATCATTGGAAGATTAAATTGTGTTGAAAGATTGCTAATTAAAGAGAAGAGTGGGGCTAAAGTGATTATAATGGAAAATGAGCTTGTGCTTCCTTTTCTGAGATAAAAGAGAGATCACCCTCAACTGATGCTTGAGATATTCAAAAGTCTATCTGGGCAGAGGTTTGGTAAAGATGTTAGCAATCTGTTCTTTAGTGCTAATATATTCCATATTAATATTCTGCTTAACGACTTTTTCTCTGAGGAAATGATACTTGATTGGAATATGCTTTGTTTTTAAGTGCATGACAACATTTTTTGAGATATTGACTGAACTTGTGTTGTCGTAGAAAATAACAATGGTTTGATCATCTTCCACTTCGATGTTTCGTAAAGTTTTTTTCATCTTGATAACTTAGGTACAACAGTCTATTGCTGCTACGTATTCAATTCAAACTATAGAAAGAGAAATTAATGATTGCTTTTTGCTTGACCAAGATATAAGGCAATCTCCCAAGAAAAATGCATTCGCACAAGTGATTTTTCTATCGTCAATGCTACATCTGCGTATCCTGTTAATGTGAAATCTGTACTCTTGGGATACCCAAGCCCAAAATCTTGTGTGCCCTATAAGTATCACAATATCCTTTTTATCACTTGCATATGTGATTCCTTTGGTGAAGGTTGAAATCTTGCAACCATTCCAACTACTTGCATAATGTCTAGTCTCAAAGTTATCAAGTATAGTAGAATCCAATCAAGATTTGTAAAGTGTTGAATTGACTTTAGGAGATTCATTACCCTTGCTGCATCCGGTAATCATAGGGGTACTGACTAGTGCACATTTTTCCATTTTGAATCGCTTGAGCATCTCCTTGACATATTTGGTTTGGCCAATGAATATTCCTTTGTTGGTCTGAGAAACTCATTGTCCATGGAAGAAGGATAATTGCCCAATCATTGACTTTTCCTGAGCAAATCCATGACTTATATCATCATTATTGCCTCCAAAAATGAGATCATCCACATATACAAGTGTAATTAGTAAGCTATCCTTTTCCATCTTGATGTGGAGATTGTTGTCGGCTACCCTGGTATTGAAGCATTATTTTTGAAGATAGTGGTTTAGCTTGGCATACCAAGATCTCGGAGCTTGTTTTAATCCATAAAGAGCTTTCTTCAATTTGCACACAATCTTTATTTTTGGACAAGTTAAAGCCTTCTAGTTGTTCGATGTATGCCTCATCCTTTAAATATTTATTTAGAAAAGATGATTTAACATAACATGCAAATGCCAAGAACATTGTTATTGCTTCTAATTTGGCAACTGGAGCAAAAGTTTCTTCAAAGTCAATTCCTTCAATTTGTGCATAACCCTTACAAGCAAGTCTTTCCTTATTTATGATAATTTGTCCTTCTTCATTCATCTTGTTCTTGAATACTCACTGAGTCTCAATCATTCTTCTATCTTTTGGTCATGGTACAAGTTCCCAGGTTCCATTTTTCTCAATCTGATTCAATTCTTCTTCCATAGCATTCACCCAATATTCGTTCTTATTGGCTTCTGGAAAATTCTTTGTCTCTATTTTGGATAGCAAAGCAAAATTGCCTTTTGTTGGTCTATTGGTCGTTCTTCTTGTTGAAAATTGGTAGCTTCGGTTGATATTTTCATTGACAAATCAAAGGGAAAAATTCATATTTTCATGTTAACCAAGTCGACCTCATTTGGTCAAAGTCGGCCCCACTCATTGAATGGGTTTGACCCTATGGTCAAAACCCTCCTAACTCACATATAAATAGAAGTTCGATTGACCTCATTTGGGATGTGATCTCATCACAACAATTTGATCTGAAACAAGGAGATTCATCCACATGTGCGAAGCAGAAACGAGGAAAAATATTTCTACGTTGACCAACTCTCTTATCTTTTGTTTGACTAGTGTTGAATTTGGATTGTTTGCTTCTATTTGATTGATTTTGACTAGCTTTTGGAGGCCAAGATTTTCAGTGGTTAGTTGACTTTGTTTGACTAAAATTTATGTTCATGTTCTGGCTCATTGATCGAGGGTTAACCGCAAGCCAACTCCTGTGTTTTGACCGAAATTTAACTGTGGTATTGTAGGACAAATTTCGTCCCTTTGACTAGCTACCTCAGGCCGCAATTCGACACCTTTGTTGCAGACTTGAACTTGGACTAGCGTTAGACTATTTTCTCTCCCCTTTGACTGGTTTGACTTGGCATTATTGAGGCTAGGGATTGGAATTTTGACTGGAATAATGTTGATGAATTGAACCCTCTTTCCTCTCTCATAAGGAAAGATTTGATGGGTTTTCCCATTGTGGGTTTTGCCTTGGTCATTGAACTAAATTTTGGTGTCTCTTGTCTTATTGTTTATTGTTATCTCTATTGCTCTTTTGAAGAAAGTTAATAGTTGAAAATTTTCATGTATAGCTGCTTAATGATTTGAATGCTCTAAAGAAGTCTAATTTTATCATTGGAATTAGTTATCAGTTTGAAAAATTGCATTAGTCTTGATTGCACTAGAAAATCAACATGGTACTAGAGCTTTGGTGAAGGGAAAGAGCATTGAGATCACCGTGAAGATCACTTTGAAGAGCATTGGGATTCTACATCTTTTCTTATGATTGACCATCTTCATCATGAATTCCTTCATGAAGACAGAGAACAAACTTGAAGGAGATACAAATTACAGGGCATGGAAGACTAGAATTGACCTAGTGCTTGCAAGAAATTAAGTCTTGGGTATTGTTTTAGGAAAAGTTACTGAACCAATTGATCAACCAAGAATGGAGAAGTTTCATGAGAATGACATCTTGGCCATGAGCATCCTTGTGGAATCTGTTAGGGATCTTCTGATTCCTTATATTGCTAATCTCAAATCTTCCAAGGAGATGTATGATGCCTGTTGAGAAATTAGGGCGATTAATTCAATTTCTCTTTCATGATAATTACTTGTGATTTTGTTATGCTTCTTTCACTTAGATCTTATCTTTGTCACATTATTATGTTCTTCACCAAGTCAATTATCAAATGCACAAGAGACAAAATTTAGGCTAGCTAGCCAGGGCCAAAACCTCTCCCTCATGGAGAGGAAAACCCAATAATAATTCTTCTTATAGATCTTTAATTGATGAGTACCATAACCAATGCCCTAGACCCTTGACACTAGTATGCCTCCAAGACCTTGTTACTGCTTTTCTAGGCTCCTTGTGTTGATCTTCTTTTATGCACCATGCTGCAACAGTACTAGGAAAGCTCGATTCCTAGCTCTTCATAGTGAGCTCCCATCATGTCCTTCCTTGAACTAATCTTGGTCTCCTAGAGACTTCTTCTCGGCCTATCTTTTTGTATATTTGATGCCCTAGACAGAGGTTCTTTTCTTCACTGTGATGACTTTTTTCAGGCTGTGTATATTACTGAGCTTATGCGAGAGAGAGTGAGATCAATGACAGAGGCTAGCATTGCCTCTCCTCTGCATTGATCTTTTTTGCATGCCTCTCTACTCAGTCTTCTCTTTTTGCTGTACTTCCTTTACCTTACGCACTGTATTACAGGTTCTTCTTTTGCTGAGGTAGCCCTCGGTCTACCTTATCTTCTGTTCATGATTCTAGTCCTTTTCTCGCACTAACTTGTAGAATTTATAATATGAAACAGACCCAAGTCCGAGTGTGAAAGCCCCTCCTCTTCGTTGTAGTGTCATCCTCCTTCGCACCAAATTTCACATCTCAACCTTGCACTGTAATCTCACAGCTTGATCGAAATTGTGGTACTCAAATGAGGCCACAATCCCTCCTAATTATAGGGACTGTCTCCCTCTTCTAAGCCGACATGATCTCTGCTGGAAGGCCGACTTGTCAAGGGGTGTATTCAACACGTTTGAGCCGACTTTAAGGAGCATGATTGACAAGGTCTTGGAGCATACAAATTACATCAATATTTATCCTTCATAAGTGTAACACTTCTTCATATACATGACTCTTATATATAGTTATGACAAGATGACAAACCCCTAAAAACATCAAGAAGAAGTCTTTGACCTATAATAAAAACTTCCTTGCTCATGAAACCCATAAGGCAAGTATTACAAAATATCTTTGTGTTCTTCATTATATGAATTCATAATTACAAGTCATTATGAAGACTGAACTTCGTTAGACTTTCCAACACTCCCTCTTAACTAGGAAGGTATTCATAATGGTACATAAGAAGAATTCGATTGATAATCCATCTGTTATAACATCATATTAACCAACATTGTCGCAGTGCAAGGCCTTGATTAACAGTGCTGGCGAGACCAATGATGATAGACACCATCATCATTGTCTACAAGGTACATATTCCACCCAGGTGTTAAAGGAGTATGACCTCTTTTGGACTATTCTTACTATTGGATTCCCAGTCCTCAAAGAATATCCGTCCTTCCACGAATACTCTTTTCTTGGATGCCCTAATACATCCCAAAAGAATATTGGATGCCAGATGATTACCCAATCCTCCATTCTGTCTTCCCAGGTGAAGACCAGAATGACGTGTCTATCTCTCCCTCTTAACTAGGGAGGACATATTCCACAAATGAATGTACTCATTCCTATACAAGGAATGTATCTAAGCTCCCTCTCGTCTTAGGAATTACCAAGTTTCTTCCAAGTAAGAAACTTATTACCAGGCTCCCTTCTTAATCAGGGACCTGCAACAACAATGATGAAAACACCCAACTGCTCATGAAGAACTCCTTTCTTCGATGTCACAAATTTCTTCAATGTTGAGGGACACTCCTAAAATGCCCTCGTATCCCCGAATCCCCGTGTCGGACACCTCTAGGTGTCGGATTCGCCCTTCAATTTGAGGGACAATGGCAAGTCCGACGGCAGGCCGTCGGGATACTCACAGAAACTGACACGAGGTGTCCGAACAGCACGGCTGGTTCTCCAAGGTGGTCCGATTTCTGATTTCGGACACGCCGTGTCCTGACCGTACCCTGTTCGGACACTTCGTGTCCCTTCCTGCCGGGTACGGCCGGGCCCGCGGCATCCAAAAATCGCGATTTTTTTTTATAAAATGTGGCTCTTCTCTCATGTTTTCTCACCAATTTCATTTGTGTTTCATTTGTGAAGTGAGAAGGAGAGCAAGGAGCAAGAGCAAGGAGCAAGAGCAAGGAGCAAGTGTGTTCTTTCGAAGAGATTTGGGCATCCGGTAAGTGCATTGTCCCTCTATATTTTGCATTTAGTTTGTTGTTAGTGTTTGCATGTGCATATGTTTTATATATTTAGTTGTTTTTGTTTATTTTTTACAGTATTTATGGCTCAATCAAAGGCACCAAGATAGGGGCAAAGAAAGGGGAAGAATGTGTCCATTGGAGATGCCCCTCCTGTCCCTCTTTCATCACAGTCTGCAAGTATTCCATCCATTGGAAGTGGGGCTGCAACAGTAGCTTCAAATGTGCAGGGAAAACAAATTGTTGACCCCAAATACCCATTGTGGAAATATGCAACAAGAGAGGAAGGGGCAGCAAAAAAGGGAGGAGGAAATTGTGTCTGGAAATGCAATTTTTGCAATGGCCATTTCAAAGGCACACATTTCCGTGTGAAAGCTCATTTGTTGGGTATTCCAAGTTGTGGCATTAAATGTTGTACAACAATTGAATTGTCAGATAAGAAGAAATTGCAGAAAGAGGCAAGTATTGGTGAGGCAAATGTGGCAGCAAAATCAAAACAATCCAAGACTGATGACCCCCTTCCATTCTTGAGGAAAAGCAGCAGCAAGTTCCCTTTTGAGACTTCTAGCAGGGGAGACTTAGCAAAGAGAAAGGCAACTGCAGTTGGTCCAATGGACAAGGTTTTCCAAAAAGAGAAAAGGGAAGAGCTTGACCTCACCATTGCATTTTTTTTCTATCAAAACTTCATATCTTTTAATGTTGCACGGTCACCTCTATTTATTGAGATGTGTCGAGCTCTTTGTCATGGGGCTCCATCAGGGTATGTGCCTCCTGGGTCAGAGAAGCTCAGAATCACATTGTTGACAAAGGCAAAGAAAGAGGTGGACAAAATGCTTGAGCCTATTAAATCAGCATGGCCAACATCTGGGGTTAGCATTGTTTCTGATGGATGGACAGATCCAACACGCCACCCACTCATTAACTTCATGGTGTCATCCACGAATGGTGCAGTTTTCTTGAAAGTAGTGGATGCATTTGGAGAGTACAAGGATGCACAATATATGGGTGAGTTATTTCTCAAAGTTATTGAAAGTGTAGGTGTGGATTGTTGTGTGCAAATCATTACAAATAATGCACCTGTTTGTAAGGCTGCTGGCATGATTGTGGAAGCAAAATATCCACAAGTATTTTGGACACCTTGCATTGTCCATTCATTGAACTTGGCACTGAAATCTATTGCTTCTGATGTGTTTTGGATTGGAGCCACTATTGAGGATGCACGATATATCCGCAACTTTGTAACAAACCATACAAATGCCCTCACTATCTACAAGGAGTACAACAATCTATCATTGTTGAAGATTGCAGATACACGGTTTGCCTCTTCATTCATCATGTTGAAGAGGTTGAGGGAGGTCAAGACCGCTCTTGGGTCTATGGTTATTTCCGAGTTTTGGTCTTTTTGGAGAAAGATGGATCAAGCAGCCTCAAAGAAGGTGAAGGACATAGTGTTGGATGATATATGGTGGGAGAAGGTAGATCTAATTATTCAGATCATGGAGCCTATCATTTCCTTGCTCAGATTTGCAGATACAGACCAACCCATCCTAGGAGAGGTTTATGAGGAATGGGATTCCATGATTGAATCTATGAGGACCATTATTTTACAGAGTCAATGCCCAGAGTATGAGACATCACCTGAGGCCTTCTTCACCGTCATACAAGATATTCTTGTCAGCAGATGGGACAAGAATTGCACACTTTTACATTGTTTGGCTCACTCCTTGAACCCAAAATACTACAGCCATGAGTGGCTGAATGGTGGACCTTCCCGCAGATTCCCTCCTCACATGGATGCTGAAATCTCACAGGGGAGGAAAGATGCATTGAGGAGGATTTTTTCAGGATAGGGCATCCCTTGATGAGGTGGAGGATGCCTTTGCAGATTTTTCCACTGCCAGGGGGCGATTTGGAGGCTATGATTTGATTCGAGACAGGGGGGCTAAGAAGCCCCATTCTTGGTGGGCAACTCATGGGGCAGCAAGCCCTCTTCTACAGCAGTTAGCCATGAGGCTCCTCTCTCAGGTGACTTCATACTCTTGTTGCGAGAGGAATTGGAGCACATATGGGAATTTGTATAGTGTGAAGAAGAGCAGGCTTGAGCAGTCCAGGGCAGAGACAATGGTGTATGTGCACAACAACCTTCGTCTCATCTACAGGCAGAGGGAGGAGTGGTTGAAGGGAAAGACAAAGATGTGGGATGTCTTTCCTGATGATATGGGTCTGGACAGCAGTGTTGAGTTGGCATTGGCCGACTTGGATCTCAATGTGCCAGTGCTAGAGCCT
This sequence comes from Pinus albicaulis, assembly GCA_034641835.2. NCBI lineage: Eukaryota > Viridiplantae > Streptophyta > Pinopsida > Pinales > Pinaceae > Pinus > Pinus albicaulis. The sequence continues at coordinate 327,329,812 of CM076583.1, forward strand.
GTCAGATTTGATGATGGATTAGAGGGGTCATCCTCCACACCAGCAGATGCAGAGATGATAGAGGAGGAGGATGCATCAGAGGCAGAGGAGAGCAGTGGTGAGCATGATGATCAGGATTTCGACAGTGATGCCGATTATGAGGATTGATGACTCTGACTCATTGAGGCTTCAGGCTTGTAGTCTTGTAGATTGTAGTTGATTTTGTATTTTCTATTTCTATTTGCCATTGGCAGTGTTGTTATGTAACACATTTTGATTCTGATGACTTAATGAAAAAACTACAGTATCTTACTATCTTCAATCTTGTCTTTCCGAGTAAATTTGACGATTGTATCATGTATGGTGTATCAATGTATCATTGTAATTTGTATTATAGTATCAATGATGATGTATGCCTCATGAATATCTAATATCTATGTTTGAATCAATGAATTTTGTATGAATTTGTGCAAAAATATCTAATTTTAAATATATTAATATATATATATTTTTTAAAATATATATATATAACGTAACGTGTCCCGTGTAAGTATCCCCGTTCCGGGTCACCGTACTCCCGTGTCCGACACTCCGTATCCCCGTGTCC
>CM076583.1:327330497-327623118 GCA_034641835.2 Pinus albicaulis
TCAAGTCTTATATATATATATATATATATATATATATATATATATATATATGTCCACACTGCGGTTCATTTGTAACACACAGATTTGCAGACTTGTCTCTAAGTTAGTGCGGATATTTAAAGGAGAAATTACAGTCAAGTCTGAAGTTAACAAGCATGGAAGAAAGAACAGAAATTACGGATTAGTTTGAGAAGGTATAACAAATCAGATCCAAGGACAGTATTGCATGCGGTCAAGTCTGAAGGTGACAGCGTTTAAAAGAGAGCAGATCCAAGAACAATTTTGAATGCGGACTTATCTGAAGGAAGAAAGAACTGAATGATACAATTTCGAAAGTAATTGAAGGACGTATTTTACAGAAGTAGCTGAAGGATAGGAATTGCAGAAGTGACTGAAGGTTTGAGAAATTGACTGAAGGATATAATAAGGATATCTCTGAGGAAAGAATTTGTAAAAGACAGAGACCTCAAGTAAGGAAGGTAAATCAGAGATTTACATTCCTAACTATACTTCAAGATACTCGGTTACAAGTGAACATAATTCTGTCGTTACATTTGACTAAGTACTTTGATAATTGACTTGATGAAAGATTAACTAAGTGAAGGAAGAAACAAATAAGTAAGATCACAAGTAGTTATCAAGAAGAGAATTTGTATTAATCTATAGCCCTCCAGATTCTCAACAGATAGACCTAAGGTGGAAGGATTAGACCTAGGGTTTGGGGGTGTTCAGCAACATTGAGTACACCTAAGGTCAAGGTCCTCAATGTGATATAGAACCTCTCAAGTAGCTTTGTGAGATAATCATATACCTTCAAGTGGGCTTTTGCTATTTGAGAGACATGGAATGGGTCCACACAAGATCTAGGGTTTATGATATTATCATGGTAGGAAAACCTCCTAGGTGCACGCTAGATCAAGCTAGGAAAATGAAAAGGGTCAAAATGATTAACTTCCTTTGATTTTTATGTGCAAAGATCCTTAAGAAGACCTTTCACCAATGTGAAAATTTTCAAGAGAAAATATTTCTGCAATACTTGGTTTATTTCTCCTACTTATGAGATAAGTTATTTACAGATGCTTCAGTAAATTCTAAATAAACACATTTGCAGATCTTCACTATCATTAAGAGCATAAGAACAGAAGGATAATTTACACAAGTAGCACAATAGAAACAACCACATGAACACAATTATTTTTGGACAACTGTCCCTGGAAAAACCTAATGTGGGAAAACCGGTGCAGCAGATGAGGGTTTTATATTTATCTTCAGAAATGGAAAGTACATTTACAAGAGTCTGATGAACAGAGAAAAATTTGTAAACACCTGGTTGAATTTTCTGGACCTCCAGACAAATTACAGACCCTCAGGGTGACCTCCTTCACCCTCTGCATCATCCAGCATGAGAGCTCTGTGCAGTCTCTCCCTGGACTGCATGATTCTGCATGGAGGGGGTATTGCTGCTGATCAGCTCACCCTTCCCTTCATCCTCCTGACTTCTGCTTCCCGATAACTAACTCCTCCCTCCTCCTTCTGCTTCAATAACCCTGCCTCTACAATCTCACCCACTGAAATCGAATTCTCTTGCTTCAAAATCGATTTCCTTCAAGTACTGAGAGTGTCCCCGGCTTGATTTCCAAATGGTCCTCGAGTCTCTTCTTATAGTCTTTTCGATGATGAATCAACAGCCAAGATTATATCGTTAATCAATGGCTCAGATTAAAAGATGACTTGATCTTTGTTTTCTAGAAGATTCACACTCTGCTCTATTAATACCCTTTAATTATGTAATTTCCCTAAGTTTAAACTTAGGGTCTACATTAAAATAATTAATTATTTTAATAAAGTCATATCCGAGTGGAATTTCCACAAACAATTTATGGGTTCTCTAGATAACTGATGTCCAAGCCTCTCTACCAAAAATGAGACTTAGAACACTTTCCGATGCTGTAGAAATCAACAACCAAGACGTTTCAAGGTGATTTTCAGTGTTGCACCTAGGGTTGAGTTTTCTCACAATTCGACTGTGGGAATTGTCTCAATTTTGGAGGAGAGTTAGAGGAAACATCAACGCAAAAGGTTGTCCCAAGTAATTTTGCAAAAGCTTCTCTCTAATGCAATTCACATAAAGCCCTAGCAGGTTGTCTATGTTTAGGGCCAAAATTTAGAAAGAGGAGAAAAAGAGAAGGGAAAAAGGGGTGATCACCATATTTGCATAGATCAGTGCCTTATTATTGGGCTATGGAGTCTATGTGATTCAAAATTTGGCCAAAATTGTCTTCAAGCAGGCTAAAACGTGATGAGCAAGCACTTTTTAACATTTGCCCACCCAAAATAATTGATTTTTATGGAAGAAAAACAAGTTTTACTCCACTAGGAATATTCATATACTTGTTATCAATGAGTACAAATTTGCAATCTAATCATCTTTTACAGTGATATTCAATAATTAGGGCACAAAAGAAAAAACTAGTTACAAAATTTCCCCACATTAGACATTTTTCATGTAAAAAAAGACTTCAATAAGATTTACTTACAAGATAACAATAGATATATCCAATCCAATATCAAGAAGATGGCTCAAAGAGAGAACAAAATTTCAGTTCCAAAAATATCGAAATGCATCAAAAGATCTCGAAAAGACAACCAAGAGAAAAGTGTGAAATTCTTCCAAGAGAGATAATCTAAGAAGTGATGATGATCAAATACAAATGATGCTCTACTTTATTTATATGAGCCTCTACAAGCTCGAATTAGCCTAATGAGCCTCTAAATTTATTTTAATGTGCAAAATAACACTAACTTTGGTGACAAGCCCACAAAATAGCTCAAATGTGTAAGATAAGCCACCAAAATGAAGCCAAAATGATAAACTAATGGTGCAAAGGGCCGATGGAGGGCCTAGTTGAGTCCTAAAGTGCCATGATGAAGAAGAAGAATGGTCAAAGCAAGTGGCCCCTTGACCAAGCAAAACATCATGTGGTGCTCCCAGGTGGCTCTGAGGCACAAGCAATGGTCTCATGAGTCTCCAAGTTGCTCATAATCAAGTCAATACCCCATAAATGAGGGCTAGAAGATGACACATGCCCTCCCATGTCTCTCTAGGCCCTGGATAAATTGTCAAGTATTGGGTGCAATGTGTGGTCGACTGGGCAACGTGGTCCAAATGCATCGTCATCTCTGTATAACCAGGGCATGATAAAACTAGTGTGCAAAAGAAGCCCATGGCATGGTAATTAATGCTTTGCATGGATGGAGGCCCATGGCTCTCAACACTCACTTTACAAATGCCACTGTGATCCTCTGGAGGGCTTGGTTCTTGTATAGGGAGGCCAAGTCCAAGATGACAACTCACCTGCAATCCTGTATAAGATCCAATGCATCTCCATGCCTTCTAATACAATAATTAATTAGTGGAATTGAGTAAATAAGCTTGATAATCAAGGGTAGACAAGGACACTTCATAGTGGCTTTCTCTTGCAAATCAAGGATTTAAACATGCCCAAATGTTTCCTTCCTTAATAAGAGAATTTAATGGAGGACCCTATTAGGTGGTTTCAACTTCTAAGGGAGTGGCAGGTCCATGGTACATCTATCAAATGGTAGGTGTCATGTGAAATAGTGATGGAACGGAGTGGGGGAAAAGGGGGAGGGTCCAAGCCACATGCCATGGTACAAGGGTAGTTATGATGAAGGAGGCCCATAGCTTGGGTATATGAATGTAGGAGGGAACAATCATGGCACATGAATTACCTCTGCCTTTGTTTTTCCACCCTTCGTCATATGCCTTTTGCCTTCTATTGTTTTTTCTTTCTTTTAACTGCTCGGGGCTCCAAGGGATGAGAGCATGATGTGTATGATAAAGCAGTGATTATACCCTTAAGTTTGGGCAGTCCATTGCCCACCAAGGGTTGGGGGACAATCTTCCTTGATGATGTAGGGGGAATTGATAGGGGCCCTAGGAACTAGGGTGATGGCCATAGTGATAGGGGTAGAGCTCATGTTTGGTTTTTTCCCACGTGCTAGATTTTAATGTCCTAGCCATCTTTTGCATTTTGTGGTACATCTCCTGTTGTATGTGGCCATATTATGTTTTTGTCTTTATTTTTAGCTGCATCAACCTCCGAGGCATCGTTCTAGGCCCAACCCAAGGTATGGGCAAAGGGAAGGGGAGGCTAACATCTTGTGGACCCAATGGAAAAATGTCGACCCAGATGGGGAAATTATGAAAAGGGCTTGTAATGAGCAAAGGGGAGTGAGTTGTGGTGTTGGGAAGCGAATCCACGCATCCAAAATTGAGGTTTCCTATGTAGTGTCACTCCTAAAGCTAGTAGCCAATAAAGGAGATCCCACTGGACTAGAATACAAGATTAACCGCCAAAGCTAAGATAAGGAAACAAGAGTATAGTCCAAGCTCCTTTCTTTCCTCCAAATCCCCCCACTAATCCATGTCTAAGTGTGCCCAAGAAAAAAAGCATAAAAACCCAATTGCATAAAGAAAACTCATACCTTCGGACTTGGAAGGCCCACCTTCAAACACACGATCTTGATAGATGAGGGAGGGTACACGGAAACTAGCTCAAGTGGCGGAAAATGGTAGCAAATCGAGCTATCAGGTGGCTACAAGGGGCTTCTGGTTGCCATATGGAGACAAATATAGGAGAAAAATTCTCCTATAGGAGTCACCCACTCGTGGTAGGTAACAATTCCCACACTAAAACTTCAAAAAGACATTCCCCATACCCTTCAGATTATGCACATTAAAAACCCAAAGAGAAGCCCAAACAGTAGACCAAAAATAAACACAAAGAAGAGATGTATAGATCCTCGAAACTAAGACCCTCTTACACATGAATTTATCTAGTTACTAAAATGGATTCTAGGCACAAACCCAAGCAATCCAAATATCAATGCACACAAAAATCACTCCACTAATACCATTCAAAGACTAAATACTTTAAGCAAGGTTTAGCCATCCACGGGCCAAGAGAAAAAGTTACTAGGTGAGAGTTGAGTTGCTTCTTGGCCCTACCTACCTAATCCTTTGTCTAGTTTCAGTGGTGTTGATCCCACCCTACCTAGACACCTATTTTCTTTGTTCTAACATAACAAATCAACTTGAAGTAATTCAAATCTATCCTTATTCTTTTGGTCAACAACTTTTCTCTGAAAAATAAGAGAGAGTTTGGTTCGGTTAAGGAGAGTTTGGACTGTAATTAGGGCCTCCCCGAGGCACCCGATGCAACTATTTTCTGGGATCATTAAAGGAGATTTTTGTGGAAAATTTTTGGAGGATTCGGTGGCTATCTTACCAATCCGAGGTTTGAAAGGTAGCAGAGGTCTCATTGGAGTTTGTTTGAGGCTGCGTACCACATGCAGGACCATAGGCCCAAAGTTCAACTGCAGGAGCAATGAGTTGTTTGCAACTTTGCATTTGGTTTTATTAGGGCCTTCTACAATCACAAGCTAATAACAAAAACATGTCATGAAGCATTGGAGGAATGAACAATAATTTGGGATCTTTGTTGTACCTACAGTGAGTTGTTACAATGCATTGTTTGTTGCTATATCTTAGACAACAAGTTATAATTAGTATAGCTACAATAGAAGTGGTAGAAGAACTGAATATTGATCTTGAAATTGAGATTATATTTTGATGGTTGTGTTAGTCATCAGTAATTTTTTGCCTTTGAAGATGACTAAATGTTCATCCCAGATTTCTAGAAACAAAATTCATGAATATTGTGAGTTCTAGAAATCTCATTGCCTTCATTATCCTTAGAATAAAATTTTTCGCTATTCTACTACTCTATCAAGGCATGGCGAACCCATCACTCCCAGAGGACCAAATCATGGATTAATAACACTCATTCTCACTATGTTTTCCACCTCTGACCTTACCACTCTGTTTCTATTTGCCTAACCCTTCTACTTACACCTTGGATTGCCAAGTAGCCTAACCTTTTCCCCTATTCACCAAATGCCTCAAGCATTGGTGGTTTTAAACTACCTTTTTAGGCTCTTTAGATAAATCAAAGTCATCAGTTTCTAGGATTGCAATGCATAAAGGTTTGTCAATGCTCTGTTTTACACCTACAAACCCTAAGTTAAGTTTTTGGCCAAAGGCCAAGTCCAAAAGGCCTCCCAATAGGTCATGTAGGGTCTCCTAGGTTATTCATTGTTTTGGTTTTCTAAACTCACTGTTTTACATGTGTCCAAAGATGAAATAAAATGAAAAGGAGGCTGAGCTCATGATTGTCCAAAAGGTATCAAAAAAGCCTTCAAGAAAGGACCTCCTTGGTCAAAGCACAACTTCTGCAAAAGACAACTACCCATCTTATACATTTCTGCAGGAATGGATGAGATGGCCATCAGTGGAAAAAGAGGTAAGGTAAGAAGGGCAAATCATCCCTAAGGGCAGTCACAGAAAAGGAGAGGCAGTTGGCCTATGAACAAAGAAAATCAGGGTTTTATGACTGATTGGCTATAAAAGTCCATACAAAGAATCACAAAGATAGAGGTACATCAGTGCCACTAAGCATAAATTGAAGATTTATTGAAACTTGAAATGAAGGTGAGAAACCTCCTTGATGACAGCAGGCAAAAGTTGAAAGATGATATCAGAAGGTCACCTTTAGGGTTTGTCAAAGAAAAACTTTTTCACTACACCAAAGGGAGAAATCACAAAGAGTATCAATATGAGGGAGACAAAACTTTCAAGTACAATCAATTTTCATCAAAATGGTCAAAGGAAAGAGATCATAAGGTCAAAGTGTCAAAATGGAACACCAAGCAATCATGAGTTTTCTAATTAAGTGACTAAAGTTGTCAAGATTCCAAAGAATGACAAAGAAAACAAAACATTGTGTTATGGCACCTTTCTGATTAAGTGACTAAAGTTGTCAAGATTCCAAAGAATGACAAAGAAAACAAAACATTGTGTTATGGCACCTGCAGCAAACAGAAGTGGCCAAGAAAAAAAGTTTCGTTTTCAAATCAACTACCAAAAGTTCATTTTTAATGTTTAAATCACCTCCTACAAAAGAAAAAGAAATATCAGTAAAGGGATAAAACAGACATTAGCAAAGTGGGTTTTGGTTTTCAATTTATTAATTCCAAGGGTATAAAAGCATTTCATTATCACTCAAAGCCATTTCTCATTTGAAAAAGAAAGCGGAAGGTTTTCAGAAATTTCGGAGTCTTCTGGCAGATGTTCGGGCAAGCAAACTGTGCTACGCCCCTGAAACAAATCTGCGCTACGCACCTAAGAAGCTGTGCTACGCGCCTATGCATGCACTCTGTAGAATTTGCAACGGGGCGCTACGCGTCTGTGGAAGTGTAAGTGACTAAAGTTGTCAAGATTCCAAAGAATGACAAAGAAAACAAAACACTGTGTTATGGCACCTGCAGCAAACAGAAGTGGCCAAGAAAAAAAGTTACGTTTTCAAATCAACTACCAAAAGTTCATTTTTTATGTTTAAATCACCTCCTACAAAAGAAAAAGAAATATCAGTAAAGGGATAAAACAGACATTAGTAAAGTGGGTTTTGGTTTTCAATTTATTAATTCCAAGGGTATAAAAGCATTTCATTATCACTCAAAGCCATTTCTCATTTGAAAAAGAAAGCAGAAGGTTTTCAGAAATTTCGGAGTCTTCTGGCGGATGTTCGGGCAAGCAAACTGTGCTACGCCCCTGAAACAAATCTGTGCTACGCACCTGAGAAGTTGTGCTACGCGCCTATGCATGCACTCTGTAGAATTTGCAACGGGGCGCTACGCGTCTGTGGAAGTGTGCTACGTGCAGGGCACGCTCAGTGCAAAACTCGACAGGCCCGAGCCTTACTCACCCGACAGCTCTGTCGTGCTGCGCCCTTGCCCGTGAAGAAGCCACCGGACAAACCCAAGTGGCTACGCACTGGGCGTGTTCAGCAGCACTTGTTCAATGCACTGCCCGACACCGTGCTGCGCTCTTGCCCGTGCAGACAACTATGTGCAGGACCGCCCGACAGTGTGCAATTTCCGCTCGGGCGCTACGCGCAGGGGCGTGCAGAAGCCACCCGACAGCCCGAGTGCTACGTGACTGTCCATTTTGGCTCCACACAAAGTCCCGACAGCTCTCGACGCTACACGCCTGTCTGTTCAGGTCGTGCAGAAGCCACCCGACTGGCCCATGTTGCACTCCTGTGTGTTTTTCTTTCAGCTGGGAGGATTTCTTCAAAAGGTCATGCCATCCAACTGCCTTAGAACTTCTCAAATTCTTGCTTAGCACCTCCTAAGGATTCTAAAGAGGTATTTAGACCTATTTACCCTTTTTTCTATTGTTTTGAAGGGTGAATTTAGAAAAAGAGGTAAAAACCCTAAAAAAGAAAAGTTGGAAAACATTGTTGATTGAAGAGCATCCATCCATCTACATATTGAAAACACACTGAGGCCCAAGGTGTCCTTCTTCACTCATCATTTCCCCTCCAAATTTGCAAATCACTGCCTTTCTCATTATCATATCACTTGCCCTCTCAATATCCTTTCATAAACAGTTTGCAGGGTTTTTGTTTTCAAGACAAGAGTAAAGGATAAAATGCCTAGAGAAGGCAGTGTTGACAGTGGCGAGGAAGGCCAAAGGCCTAGAGGACAGCAGAGAAAGGGTGGGAGAGTGAACAGGTTTGAGCCTATAAACACTAAGGAATTGACAGCCTCCCCTACAACAGCTAGATGTTTTCAAGAGGTAAGTTGCTTTGACTTCTGTGAGAAAGCACAAAGAGTCCAAAGTCACCCTGAGTTGACTAGACTTTTCATTCTCAACCTCCATGATCATCAAGTGCATCTAGCTGGAGTGAATTTTAAGTTGACCACTAATACAATTTCCATGGCCATTGGGATACCTTGCCTAGGAGAAAAATGGTTCAAACAGATGAATTTAGACCTAAGTCATTATCAGCCTTTCTTAAAACCTAGATACCAAGCTGATTGCAAATCCATTTTTCCATTTTCACATCTGTTGGAGAGATATGCGCCCTTAATGAAACTCATCATGAAGTACTTCACCTGTGAGGGTAGGTTTTCTAGGCTTTACTCCTACCATGTAAGACTGCTCATGCACTTCACTAAGTTCGAGCTACTACATTTGCCCTATTACCTTTATAGAAGTATTGATAAGATGTCATACATTGTGCAAAAGAGACCTCCTTCCCAACAGATATCGAGTCTTTTTCACCATTCACTTATCAAAATGATTATGTTGCATCAGTTAGAGCAACGGGGTATCCCATGGAAAGTGTTCATCGCTCATGATGTTTTCACAAATCCACAGCCTCTTCCTCTGCAAAGTTTACCCTCATCATCTCATCCACCTTCCTCAATTCCTCCATCAACCCCCACTGACCATGATTCCTCATCTACACATGAATCCTCTCCCCAAGAGAACTCCCCCCTTTCACCTTCTCCTAAAGCATCAGAACAAGAAGAAAGTGATGAAGAAGAAGAGGAAGAAACAAGTGATGAGGGAAAGGAAAATGAAGAAGAGGGAAAGGAAAGTGAAGAAGAAAGTGAAAATGAAGAAAATAATGATGAGGAAGAAACAAAGGACAGTGAGAAAGAAGAAACAAGTGATGAGGCAAAAGGTGACAGTCATGAGGAAACAGAAAATGACAGTCAAGAGACAGAGGCAGATTTTGATGAGCAAAACAATGAAAATGAAGGCGGCAGTGAACCCAATAGTGAAGAAGAAACAGATGCAAGCAATGAAAAAGAAGATGACATGGCAGGAGATATAGAAGGGGATGACAGTGATCAAAATGAAAGCAATGAGGACATTACAGGGGACAACAAAGAGTTTGAGGAAAACGAAGAAATTGATGAAGGTACCTCTAACAGTGACCCCACAGACAATAACAATGATGCAAGCAGTGATGATGTGGATTCTGAAAACAAAGGGAATGAGCAGAACAATGAAGGAGAAAAAGGCTGTGAACAGTGCAGTGGTGAAGGGAACAATGACAAAGAGGCCAACCATGAAGATGAAAATGCACAAGACAATGATGAAGACATTGATAAAAACACCTTTAATAGTGACAACACAGAGAATGATAATGTTGCAAACATAGAGGATAACAATGCAAAAGATATGGAAAAGGATGAAAATGATGAAGATCATGATAGTGATGATAACATGAATGAAAATGAAAATACCTCTCAAGAGGGCAATCAAGAACAAAATGAAGAAGACATGAATGTAGAGATCATTGATGAAAGGAAAGGCAACCTTGAGATCAGTCATGGTAAGAGCATTCTAGTAAACAAATTTAAGTCCCTTCCTCTCACATATCAAAGGGGATCAAGGCAAGTGTTTGCTGCCTCCAAAAGGCAAGCGACCTTGCCATCTACATCAGCTCAAAGGCTTGACAAGGGCAAAGAAAAGATGAAGAAAGATAAGAAAGGTAAGAGAGGTAGGGAAACCACTCAAAAGCCACAATTCATTGACCTAGACAGTGATAATGAAGATGAGGAGGTGGCCACTAGACTACTTCTCCAAAGCAAAGATGCACAAATCAGGGAGTGGGAGAGGGATTTTGGGATGGCACAATATATCATCCAATATTACAAGAATGAACACAAATACTTCAAGAAGATAAAAAGGGGCCTTGCTCTCCAGAAAAAAGATGACCAAGTATTATGCCATGAAAAACAAACTTGCTTGTGCCAAACTGAAGGAAGCCCTCAATGAAATTCAAGCACTAAAAGCAGAAAAAGGCCAAGCTAGGCTTGGAATCTTGGCACAAACTTCTCTACAGGTCTCCCAAAACCCATGAGGCATACTTCCACCAAATTTGGGAGAATTTTGACCAGTTTTGGTTTTTTGTTAATTTGAGGGCCAAGGGGGTAGCACACATGGTGCTACGCTCTTTTTCAGAGCATCTTCAGGAGGAAAGGTTTACATTTTTGGGATCCTCATCACAAATATAGCATGCTCACAAAGTTTCAGATCAATTGGAGTTGTTTTGGTCCTCCAAAAGGGTCAAAAACACCCTAATTTTCACCATTCTACCTACTTTTCAGGACATGTGTTGTGCCTTTACCAGTCTTGGCATTTTTGGTTTTTGAATAGGTTCCAGAGGTCCAATCAGAGAAACAATGGTAGATCTGGAAAGTAGACTTCAAGGGCTTTCCAACGAGCCATCATGGAACCTATTCCGACATCGGGAAGGCCTTCAAAACAATGTTGCACGTTGACCCAGTTTTCCTGTTCCTGTGCTACGCCCTTGGCATGGAAATTCATCTTAGAACACAGTGCTACGCTCCTGAAGTTGAAAAGTAAAAAATGTACGCTTGGCAAGTTTTAGGAGGCTTGTCAGAGCCTAAAGGTTAATTTCTTTTCTAAAAATGTCCGAAGATATTTATTTTAGATATTTTGTGCCTTGCGCCTTGCAAGGCCTCAAAGACAATAATGACACTTCTGATTAGCCAATAGACTTCTAGAGACTCTATTAGGTTTTTCTCCTCCTTGCTTGTTATATAGAGCATGAGGATTCATTGTAAATGTTGTCATTTGATGAGTTTTGAGAGCAATACATGGTTCTTTGAGGTTAAAGAGAAATTTGGTGTTGTGGAGCTTGTGGATGATTTGCTTTGATTGATGATGATGAAAGCTGCTTGCAGGATCCTTGAGCTTGGTTTATGGTGATGTGTCTCTTATTTGTTCTTGTTTTCTTGTTTATCATTCTCCATCATATTGTAATAGATCATAAAAGTATAGGCTAAGAATTGTTGTTTGAGGCACCTTAGTCCTTCCTGTTTACTACTGTCTTTATGTTTTCCTCTGCTAGGACATTCTAAGGAATTCTTGATTGCTCCTTAGACCCCCTATGTTGGTTTGTTTCATCAATGAATTAATATGCTAGTTTACAAATATAATTCATAGTAAGCCATGCTTATTTGATGCTATCTAAACTCTGTCTTGAAATCTCTCTTTGAAGTATTATTTGTTAGGTTAAGCCAAGGAGGTCTTGTTTCGATCTTGCCCTTTGTCCATGCCTATCAGTTTGCCTCAAAGTTCTTTGTAGCTTGATCAATAATGTCCAGGAGTTCCCTCTTTGTTGATTAAATTTATTTTGTTATCTTAAATGTTTTCTAAAGCTTGAAGGTGGAATCACTAGAAGTTAAATGATCCATTGGAATGTTTGTCTAGTATGCTTATTAGCTTAAGTTGAATCATAGAGTTACTGGTTTGCCCTGTCTATTGATTGCTTCATAATGTTAATGGTGTTTTAGACCTTCTTGTTTATGGGTACATGGAAAAGGATTCTTAACTGCCATTTACCCTACCTTGTTTTCCCAACTTAATGTTCATTTCACTTCACACATAACCTTAAAGATCCATTGACCACACTAGATTTTCCCTGTGATGTACCCTGACTCATTATTGAGATATCAATGACTTTCATAGACTCCATAGCCCAATGATTTGATGACCTCTCACTCCACCTATCCTACTTGATCATCTTATGCAACCAAACAAACAACAAACCCTACACTTAACAACTAGCCTAAAATCAACCACCCAAAGCAAACAAGTTCACATCCTTTGCATACAATAAAGAGAGCCCTCTCTGAGTCCAGGAAGGCTAGGTCCTAGGACTCCAAAGATTGGTCTGATGTTACCCTGTGCATTTGGTCTACCAATTTGCTAAATCATGGGGCCCTAACAGGTTGAAGCAATTATTATTTTCACTGGGTTGTCAACCTAACTTGTTTTGTTGAAAAATCATATCATTGTTAGAGATATTTACTACTGTGGAAATCTTGTGCTATTTGCTATTTCAATGTTGTCTACTGTTGAATAAATGAATATTGTCGTGTTATAATCCTTTTGATTTATTGTAACCCTAGCAAACATAGGAACCCTAGGGAAAAAATTACCCTAGGACATTACAGTGATATTAGAGCTCGCTCTTCTGCCACCCTGGAGGGTTATGATAAAATGTGGCAACAAGCATTAGTCACCACATCAGGGAAAAAGACACCCGAGTTTTTGCAAAGATGTGAAGATTGTGTCAAGGATAGTATAGAAAGGGGAAAACATGTTGAAGCATGGGTAAAGGCAAGCCCAAATGATCGTTCATGGCTATACCATCCTAAAAAGTATAAAAAAACTCCTTTTTGAATACTATGTAGAATCACTGAGGTGTCTAACGTTTCAAGCGAACACTTCACCCATCTTCAGGGACAAAGCTAGATCATTGATGCAAAAGTGTTAGACCACGAATAAATAAAGAAATGATATGATCATTAAGGGATGTGAAGAGAATGTGAATGGTAATAGCAATCTATTAATAATAAGGTTAAATAAGATTAATTAGTTGGATTAATTAATAAAATTAGACTAAATACATTAAAATTAAAAAGAATTAAATTAGGGAGAAAGAATTTGGTCAAATAAGTTATTATTTTGTAAGATATTGGTCAAATTGATTAAAAATAAATAATAGAAGGAAATTATATATTGGTCAAATTGAGATTAAGATGATAGTGATAAGGGTTAATTATTAATGTAAAACTGTTAATTTAACTTAATTTATAAGATTAGAGAAAAATACATTTAGCTAAAAATAGATAAAGAAAGCGAAAGAAAACACCAAATAAAATTAAAAGATCATATTAGAAAACAAATAAATTAAATAAACAAAAATAAAAAAGAAATTTCTGGAATAGAATTGAGATAGTCTATAATTGGATTAGAGATATTAAAGGACTAAACTTGGAATTTAGAATATTAACAATCTATTAATAGTTAGAATAAATAAGATTAATTAATTCTATTGATTAATCTTATTTATCTTTATTATTAATAGATTGTTATTAGTGTTCACATTCTCTTCACAGTTTCTCTATTTATTCATGGTTTAACACTTCTCTTCACAATTTCTCTATTTATTCATGCATTAACACCCTTCGCATCAATGATCTAGCTTATGTCCCTGAAGATGGGTGAAGTGTTTTCCCGAAATGTTGGACACCTTTGTGATTCTACACAGTATTCCAAAAGAAGCTCTCAACATCAACATAATTATTACTGTGAAAACCTACATGCCAAATTATAAAAGAGATCAATCTTTTGAATCTGGTGCTAGGGATAACTCAAAATATTTGCATTACGATAACAAAAAGGTTCAATATAAGTCTGGAAATGATGAGAAGTCCGAGCAAAGGACTGTATGTGCTTATCCTTCCTTGGAATTGTTCAACTTGAAATAGGCATCAAGTACGGGATGAGAGTCTTATTACAATGCCACTTTTTTCTCCTCAAAACTAGTCAAGGGGAGAGATTGGGTTAGTGCAGCTTTCCTTATTTGCACAACAAAATGTTTTTGGCTACTCCAAGGCTTGGTGTAAGGCTAGGGTGCCTTTTACACCAAGCCTTTCTACTGTTAATCAACCTATTGAAGATGTGCCAGAGATGTCTGCTGTTAACCAACCTCATCTTGATATATCAGCTCAAAAAAACCAATGTGATCCCTTACGTGATGGTATTGCCCATTCTGATGGGGCTCAAAATTCTGTGAAAAAGGATGATAATACTGCTGCATCTTAGGATGTGAAGACAATGTTGATTGAACCAGAAAAAACTTCATTACTGCAGAATGTTAATCCCCATAATAAGGATGACAAGACCAAACCTAGTACTCCCTCCAGACATCAGCGCATAGTTGGGAACAACGAACATAAAAAAAGTGCCAAATTTTCTTTGAAAAACTCTGAATCTCAAGAAGCAGCGCATGCAGATGTGCAAGCGGGTATAGCTATAGTGGTCTTAGACAAGAAGGTAAAAGTTATGGTCCAGGGCACTTGTTAGAAGCAACAACAACAAATGCTGAGACATTGGCATAGAAGCAACAAACTGGAAATTCTGGTGACATTGCCACAGATTAAGCCCATGGACATGATGAAAGTAAGAAGAATAAAGAAATCAAAAGGACGAGGACTTCCATATCAGTGCTTGTCGAGTTTGTAAGGAAGGTCAATGTTGGATTTTTAGTGGCAGTTGATGAGAGCGCTTATAGTGTTAAAATTACTGTAGCAATTAATCAGCGTATGGTTGATTGCCATGTGGCTATTTACTAGAGTATCTACAAATTAGATGATATTGCAGCTGTCAATGAATGCACCAACATTGGGAAGTCTAAAGGTCAGGAGGATGCATTGGAGGAATGTTCTGCAGCGATAATCTCGGAAGTTGCTAGTGATGTTCATTGTTGACTATGACTGTGATGTTCCTAAAGAAGTTGAATTTGTTCCTAATGCCGGGAAGATGAGGGATGGGCAGAGAAGCTTTCTCATTCCTATTATGTTGGCAAGTGCCATTCCCTATTCTCATGCATTAACAACAAATTCGAAAGTTGGAACCAAGTGAAATTCCAGCCACATCTGGTATCAATGCTAATTGCTTTCAAAATACATTAGTCCCAGTTAATGAGAATCGACCGTGAGAAATGCCCCTTTCCTGGTCTAACAAAAATAGTATTGCAGAGGAGGTTGAAACTAAAGAGGCCACAAAGAGACAACAAGCAGAAGAGAAAGCAATTGTTCAAGACAAAAGTTGGGACCAATTGATGACCACCAAAAGTTGGGAACAACAAACATAAAAACTGCAATTTTTCATTGAAAAGCTCTAAATGTCACGAAGCAACACATGAAGATGTCCAAGATGGTATAGCTATAGTGGTCTTAGACAAGAAGGTAAAATTTATGGTCCAGGGCACTTATTAGAAGCAACAACAACAAATGCTGGGGACATTGCCATAGAAGCAACAAACAAAAAATGTTGGTGACATTTCCATAGATTAAACACATGGACATGACGAAAGTAAGAAGAATAAAGAAATCAAAATGATGAGAGCTTTCATATCAGTGCTTTCCGAGTTTGTAAGGAAGGTCAATGTTGGAATTCCAGTAGCAGTTGATGAGAGCACTTGCAGTGTAAAAATATCTGTAGAAATTAATAAACGTATGGTTGATTTCCAATTTTCCATGTGGCTATTTACTAGAGTATCTACAAACTAAATGCTATTGCACTTGTCAATGCATGCACCAACAATGGGAAGTCTAAAGATCGGGAGGATGCATTGGAGGAATGTTTTGTAGATATAGTCTCGAAAGTTGCTAGTGATGCTGACTATGACTGTGATGTTCCTGAAGAAGTTGATGAACTTGTTTCTAATACCAGAAAGATGAGGGATGGGCAGAGAAACTTTCTTATTCCTATTATGTTGGCAAATAACACTCCCTATTCTCATGCATTGACAGAAGATTCGAAAGTTGAAACCAAGTGAATTTCCAGCCTCATCTGATATCAATTCTAATTGCTTTCAAAATACGTTAGTCCCAGTTAATGAGAATTGAAGGCGAGAAATGCCCCTTTTATGGTCCAACAAAAATAATCCGCCAGAAAGAGACAACAGGCAGAAGAGAAAGCAATTGTTCAGGACAATTCTGAGAAAAATGGTGGAGCAATTGATGACCACAAACGTCAATTTGGAATACATGATTCATATGCAAGCCAACCTAATGTGGCAAACAAGAAAAAGAATAAAATCTGAGGGTAATGAGAGTACGTCCAACTAGCATTTGATAGAGTTGAAATCACATAGACTTGGTTCAAGTGTGTTTGGTAAAGATGGGAATGAATGTTTTCAAATGCAGAAATCAACTCCATCTCATCAAATTACTTCTGTCAAAGGGGTTAAAAAGGTTGCATCAAGAGGTAGCAAAGACTTGAGTTCGCTTGGAAATGCGGGAGAAAGGTCTCAACTGGAACATATGGAAGTCATAGTGCCAGCTGTAAAAAGTTTAGTTCATTGGCTAACAACAAGTGGAATTACAAGGTTGAAGTATATTATACCACAACCATTTTCTCTTCCCACTGAAAAAAGTGCTTCTACAGGAGTGCAGCCTATCGATGTAGTAGCTAGTGACATGAACAAGCCTTTAGGTGAAAGAGGTACCCCACCTTCTTCAATTCCTAAAAGGGGCAAGATGTCAGTGAAATTGAATACACAAGTCACTTGCAATCCTTTGCTCTTTGAAAATTTGCATCTACATGATTAGAATGTGACTCCACCCAAGCATACAAAGCTAGAGGAAGATGCTTGTTCCAACCAAGAGGAAGATGCTCATTCCGCTTTTTCCTTAACTACAAGTGAAAAATCAATAAGAGATTCTAGGGGCAAGTCTGGCAGTGCTCCTTATGGGGTTCTTTTCAGCTTTAGATGCAATGAGAGAGCTGAGAAGCATTAAGTGTTTTTTTCAAAATTAGAGGCAAAATTGAATGCAAAGTAAATAGAGAAAAACCAGTTGCAAGACAAAACAAAGGAGCTGCAAGAAGCTGAAATAAAGATGCTTAGGAAAAAATTGACATTCAAAGAATCCCCATGCCCTCATTCTATCATGAAGCAGCTCACCTCTCAACCACTCAAGATCTCCCAAGTTTGGGGGAAGAAGCAGTTATGCTGATGTAGAAACTAAAAATGACCAGAAAGTAGGATGCAAGGCAAGTGATAACATTCATTCTTGAAAGTAGGGGAACAACTTGTCAGCACCAGGACATACAATTGCTTGAGGACAAGCAATGTCAAGAAGGGGGGGATGTAATGTCCTGGATTAATTTCCCAAGGGAGGACGAAGTAGCCTATCCAACCCCATAGGCTATAGTCTTGATAAAGGGGGAAAAACCCAATTATCCAATGTTTGGGCAATATTAGGTAAATTTTGGGTCGGGTGGGGAAAAAAAGCCCAAATTGGGGGTTGCACTTGCACCCCCTCACATTAGAGGAACACCATAGGAAAATATATAAATAATGGAGAGTTGGAGTCATTTATCATTATCGATTTGGGCCCTTTTTTTATTAGTTTCGGTGGAGTTGATCCCACCCTACCTAAACACCTATTTTCCTTGTTCTAGCACAACAAATCAACTTGAAGTAATTCGTATCTATCCTTGAAGCAACTCTCTAATGTTATTCTTTTGGTCAACAAGTTTTCTCTGAAGACAACAAAGAGATTGGTTTGGTTATGGAGAGTTTGGCTTGCAGTTAGGGCCTCCCTGAGGCACCCGATTCAACTATTGATTGCGATCATTAAAGGAGATTTCTGTGGCCAATTTTTGGAGGATTCAATGACTCTTTTACCCATATGAGGTCTTAAATGTAGCAAAGGTCTCGTTGGAGTGTGTATGAGGATGTAGGCCGCAAACCACAAGCAAGGCCGCAAGAGCAACAAGTTGTTTGCAACTTTACATTCAATCTGATTAGGGTTTTCTACAATCATGAGCCAATAAAGAAGCATCTCGTGAAGCATTGGAGGAAGGAATAGGTATTCAAGATCTTTGTTGTACCTACAATGAGTTGTTATAATGCATTGTTTGTTGCTATATATTAGACAACAAGTTATAAATAGTATAGTTACAGAAGTGGTAGAAGAACCAAATATTGATCTTGAAATCGGGATTATATTTTAGTGGTTGAATTAATCTACTATTTTCACTTGGTTGGCAGCCTAACTTATTGTGTTGTTGAAAAATCATATCGTTGTTAGAGATATTTACTATTGTGGAAATCTTGTGCTCCTTCAATATTGTCTACTATTGAATAAATGAATATTGTTGTGGTATAATCTTGTTGATTTATTGTAACCCTAGCAAATTGAGGAACCATAGGTGAAAAATTACCATAGGACATTACATTTCACTCTTCTCTTGTGTCACGAAGGTGGTTTGATATAACAATCCTTCATCATAATCCAATTCTTAATGAGTTATGTTGAAAAAGATACCAAGGATGTGTTTCCTAGTGCTTTTTGCCTAAGCCTAGGGAAACAAGTGAACCAACCTTTTTAGTGTGACTTTATGAGATTAGAAAAGTCATGTGATTTTTTAGACACTTTATGAGGTCTAAAAGTAAATTGTACTTTATAATATTAAAGTGAATTTATGAGGCAAAAAGGCAATGCTACAACAAGATATTAAAGTGACTAGAGGGGGTCATTAATGAAGGGGGAGACAATGAGAGAGGGTTAATGTGAGATTATATCTCCACCATTGATCAAGAGAAGTTGAGATATAATCTCAGCGCTTGATCTTAGGGATAGGTCTTCTCATCCTTATGGAGACTAAAAAGGGGAAAAAAGGCAAATGGAGGCTCATTCTTCATGTGTAGCTTGTGGAGAAGAGGAGAGGAGGAGTGGAGAAGCAAAGAGAAGTTGAGATAACGAAAATTTGTTCAAGGTTGGGATAGTGACATGCATACCGAGAAGGAACATGCAACTCTAACACATATTTTGAGACAACTGAACACAAATTTCAAGGCAAGTACAGGCCCAAAAATTGAGAGGACAAAGGTTTGATAGCATGGATTTCGAGGCAGGAAAGTGCTATCAATGGCACAAAAATCGAGGGCAGACAATTAGTATGAAAACATGATTTTCGAGGGAATAATTTCTAGTGTGTGGCATGATTTTCATGGGGTCAAAGTTTGATCCGTGGCACGAAAATCCAAGGAATAAAATAAGTATAGTGGCAATATTTTCAAGGGAAGAGATTGTTGGACTGTGGCATAAAATTCTAGATAGTTGCACAAATTTCTGAGAGTTGCCCTGAATTTCAAGGAGGGAGATAAGTACCATGTTTGTAATTAATGTTGTAAATTTCTCTGAGATAAAAGCAAATAAAAATCCTCCTCCTACTGGTTTTCCTTTCGGGGTTTTCCCAAGGTTTGATTGACCAAAAATCAGTGTAAATTTTTTGCGCATGCTTGTGAAAGTTATCAGTGGATGTGAAAAAGTAGTGGTAGCTTCTAGTGTTTTAATTGAATTTATATTCAATTTTAAAACTCAGTAATGAACATGGAGGTTGGGCATAAAACTTAATGTGCAAAACAAATTTAAATCAGGTGGGGTTGTAGGACACAAATCCCTGGACATCGGCATTAAAATATTTATAAAGAAGACCTTTAGCCTTGGCAACTAATTCCTGTGAAAATTCACATACTTCCTTGCCACATAAATTTTCTAACATATTTGAGATTGAAAGATTGGCAATGTTGTGAGAATTTATTTTATTAGGACCACTCTCCTTATGGGATTCAACCATTCAAATCCCCATTATTGCAACCTCAACTTCAATTTTCCAATGCTATTTTATCTTGATTATGTTGTCGGGTTACTTAAGGATATAGACAGGCCTAAGTATTTGAATGAAGTTCACTTTTGCCTAAGTATTTGAATGAAGTTCACTTTTCTTGACCTAGAAATTGAAAAATTCTAGATAATAGTGCGTAATAGATGAAGTCTTACTTTCCACTAAAAAAGTTGAATTTTGAGGTTATTTACCATTTCTCCAGGAGTTTTAATCAAAACTTGATTAAAACTCTCAACAATAATGTTGGATGCCCCCCGTCAAAGGAGATTATCATTACCAAATTGGAAGTGGTTTAGAATTTTTACTCTTCTTGCAATTTTCTTGGAAGGTTTCTAAAAATCATCTTAGCCTCAATTTATGCTTAGCGACTTTTCCAGGATGATATACCATAAAAGGGAAAGAGGCAAGCCTTGCCTCAGAATCTAACATCCCCTAAAGAAATAACTTGGCCTCCCATTTACTAAAGAGGCAATACATGGAGTGTTGACGCAAGTCGAAACCAATCTATTAAAAGAAGAACATAATCTAGATTCAAACAAAACACCAAATAGAAAGGAATGTCTCACTCTATCAAATGCATTGGCCATGTCTATCTTGAAAATAATTCCCTTGTTTTTATTCTCCTTGCTTGAATGAATAGCCTCATGCACCATAATGATGTTGTTGACTATTTATCACTTTTGGCATAAATCCACCTTGATTCTCAAAGATGATTTTGGATAGTATTTCTCAAAACGTTTGCAAATATTTTGATCAAAATCTTCTAGGATGAGTTGCATAGAGAGGTTAGTTTGAACCTACAAAAATAGGAGATAGGTTCACTTCTTTCAAAAGGAGTTTCTATTTCTCCCAAATTTGTTTGATTTTTGAACAAACTAAAGCATTCTCTTTAAGTTCATTTTGATGAGACTCCAACAAAATCAATAAAAATAGATTGAATTTTTGTCAGGTTTGGTGCCCTTTTAAGTTCCGGACCCCAAATAGCTTTAAAATCTTGGATTCTTCTATTGGATTCATCAATGTTGCAATCTCCTCAAGCATTATTATCTCCAAGATATTCTCCATCATCAGACAACGATAATTACTACCACATCTCATTTTTCACATTATAAGTCTTCAAGATAATTCTTGGTTTCCTTTTTAGTGCCAAGAAATTAATTGTTTTTGTGCATTCCTCAAGGGTTATTAACATTATTTTTTATGGTTCTTGCTTTAGCTTGTCTATGAAAGAAGGTAGTGTTTGAATTTAACTGCAAGTTATGCAATTTGAGCCACCACAATTCCTCTTCCATCCTAAGTACCCTATGAAGTTGTTGAAAGATCATATTCTCTATTTCCTAAAGTTCAATCGCCACTTCTTCTTGCTCCATTTCCTCATAGATATTGACCCAATGTGCTTGAAGATGCACTTTTTCGGCTAGTAGGGAAACATAAGAATGCTTGGCCCAATCTTTCAAAGCGATTTTGATTGATCGTAACTTCTACCCCTATATAAAAAATGGTGATCCTATAACCCAAATTTTTTATGGCACTAATATTTTGTCCAGTATTGTGGGATCATGAAGCCGTAGAGAGTTGAATTGATATGGTAATGGATCCAGTTTGGATTTTCCTATATAATATTCAAAGAGATGGACTTATGATATGTTGCCATTGAAGGGATGTTTTTGGATGTGAAGATGATGTATTGTAATAAAAACTATTGTGCAACAAAAAATCTATCTAACCTCTTTACAACGTGACCAATTAGCCTCTTGTTGGTCCAAGTGTATTTTTCTTTTAACAAATTTTATATCCACTACATCCAATTCTATAAGAATACCTTGTTGAGAAACCTAGGGCATTGATGGTTAGATGATTTCTTTTTAATTAGTAACTACTCGTGAGTGTTTTTACAACTTTAGATTATGATCTTCTTCTTCTTATATTATTAGTGCTCTTCATCAAACAACTACCAATGCATGAACATAAATAGACAAGAGACACAAAATGTAGGTTATTAGCCAGGGCCAAAACCTCTCTCTTTGAGAGGAAAATCCGCACAAATTCTTCTTATAGAGATTCCAATTGACAAATACCAATACCAGGACCCTTGACCTAGTAGCCACTCCAAGACTAAGACACTAGTTCTCTTGACTATCTTCTGCTCCTTCCTTCTTCTTGACTCCTCTTCCATTACTGCCATCACAGTTATCACTGTCATCCTTGTCACTGTGTTGTTACCTTTGAGGTCTCATCACTGTCATAACACCAAGGTCTACTTATGGCACCAAAAGCACACCTTGCAGTAGCACCAAGACTGCAATAACACCATGACTGAGATAGCACCGATATTTATGAGCATCATAGTGCCGAGACTTTAGTATCACCATGATAGCACTGAAGTTTTCCAAGTTTCCTTCTGTGGTATCACTGAAAGATAGTGTTGAACCTGTGAGACCCTTCTCACTGTGATAGCACCGAACTGTCATGGCATCTTTTCATGTAACTACACTGTATCGTTATCACTGCAATTACACCGAGATCATCATTGCACCGAACTATATCTCTGAACTATGATTCAAGCTGCAATAGATCGGAACTTGCTGTCTGTGGTTGGTTACCCGAAACTCATGCTCTCTAATTAGTCTGAGATTTGTCCTTCTATTATGACACCGAAACTACTTAACTCTGAAACCGGATTCGTGCCTACCCCCCGTCGTGTCCCGAATCGGGGAATCAAACACGATTCGTGGGGATTCGAGTCCATATGCTCGGATTCGATCGTGTTCGTACAGGACACGACAAGACATGATCAAACACAATCGAATCCCTTTTCGCTAGATTCGAACAACGCGAAAAAGCGTCTGAGGGCTTTTAAATTTGGGGATTTCTCCCTTCTTTCTCACAATTTCTAGCGTGTGAGTTGAGAAAGGAGCTAGGAGTAGCAAGGAGCAAGGCCTCTTTGATATGATCCGAATTTATTTCAGAGAGATCCAAGTTTTGTTTTTTATGTGTTTTTTGCGAATTTCACACTGGTATATCAAAGAGGCCTTCTTCACCAGCATACAGAATATTCTTGTCAGCAGATGGGACAAGAATTGCACACCTTTGCATTGTTTGGCTCACTCCTTGAACCCAAAATACTACAGCCATGAGTGGCTGAATGATGGACCTTCCCATAGATTCCCTCCTCACATGGATGGTGAAATCTCACAGGGGAGGAAAGATGCATTCAGGAGGATTTTTCAAGATAGGGAATCCTTTGATGAGGTGGAGGATGCCTTTACAAAGTTTTCCACTAGCACTGGGCGATTTGCAGGATATGATGTGATTAGAGACAGGGGGCTAAGAAGCCCTATTCTTGGTGGGAAACTCATGGGGCAACAAGCCCTCCTCTACAACAGTTAGCCATGAGGCTCCTCTCTCAGGTGACTTCATCCTCTTGTTGCAAGAGGAATTGGAGCACATATGGGAATTTGTAGAGCAGGCTTGAGCAGTCCAGGGCAGAGACAATGATGTATGTGCACACCAACCTTCGTCTTATTTACAGGAAGAGGGAGGATTGGCTGAAGGGAAAGACAAAGATGTGGGATGTCTTTCCTGATGATATGGGTCTGGACAACAGTGTTGAGTTGGCATTGGCCAACTTGGATCTCAATGAAGCATTGCTAGAGCCTGTCACATTTGATGATGGTGATATAGTAGAGGGGTCATCCTCCACACCAGTAGATGGAGATATGACATTGGATACAGAGAAGGAGGATGCAGCATAGGAATGCAGTGGTGAGCATGATGATCATGATGGGGACAGTGATGTTGATTATGATGATGAGGATTGATGACTCATGAGTCATGAGCTACCTACTGTGGCACTGCCTTGAGGCTTGTAGTCTTGTAGTTGTTTTTTATTTGCTATTTCTATTTTCCATTGGCATTGTACTACCTAGAGGCTAGTACTTATGTAACACATTTTGATTTTGATGACTTAATGAGAAAACTACAGTATCTTGTCTTTCTCCTATTGGATCATTGATGAATATGTCTATTAGTTTGTATGATTGTATCATGTATCATGTGTCTTTGTAAAACTTATATCTAGGTGAAGATATATGTTTGAATCAATGAATTTGTGCAGGAAATATATAAATTTTCATATATATATATATATATATATATATGTGTGTGTGTCTGGTTCCTAGGGGTCACCGTGTCTAAATCCGACACTCGAATTTGCGTGTCCATCATGTCCTGTGTCCTCGTGTCAAGTGACTTAGCTCCTGCCTCTCTGATAGGTGTGAGTAACCTCAGGCCTAGGCCTCTTTGATATGATCCGAATTTATTTCAGAGAGATCCGAGTTCTGTTTTTTATGTGTTTTTTATGAAGTTCACACTAGTATATATAGTGGTTTTTCCTCCATAAATAAGCCGACATGACTAGGTGAACCATTGTGTCTTCATTTGAGCCAACATGAGTTCAGTTTTCTTCATCTTGAGGCCGACTTTGAAGAGGAGAACTGATGCTTGTCTTTGGAGGCCTCATGACAGTCCTATAGACTTAAATACATTCTTTATATGCCCAAGAAGAGTTATACATGACATTGACTCTAAATACAAAATCCCTTGCTCATGAAACCAATGAAGCAAGTATTACAATAATCCTTTTATTTTCTTCTTTTCATCATTTAAAAAATTCACAATCACATGTCATTATGAAGACCGAACCTAGTTACATTTTCCAACACTCCCTCTTAACTAGGGAGGTATTCATAATGGTACTTGGTCATTCTCAATCTGAAGAATTTCTCATAAGAATCGGATTGGTAACCCATTTGTATAGCATCATATCAACCAACATTGTCATATTGCAAGGCCTTGAATAACAACTCCATATCTCCACAAAATCCGAGCTCAATGCTGGCAAGACCAATGATTTATAGACACCCTCATCATTATCTCTCTCAGAACATACCCCACCCGAGTTCTCAAGGTGTGTTCCATCAGGACTATTCTTATCTTAGATTCCCAGTCCTCAAAGAATATTGGTCCTCTACGACTACTCTTATCTTGGATGCCCTATCTCATCCTCAAAGAGCATCATATGCCAAATGATTACCTAATCCTCCATTATGTCTTCCCAAGTGAAGGCCAGAATAATGTGTCTATCTCTCCCTCTTAATTAGGGAGGACATATGTACTCATTCTTACATGAGTTCATTTTTCTTCATCTTGAGGCCGACTTTGAAGAGGAGAACTAGTGCTTGTCTTTGGAGGGCTTCATGATAGTCCTATAGAATTAATTACATTCTTTATATGCCCAAGAAGCGTTATACATGACATTGACTCTAAAAACAAATTCCCTTGCTCATGAAACCCATGAAGCAAGTATTACAATAATAATTTTATTTTCTTCTTTTCATCATTTACAGAAATCACAATTACATGTCATTATGAAGACCGAACCTAGTTACATTTTCCAACATACCTTCCAATTTTCCCTAAAGGGATCCTTGATTATACTTCATCCACTTTTCTCCTTATTGTTGAAGATAACATTAAAATCTCTAATGATGACATTGTTGTGAGAGTGTTGTATGTCTTTTATAGCCAAGAGAGAAGGTCAACAATCTTCCTTTTCTTTTATGCAACTAGCATATCTACACTGAAGATACTAATGCACTTTCATGATTATTATTGAGTAAAGGTTGTTAGTATCCAATGTTGAGTCTAGAATGTATGGTCCAAGATCAAAAGAAGTATTTTATAGAGGGAATAAACCTCCTAGAGCAGCCCTCAAGCTACATGGTGTACCTTCACATTTGTTCCATCACCACTACATCATTTTAAGGCTTTAGAAATCTTCAATGTAGTCTCTTGGAAAAGGAGGATGGTAGGCTTTTTTAATCGAATTAGATCTCTTAGTTCTTCTTTGAAATAACTACCTAGTCATTTATAGTTTTAGGAGACTCTATTCATTATTTAACTAATGGATTTTGGTTTCTCTTTGTGATGAAGCATTGGGTCTAGGAGTTTAACATTTTTTTGAATACAACAACGAGACCTCGATCTAGAGTGGCTTGAATCTCCAAATTCTTGTCTTTGTTGGCTACTTCATAATTTTCTCTTGTTGGATTTCTACCAACCTTCTTGGGTAACTTTTCCTCCAACTCTTTGTTAAAATTTGGGTGCCAGAGAACAAGTGGTTCCCTAAGGCTTTGATCTTTGGCCTAGGGAAAAGTGTCCAAATGTATTTAACTTTTTCTCCTAGAGTGACTTTAGAAGCGGTAAAGTCAAATCTAATTTAAAAATGACTTTATAAGTGATAAAGTTACTAAGTTTTTCTCCTAGAGTGACTTTAGAAGTGGTAAAGTCAAATCTAATTTAAAAATGACTTTATAAGTGATAAAGTTACTAAGTCTAATTTTCTACCAACCTTCGTAATCTTCCTCCAACTCTTTGTTAAAATTTGGGTGCCAGAGAACAAGTGGTTCCCTAAGGCTTTGATCTTTGGCCTAGGGAAAAGTGTCCAAATGTATTTAACTTTTTCTCCTAGAGTGACTTTAGAAGCGGTAAAGTCAAATCTAATTTAAAAATGACTTTATAAGTGATAAAGTTACTAAGTTTTTCTCCTAGAGTGACTTTAGAAGTGGTAAAGTCAAATCTAATTTAAAAATGACTTTATAAGTGATAAAGTTACTAAGTCTAATTTTAAAGTGACTTTATTAAAGTCAATGTGAAATTAGAAAGTGAAAAGTGACTAAAGGAATGAAAGGCTAAGTGGGTCTTTATTTAAGTGGGGTGAATTGAAAAATAGAAAGTGAGAATTAAATGCACATTTAATCTCAGCCCTAGATCTAAAGCTATTTCAGCCATTGGATTTAGGGGTTCCCCAAAAGTCACTTAGGGTTAGGTTAAAGGAGGAAAAGAACCATTGGATTTAGGGATTCCCCAAAAGTCACTTAGGGTTAAGTTAAAGGAGGAAAAGAAAAGAAGGTCATTCATACTTTCATGAATAGATTGAGAGAGAAGAAGAAGAGAGCAAGAAGAAATTTCTGAGTAGAGAAGAAGGAGAAACAGTACCTTGGCACATTTACCAAGGCAACTCTATTTCAGCAAATCTGTACAACAAAACAGTGGCATGATATTCGAGGCAAGTGGCACAAAAATCGAGGAAAGGAATAACATTTATTGCAGTAGTCTGGCACATATTTGGAGGTCCGTACATCCGCAAAGGAGGCATAGATTTCGAGGTCCGTACAACAACAAAGCAACACTGTTTTCGAGGTCTGTACAACAGCACAACAACACATAAATCGAGATCCGTACAGCAGCAGTTGGGCACAGTTTTCGAGGTAGCCTTTGGCACAGTTGTCGAGGAGGGTTGTACAGTTGTTCCAACACTATTTTCTATGTTGTCCATACAACATTTAAGGCTGTACCTTTTGCTATAATTTTTTTGTTTTGCATTGGCAAAAAAATCGAGGTGGAGTACAAACACGGTTTTCGAGATAAGTAAAATATAATGGTTAGAATTTTTACTGTACATTTCATTTCTATGTAAAAACAATATTCAGAAATAAAGAAGAGCTTTCAAACTGGTTTTCCCCAAGAGTTGTAGGGAGTTTTTCCAGGGTTATATTGACAAAAAATCAGCGTGTCATTTTCTGTGTGTGTCGCTGAAATATTTTCTGTGTTTTATTTTTGCAATTTCCAGCACTGTGAAATTTCCATAATTTGTGTTTTCAGAAATATTTATCATTTCTAGCATGTTGAATGTATGTTTATGGGAATGGACATTTAACTATATGGGAGTGATAAGGAGAAACTGATAATCAGGGTTGGGTCTAAAATTTCTACATGGTATTAGAGCTTGGGTGGCTGAAAAGTGCAGTTTGTGAAAGCAAGTGAAAAATTACAGCAAGCTTATTTTTCACATAGAAAATTGAAACTTTACCACAAATTTGAAAACTTTGGTTTGTTAGGACAGCAAGTATGTCTTTGGGCTTGAGGGTTAAGGATAGGTTGGATGGGCAGAGCAACTATAGTGCATGGAGGGAGAGAATCCAGAGCATCTTTGAGGAGGCAGAAGTTTGGGGCATCATGGTTCACACCGCACAGCACCCAGTAGCAGTGCCTGCTGACCCTGTTCAATTGGCAGATTTTAATATGAAAAATGCCAAGGGAAAAACATTGATTCTAGATGGTGTTAAAGACCATGTCATTCCTCATGTGAGAGGAAAGACATATGCACATGAGATGTGGACAACCTTCACGAATACCAGAGCACCAATGAAAACAAAAAAATGGTCCTAAGGGAGAAGTTGAAGGCCATTAAAATGGCTAAGACTGATGGTGTTACAACATACCTCACAAAGATCACTACTGTGAGAGATGAGTTGGTTGTTGTTGGAGAGACCATTCCACCCACTGAGTTGGTGCGAATTACATTGAAAGGTCTTCCCAAGACATGGGAGAGCTTTGTGGATGGGATTGTTGCACAGGAGAACCTTCCCACTTGGAAGAGGTTGTTAGATGATTGCATTCAGAATGAAATCAGAAAGAACCATCTTCGGGTAGCCAAACTGGTTGAGAAGGATGACAATGTAGCATTGTTAGCAAGGGGCAAGAAAGGCAAGGAAAAGAAGCAAGCTTCCACAAGTGCAGGTGGGGGCAAAGGCAAAGGTAAAGGTAAGCAGCAGGTGAACAAGGAGAAGGAATTTTCCAAAGTCAAGTGTTGGAATTGTCAGAAGTTGGGACACTATGCAGTTGTGTGTCCGGAGAAGAAGAAGAAGGGAAAGGACAAGACCATGGCAGCATCAGTAGAGATAGAGGACTTCTCGGAGAGCTTTGACCGGGAGTTTGGGTTCATTACTTTTGAGTCCACTAGTGCAGGATCATCTGCCACACAGGTTGAGAGGGAGTGTGCACTTCCCTCCACTAGCAGAGCATCTTCAGATATTTGGTATGTTGACAGTGGGGTTTCTCGTCATATGACAGGAGTCTATGAGTACTTCTCAGAGCTTTCAGAGAGTGGCATTGACATAGAGGTAGTACTCGGAGACGATAGCATTATTAGAGCAGTCGATGTGAGGGCATTAACATTTGATAGGGAACCCAAACCTCCCTTGAAAGTGTTGGATGTTCTATATGTGCCAGGGATGAAGAAGAACCTTATATCTGTCTCAACATTGGAGGACAGATGGTATGAGGTGTTGTTCAAGAGAGGATAGGTGCTTATATATCCCAGGGGCGCTCTAGCTGATTTAGCTAGAGTGATTGGTGTACGCCATGCCAAGGTGTACAAGTTTTCATTTCAGTCCCTTATGGCATTGAGTAGTAGTACCAGAAACAGAGCTAGAAGTTCAGAGTTGTGCGAGATTTGACACCGCAGGATGGGGCACATGTGTCATGGGGCCTTCAGGACATTGAGGGAGGTCACTACAGGTGTGCCTGATTTCAATTCTGATCACATTGATACATGCAGAGGATGTGATATGGGGAAGTTTGCCAAATCCCCTTTTCCCAGCAGTGACAGCATATCGACAGGGATTCTTGATTTGATTCATACCGATGTGAGCGGTCGGATGTCTCATGTATCCTTGAGTGGATATGAGTACTATGTTTTATTCATTTATGATCACTCCAGGAAGACCTGGATTTATTTCTTGAAGACTAAGAGTGAGGTCTTCAAGCGGTTTCAGGAGTTCAGAGCTCTTGTGGAGACTGAGAGAGGTCGGAAGATCAAGTCCCTTAGGTCGGACAATGGAGGGGAGTATACCCTTGGTGAGTTTGTTGATTATTGTGCGGAGGCAGGCATCAAGAGGGAGTTCACAGTTCCTTACAACCCCTAGCAGAATGGGGTCGCAGAGAGGAAGTATAGATCCATCGTTGGGGCCGCCAAAGCCATGCTACATGATTAGCGGTTACCGTTGTTTTTGTTGGCAGAGGCCTACAACACTGTTGTGTACTTGCAGAACAGGAGTCCACATCGTGCCTTGGGGCATGTAACTCCAGAGGAGGCTTTTTCTGGGAAGAAGCCTGATGTTGGTCACTTCCGTATCTTTAGGTGCATTACATACTCTTATATTCCCAAGGAGAAGAGGACCAAGCTAGAGCCCATTGCAGAGAAGGGCATATTTGTGGGCTACAGTGACAACTCGAAAGCCTTTCAATTTATATTCCTGCACGGAGGAGAGTTGTTTTCAGGCGGGATGTAAAGTTCGAGGAGGATAGGGCTTTCAGGATGTCACGGGAGTTAGAGTATCTAGATTCACCAAACCCTCAAGAGCAGCTGAGCTAGTCACAGATGAGGTACGTCGATTACGGTGTCAGGTCCATCAGTGAGCAGTGGCTCGCAAAATCAGATGGGTGGTGCTTTGGGCAGCATGCAGAGCAGTCCGCAAAGAAATTCACAAGGTAGCCCATTGATGGACAGTTCACACGGTACTTCAGCATCTACAGGCACAGGTTCAGGCAAGAGGTCGGTTGGCAAGACTTCAGGAGTTCAGGCTTTTGAGGAGGATGAGGATACTTCGGTGGGAGAAGTGTGCTCAGGGAAGAGGATGCCCAAGTGGCTTCAGGACACCTTGAGAGAGGCCACATCTATTTCTAGGCCGAAGAGACAAGTTAGAGAGAGCAAACAACCTGAGCGGTTATGTAACTATATGGCATTGGTTGCTAGCATCGTTGACTCTGAGCCTTCTAGCTATGAGGAGGCAGCTAGCCAGTAGGTCTGGGAGAGGCCATGCAGGAGGAGTATTCTTCTATCATGAAGAATGATGTTTGGGAGGTGGTGCCGGGGCTTGAAGGGAAATCAGTGGCTACTTCCAGATGGCTTTACAAGATAAAGCATGTTACAGATGGCAGCATCGAGAAATTCAAGGCTAGATTTGTGGCTAGAGGGTTCTCCCAGGTAGAGGGAGTAGACTACGAGGAGATGTTTGCTCCCGTGGCTCGATATACTTCCATTCTCTCCATTATATCGATGGCAGCAGAGATGGGTTGGAAGATCCACCGATGGATGTGAAGACTGCATTTCGCAATGGCTTCATACAGGAGGAGGTGTACATTGAGCAGCCGCAGGGCTTTGAGATGCATGGGAAGGAGTCCTATTCCCACATTAATTATCAATTTGGGTGCATTGGTTATTGCAAGACTAACGTGCACAGTATATACAGGAGCAATAACATAATCCGTTATTGAACACAGATTTAATAATCAAAACAAGTAAAACTACTGTAACAACAATTAAAGATAAATCGCAAAATTATAAAAGCATTCACAGCAATTACAGAATCATATCGGAACAGCAGTTAAAATAACCAACAGAAATGCAAAATCAACAAAGGGAAATAACGCAACACCTGACCAGAAGAGTGGGCCCAACTCTCTGATCAGGGCTGCAGTAAACTCACAGCTCATAGATCGAACAACAAAATGATATGCATTCAATTGATTAAAATACTTCTGTTACAAAATCGGTCTCTTCACGCTTAACCCCGATTCACAGCCCTGAGACCCTTCTTATAGAAATGTTCATGAAAGCTGTCTTTTCAATCTGATAACTAAATATCTACAAATATACAATTGTTACAATAGGCAACTAGTTGCCGAGAGAAAACCACGAAAGGCTTGAAATAGATATGGGGTAAGTTGGAATCTGTTGTGCTGTTACAGCATATCAAGATAATGTTGAGAATTCGGAGTTGCTTCGTGACTTGCAGATGTGACCCCTTTACTTGCTGAATCTGTGGAATAACGAAATTAATACTTGCATAGTTAAAATCTCCATGACTATTATTCCATTAATCAAACATTCCATATAAGACAGTGGAAAGGGATTTGCCTCGTGTGTTTAGAACAATTAATGATACAAAGAGGTAGAAAAGTGCGTGAAAATAGAAGAGAAAAGTATACGGATTTGATACCCAACAAGTCCCAAATATGCAGACTAAAGAAGGCACTTTATGGCCTAAAGCAAGCTCCTAGAGCTTGGTACTCCAGGATTGATACGTACTTGCAGGAGATGGGTTTCATAAAGAGTGATGCAGATCCAAACCTATACTTTATTGTGGTAGGTGAGGAGCCTCTCATTCTGGTGTTGTATGTGGATGACTTGGTCATTATGGGTGTATAGAGACTCATAGAGGGCTGCAAGAGAGATCTTGCTTTGGAGTTCGAGATGAAGGACATTGGCTTGATGCATTACTTTTTGGGATTGGAGGTGTGGCAGGAGCAAGGGCATTTCTTCCTGGGACAGGGGAAGTATATTGTGGACATTTTTAGCAGATTTCACATGGAGGATTGCAAACCCATGTCGACACCTATGATCACTAATTGGAATAAGCTTCACGCTTCAGATTTCGAGTTGGTGGACCCCACATTGTATAGACATTTGATTGGTTCCTTGATGTATTTGGTCAACACTCAACCAGATATATGTTTTGCGGTCAACACGATGAGCCAGTTCATGTGTGGGCCTAGGAGAGTGCATTGGGTTGCTGCAAAACACATTTTGCATTACTTGCAGGGGACAGTGGATTATGGTCTGGAATATAGACAGGGAGATGGAGTGAGATTGGCAGGGTACACTGATTTTGATTGGGCAGGTTGTGCTTCTGATAGAAAGATCACTTCAAGGTATTGTTTTGGGTTGGGTTCGACAGTTGTGTCGTGGTTCAACTGAAAGCAACAGTCAGTAGCATTGAGTTCAGCGGAAGCAGAGTACATGGCAGCCAGTTTGGCTAGCTGTGAGGCCATACGACTTCGCAAGATGTTGTTTGGCTTATTTGGTCAAGCATTGAGACCTTCAGTGATTTACTGTGATAATCAGAGTTGCATTAAACTCACGAAGAATCCAATATTTCATGACAGGGCAAAGCATATCGGGATCAAATATCATTTCATCAGAGACTATGTTCAAAAGGGAGTTGTGAAGCTTGAGTATATTCCCACAGATGAGCAGGTAGCCGACATATTCACCATAAGTCTTACCACAGGGCAAGCATGTCTACTTCAGAGACAAGATGGGTGTGGTGAGGAACACTTTCCTCGGTAAGAGGGAGTGTTAAAATTTGGGTACAAGAGGACAAGTGGTTCCCTAAGGCTTTGATCTTTGGCCTAGGGAAAAGTGTCCAAATGTATTTAACTTTTTCTCCTAAAGTGACTTTATAAGTGGTAAAGTCAAATCTAATTTAAAAGTGACTTTATAAGTGATAAAGTTACTAAGTCTAATTTTAAAGTGACTTTATTAAAGTCAATGTGAAATTAGAAAGTGAAAAAGTGACTATAGGAATAAAAGGCTAAGTGGGTCTTTATTTAAGTGGTGTGAATTGAAAAATAGAAAGTGAGAATTAAATGCACATTTAATCTCAGCCCTAGATCTAAAGCTATCTCAGCCATTGGATTTAGGAATTCCCCAAAAGTCACTTAGGGTTAGGATAAAGGAGGAAAAGAAGAGAAAAGGTCATTCATAATTTCATGAGCAAATTGAGAGAGAAGGAGAAGAGAGCAAGAAGAAATTTCTGAGCAGAGAAGAAGAAGGAGAAACAAGACCTGGCACATTTACCAAGGCATCTCTATTTCGGCAAATCCATGCAGCAAAGCAATGGCACGATTTTCGAGGCAAGTGGCACGAAAATCAAGGAAAGGAAGAACAACATTAATTGCAACAGTTTGGCACAGATTTCGAGGTTCGTACAACATCAAAGGAGGCACAGATTTCAAGGTTTGTATAGCAGAAAAGCAGCACTGTTTTCAAGGTCCGTACAACAGCATAGCAACACAAAATTTGAGGTCCATACAACAACACAACAACACAGAAATTGAGGTTCATATAGCAGCAGTTGGGCACTATTTTCGAGGCAGCCTTTGGCATAGTTTTCGAGGAGGGTCGTACAGTTGTTCCGACACTATTTTCTATGTTGTCCGTACAGCATTTAAGGTTGTACCTTTCGCTGTAATTTTTTTGTTGTACAAGCATGGTTTTCGAGATAAGTAAAAATTAATGGTTGTTGGAATTTTTACTGTACATTTCATTTCTTTGTAAAAGCAATATTCAAAAATAAAGAAAAGCTTTCGAACTGATTTTCCCCAAGAGTTGTAGGGGGTTTTTCCAGCGTCATATCGACCAAAAATCAGCATGTCATTTTTTGTGTGTGGGGCTGAAATATTTTGTGTTTTATTTCTGCAATTTCTAGCACTGTGAAATTTCTAGAATTTGTTTTTCTAGAATTTATCATTTCCTGCTTGTTGAATGTATGTTTATGGGAATGGGCATTTAACTATATGGGAGTGATAAGGAGAAACTGATAACCGGGGTTGGGTCTAAAATTTCTACACTCTTCTTCTCCTCTATCTTCCTTTTCCAACTATTGATAACCCTTTTTCCTACTGGGTATGCCTAAGGAGGTTTGTTAATTTTCTAGAATATTATCTATTTCATCTAACTAGTCTAAAATGGCATCCTCATTGGAAATGAGCATTGTTTCTTGATTCTTAGGAAAACCAATTCCACTAGAAGGAAATACCACTATAAGGCCTTAAGGTCAAGGATGTTAAGATTTCAAAAGAAGGAATCGATTCATCCTAGGACAATACTTCATACCTATTTGTCTAAGAGGTTGAGATGCCTCATTTGGTGTGTCTTGGAGATTGTTGAGCCTATTTTGTGCCTCGACTTGAAGAGATCTCCATCGCTTACAAATGTACCTTTGTATGCTTGGATCCAAAAGGTGGTGGACAACCAAAGGCTAAAGGAGATGATGTGGATGGCATGTTGGGGATTGTCTATTTAAGATTCATTTTTTTCTTTACTATTTGCCATTGGTCTTCCTTTTCAGGAGTTGTTCATGAGACTTGCACTTTTTCTTTTTACATTCCTTACCAAAATGCCCATTCATGGTATGTTTTTCATTGAAATGGAAGTTGTTTGTAGTCCAGAGGATGGACATGTTTCCAGCTAGCCATAGATAGAAGGTTTGCCTTCGAGAGTCTCTTTTTCCAAATCAACCTCTACAATAATTATAACACATGCAAACATTCTATTTTTTAACTTTGGTCTAATATCGATATATCAACTCAATGTGTCACCAATGCTACCCGTAGTATCCTCACCGCAATAATGAAGGGGCATATGTGAGAGTCAAACCTATATTGGAATGGCTGATAAGACATCCTATTCTAAATTAAAATATAGAGTTCATTTGTTTAAGTGCATGCCTCTAGTGCCAAAGAAAGAGAGGCATTATGGAATATGAGATCTCTATCCTCTTTGGATTCAAACAAAAATTCATAAAAAACCCTTTCACAGAAATAACGGGTGAATTTTCCTTTGATCAAGACCTGCATATGCTCACCCACGTTGCCATAGATTTGGGTGATGGCTAAATGCTTGTAAATTGTCGAATTAGGTCACAACTTGTTAGGGCCAAGGTCATTTACTAGGATGAAGAAATTGGAAGAGAGATCATCAAAAATTTCCTAAACATTTCAGTAATTTTGATGGTTGCAATTTTGAGGCC
Source organism: Pinus albicaulis (assembly GCA_034641835.2). Taxonomy (NCBI): domain Eukaryota; kingdom Viridiplantae; phylum Streptophyta; class Pinopsida; order Pinales; family Pinaceae; genus Pinus; species Pinus albicaulis. The sequence goes on from CM076583.1 coordinate 327,366,180, forward strand.
TATTATAGGGGTATTTTTTCTCCTTTTTGAACAGCCAACCAACCAACCAACAACCTTATTGATCGGTACATGAGATGATGCCATAAACCCTCCATATTGCTTCCATCAGATTTTTTTCTCCCATCTCGCATTCCTTCTAGAAGGAAGGTGTGTCATCCATCGGCAGGTACTTTAACCATTTTGTAATCATGTGTTTTTAGTTAATATTTTGGGGCATACTAATAAGATTCACAGGGTGATACAGATGATTGACCAATATTGATTGTATTCTTGTTCCCTCACTTTACTCGGGAGGTTAGTCTTTGACTCTAGTCTAGTGGGACCCCCTCTGAGACCTTAGGGTTATAGGAAGGACACTATTTGGGAGGATTTGATTGAAGCAGTATGCCCATGATATTCTCTTCTTACCATTTTTCGCCATTCCCTCTATTCCATATCCATTCTTCGGAATTGTGGTCATTGGACATTGGGATTGGCACCCTCTCATCCTCATCCTTGAACCTAGGCCAGGAGGTTGATGGGACTAAAAGAAAGAAGAAAAAGAAATCCATGGTGAAAGAAAAAGATAAAATGCAAAAGATGTTTGGGACAAAATTAGTATGCGGACAAAATCCTAGCATGAGCTTTACCCCCCTCATTAGCTATCACCCGGTTCCTAGAGCACTTGATGCTCCATCCATAAAGAGGAACCCTTATATTGTCCCAACACTAATGAACAATAAATTGCCTCATGATTAAGGGGTAATAAATGCTAAATCTCTCAAATGCAAGCACGAGCTCCTGAGCTATGCCCCCATATGAAAACGATATCAAAAAGAAGTAAAAGGCACACGAGTAGTGGAAAAAGAAATCCAAGGAAAGGGGTAACTCATTCCTCCATGATTTCTCTCTCCTTACATCTAAACACTCAAGATGTTGGACCACCAATATATGGTCACTTGACTATAGCACCTTGCCCTGACGTCATGCCCACTCCATTGCCGCCATCTACACATGAACCTATGGATTGATGGGTTAAGTCGGGACGTATCACTTCCTCTTGGGGGCTAGACACACCTAATAGGGTTATCCATCTAACCATCCCTAACACAAGAGAGGGAACACTTATGCGTGACTTGGTCTAGTCAGATATTTGAAGGTGATCCTTGTATAGGTATTGGTTTTGCCCTTAACATTAAGTATTGTCCACTATGATGCATCTATGTTTTTTGTTTCCTAATGATTCTTGATTTACACTTGATCTTGAGGGGGTTTTGTCAAGTAATTCACATCAGAGAAAGAAAGTCTTCTTGAGGTGACTACTCCACCTCGTCAACAAAGTAGCAAACGCCCTACTATCTAATGCAGAGAGAGAGAGATTGAATTTGATGATGCAACATTGCCTACCCATAGTAGAGTGTTGGGCTATTTCATGACTTCACATGATGCTTGACACCCCGAGGGACCCCCAAATGTTGAAGTGTTGAGCCCCTAATGTTTAGTGCTGGAGATATTGGTGATATGCATGATTGATAGGAATTTCCCATTGATAGGAATTTCACAATTTTTAAATTGTTCAAATTTGTACCACACAGGCTAACATGTCTTTGGAGAATAGAACTAGGGTGTAGGGGGGATTATACTCACTAGCTAACACTTGAGCTGTTTTCCTTTGATTCAAGCACTCTAGAGTAAGACTCAGAGTCTCCCTATTTAGATATTGACCATGATGTTGTTCTTCTCTAGAACTTTAATTTTTATCATACCTTGCATGTCCTTTACTTGAGGAAAATTCACCACCTTCTTCAGTTAAAATGGCGCCGAGCTCATCAATGAACAATGTCTTCTTTGGAAATATTGATTTTAGTCTTGCAATGTCAAAATTCATCACTTAAGCTCCTCAAAATTACATCAATAAAATCCCTACTTGAGTGTGTAGCCAGGAGCACTTAATTTTCCTCTCAATTCCTTCATCATGCTCAAATGCTTGGACATTGAATCATGAGGCCTCATTTTCGTATTATAGTTTACTTTTTGTGTTTACTAATCTGGTAGAGATTACAACCCAAATAATGTTTTTAACTTATCCATTGCACATGTGCTAGATCCAGTACTCTATGATGAACATGGATATGATCTGCAATATTCAATCCAATAAGCTTTCATGCATGGATATTCTTTTTATTAAGTGTTTCCACGACTGCTTTATCATGAAGAAGTTGTGTAGTTACTTTACTCAAAAGATCATAACCATTATCATCACCCAAGATATATTGAATTCTATCTTTCTCCAAGCAACATTATTTGATTTTCCAACTAGTTTCTGATGTTGTGCCAAAATTGTGGTGCTTGCCAATTTATGGAAATGAGAGAGACATAAATCAATACACAAGTTTGTCCCACTTCAACCTAGGGTGTGAAATATCCACCACAAAAATTGACCTTATGGTCAATTACAATCCACTTAGTTTCACTCGTTTACAAAGTCTCTCCCTTCCCTTTGTAAAAGTTATGATACTCAAAGTATGGAAATGAGAGAGATACATAATAATTAATGAATCATTACACAAGCCCTGATACGATGAAAACCGGAGGTGTTAACAACAGAATAAACAAAAACAGGCATGGCAGAGGAGGAGCACAACCAACTCGCACAAAACTCATTTAAGATGACTTGAGTCACCGAGATGAAAATGGCATCACCCGTGAGACTCTCTCAGTCAGTGTGCACGTCCAAAGCCGTGAAAAAACATGGGCATCCAATAAGTGCCAGGTTGTATTTAATTCTTGACAATCGGCAACTAAAATATGCATCTAACATAAATAGCTTACAAAGTTTTTTCAATATCCGAAGCCATGAAAAAACATGGGCATCCAATAAGTGCCAGGTTGTATTTAATTCTTGACAATCGGCAACTAAAATATGCATCTAACATAAATAGCTTACAAAGTTTTTTCAATATCTTAAAATACTGAGCAATGTATTTTCGGTAATTTTTCAGTTTAGAGTTCTCTGCAAAATATTCTTTATTTTCATTTAATTCATCAGACACTGATTATCCCCTGATTACATTTTTAGGAAATACTGACCTGAGGTATCCTAACATGTGCTCATATTTGTAAGACACTTCCAAATATCGTACCCCTAGTTACACACATAAAAGCTACTAAGGTATCCTCACGTGTGATGGTATTTATAGGACAGTTCCAACTATCCTGCGTACTGTCAACTCAAGTATTTCAACTTTGCTTTCCCACTGCATTCAATACTTCTAGGGGGTCATTGTGAGAATGAGTGAAACCCCTTCGACGCTCCTCTTTAACCGTTTCCTGAGACCGGAAAGCTATAACCCATGCTCTTCTCCAACTGGAATTGCTGTAGTTACCACCCGATCCATGCAGGATCCGCTCATGATGCACAGTGACATCCCCACGGCTTAATTCTGCAGGTTTGGGCATGTCTTTTTCTGAAAGGTTGGATGAAAGTGTATGAGACTTGTCACGATTTCCATGGAGAGAACCATGGTCTCGCAAATCTGGTTCCAGATGTGAGCCTGGAACAAAATGAAGACACCCATTTTCAATTGTGGAGTTGTCAATGGCAAGCCAAAAGGATGCAGTCCTCGTGTCTTTTGTCACTGGCCAGTAAGCCAAATCCTGATGCCTGTTGATCAACAAATGAAACATTGATTTTAGTATATGATGGAGAGCTTGTTAAAAATAAATTGATCCATTGAACGATAATAAAGCGCCAAATGACTAAATAGAAATCCATTCTATGTAAAACTGGATGCATGAGATTTTGTTCTGGTAAGGTAAGCTTATAGAATAGGTCACAATGAACCCTCAATAAGGTCACAAGAAATACAATTTTAACTTTTATAAGTTTGGATTTCTCAGCACCAAGCAAACCTATATAGCTCACTAGGTGCCCTGATCTTTAGGTCAGTTCAAAATGATGATTTCAAGTATCTGAGGATCAAAAAGCTAGACTGAGAGATTGACGGTAGAAAGGAAAAAAATGAAGACAAATCACTGCAAGAAAGTGAGTTTCTTATAGAAAGTGAAATTTCAGATCAATTTAGCAAACCATTATTAATTCTATATAATTCATGTCATTCAGACCAAACACTTTCACCAGATTGACGAATTAAAATTTTCAAAGGGACTGAACCTAAGGCCTGATTTTATAATGGGGCAGAACCTATTGATTAGTTACTTGTTTGCATGTTCACATTCCACTGGGAAGTACCATAAGAGACTGTTATGGGGCCTGCATCAAATTGAAAAGCTTTAAATGCATGTGAACAATGCAGGTTCAAATCGTTACTGATCTTATATTAATTTTTTAATTTAAAAAAAACAGATTGACAGAATTCCAAACTGTGATTGGAATACTGCATGGACGAAAAAACAATAGTAATTAAAATATTAAAGAAAAATGAGCTCACTCAAATTTCAATGTAAAATAGCTCAAAACTTAACAGATCATGTATGAATTAGAAGAACCTCTTTGAAGTTTGAACTAGGTTAACCTTATATTCCAATATCTCTATTAGAAACAAACTAGATAAAGGAAAAGCACCTTTTTCCACCTGCGAGGACTAAAGGTCTAAAGGCCACATGGGTTTTCCAGCACTTTCATCAGAGGAATAAATGGACTTTTTTGACACGAACCAACAATTGTTTTTTTGAAAAATACATCCTATATTAACAAGAGAATATTTAAAGAAAAAATAACTAAAAATAAAAGCAAAAAGGTATATATAGTGGTCTTACATCCTCTTTCTTGGAGCTACTAAAGCCATAATCTTACTCACCTGGTTTGAGTTCGTGTTGAAGTTTGGTGACCATGAGGTTCATCCAAAATATGACAGTGGAAAACTGTGCTAAAATTTGGCATTTAGTTAAAACTATAGAATTCATATATATATATGCCCTCATTAAGAATATATGATAAACATGAAAAATGCATGCCAACATTAAACATATATTTTGGAAACACCACATCATGTTAATGTTGAAGAATGCAACTAGGTTCAGTCTTCATAAATGTAGAGTCACAACATAATGTATTTGTCAAAAGAAAGAAAATGAAATTTTATTATTATTAAAATTGACTTATTAAAGCATGGGTTTCATGTTTGGGTCAATTATTTTTAAGTCAAAACCTCCATTGCAGGCTTCTAAGGTTTGTGTCCTTGTCCATGCCATAATGTAAAGAACCCTTCTTGAGAATTATTTGTGAAGAAAGAAATTTATTCTATATTAAAATAAAATTTCTTGGCCTCCTCCACCAAGCCGACCTCAAAACTGGACTAGTCAACGTAAAACTGGGTAGCATGATCACTATATAAAGTCAGCAACTCGACCTCATTTGTCACTCTCACTCAACAAGTTTGATTCTGCAGTTACTGGGCCAAGGAAAAGTGTGAAATTCAGGAAGAAGGAAAAGAAGGATAGCAAAGGAGAAGGAGGACTCTTTCAAGCATAAAATCAAAATTCTCTCTTTCCCACAAGTGTGAAGCTGTTGGAAGAGGGCCGAAATTTTGCAATTGGAAAGTCAAATTGCTGGAGTGTTGCTAGGTTGAAATTGTTGGATAAGAAGAGACTGGTACATCATCTTAAAAGGCTGACTTGGTGGAGGAGGAAGGTCTATTGGTCTAGGGTCTTGGTCCATCTTAATTTGAATTACTGAAGGACGAGTTCTTGATTGAGTTTTCCCCTATTTTGCAGGAAACGTTGCACAAAGGTCTGTTTCAGCCTAGAAACGAAATGGAAACGCATGTCACCGTACCGTATGGCCTGGAAACGTGTTTTCGTTCATACTGGGTAGTTTCACGTTGGGGAAACGTGCCTAGTACGAACATAAACGCATTTCCAGGCTGTACGGGTGTGTTTCCGATATTTAAACTTCTTTTTTAGCTTTTTTTTCGATTTGTGTGTTTTAACAGGCGTGTTTCCGATGTTTAAACTTTTTTTTTTTAGTTTTTTTTTCGATTTGTGTGTTTTATTATTTTTATTATCGTTTTTATCTTTGTGTTTTAGGGCAACCTAATGTTCAAGCCTATGGCTCTAGTGTTGATATTCAATTTGTGTGTTTTATTATTTTTTTAATCATTTTTATTTTTGTGTTTTAGGGCAACCGATTGAAGCCTATGGCTCTAGTGTTGATATGCAATTCATGGTAATGTTAAATTCTTCAAGTAAACGTCTTTTTACTTAAATTTTTAACATTACCATGAAATGACTCAGGATGTTTGAGAGTGGTTTCGCCCTCATTCGATTTCATATGGAGAAAGTAGAATTTTATATCTCACTCAAAATCCAGCGACTTAAGATTTCAGGATTGGGGGGATTGCAATATTTCCATTGGATTTTGTCATGTACTAGGGTATGGAACTTGTATTTAATGAAGAGAACCAAGCCCTCTATGCAGAGGAGACTCCCAATAATCAAGACAACCTAGGGTACTAGGGTATGGAACTTGTATTTAATCAAGAGCACTAAGGTCGTTTGACTATGCAAGAGGAAACTCACAATCAAGCACGAGACAAGAAATTAGAAATTCTTCATGGCTAATTTTGGATATTGCTATTTTCATTATGTGATCATTCATGAGTAAATGTGATGTAAATTTAAAGACTTATAGTTTATGCATTGACATTGGACAATTTAATCATAATTTATCATTTATGCTTTATGATTGCATATATATATATATATATATATATATATTGTGTTTCCTCATTTCCAAAATTTGGGGGGGTCACGTTTCGTACACGTACATGTTTCGAAAACTCATACTCTTTTCCCAGTTTCGTGCAACTTAGGTTTTCCCCTATATAGGGGTTTTAGCCCTGGCTGTCCGCCTATATCTAGTGTCCCAATTATTTTTGTTTTGGTTTTGGTAACTTCTTGATGAACTAAGATAAAAAGGAACATAAGAAAAATAATAAAGATATCACAAGTAATTATCAACTAAGGAAAATCTTTTTGCCTTTCTGATTTTCTAATGGTTAAAATTTTAGGGGTTTAGGTATACATTTTATGAATTAGACTTTTTGCTTTCTTTTTTCCTTTGAATAAAATTTCCTTGAAGTTCAGCGTGAAGCCTGAATCTGGCTTGAAGTTCGGCTCGAAATTCGTCTTCAAGTTCTAATTATGGTGAAGCTCAACAAATTTTGATTTTCAAACTTGAAGTTCATCAAATGCCATGACTAAAGCCGCAGCCTATGTTGCAGGAAACTTGCCCCCCACTGGATATCAACCTCGTTTTGCTATCGAAAACTTTGAAACACGACTAAAATACATTTTCCTTTATATTTCCTTCTCGTACTTTTACTTTAATTTTTAACATTATCATTAATTGTTTTGGGGTGTTTGAAAGTGGTTCCAACCTCATTGGACTTCATATGGAGAAGTAGAATTTCATATGCTACTCAAAATTTAGCAGACTTAACAATTTTCAGGATTTCAAGATTGGTAGGATTGTAGCATTTTCAATAGATTCTATCATATATGAGGGTATGGAATTGGTAGTTAATCAAGAACACCAAGCTCTTTACGTACCTCGATTCAAGATCGGTAGGATTGTAGCATTTTCAATAGATTATATCATATATGAGGGTATGGAATTGGTAGTTCATCAAAATTGGGTGGTGTTTACTGATGTCCCTAAAGGATTGAGGTAAAGGAAAAAGGTGATATCAATGATGAGGATCATGTTACAAAATCAAAAAGGAAGAAAGATTTTCTTAGATTTTCTTTAGTTGATAATTACTTGTGATATCTTTGAATTCTTAGTATCTTTCTTATTTTTATCTTAGTTCATCAAGCAATTATAAAAACCAAAACACAAAAATCAGTGACACCAGATATAGTAACTCAACCAGGGCTAAAACCCCTATATAAGGGAAAACCCAGTCAAGAACTCTTCCTTCAGAAATTCAAAATGAGATGGACTAAGACCCTAGACCAACAGACCTTCCTTCTCCACCAAGTCAACAACAATCCAGAAATTCGACTTCCCAACTGCAGAATTTCAATCCCTAGCAGCAAAATTTTAGCTTCCCAGTTACTGCAGAATTTTGACCCCTCCAGGAACTGCACAACTTCACACATGTGGGAAAAAGAGAGATAATTTCAACTTTTTATGCTTGAGAAAGACCTTCTTCGTTATCCTTCCTCTTCTTCTTCCTTGAAATTCACAATTTTTCTTAGTCTAGAAACTGTGGATCAAACCTTTTGAGTGAGTGACAAATGAGGTTGAGTTGTTGCCTTTATATAGTGATTCTCCTGCCCAGTTTAGGCCGACTTAGTGGAGGATGCCTAATTGACCTATTTATAACAAAAATAAATTTCTTCTTTGACAAATAAATCCCAAGAAGGGTTCTTTACATTATGACATGGACAAGGACACTTGACATAAACCCTAGAATCCTACAATGGAGGCTTTGACCTAAAAACAATGGACCCAAGCATGAAACCCATGCTTTTAATAAATAAATTTATTTTAATAATAGAATTCCTTTTTCTTTCTTTTGATAAATAAATCACATTATGACTTAAATACAATTATGAAGATCAAAGCTAGTTACATTCTTCAACGCTCCCTCTTAACTAGGGAGGTATTCATAATTACAACTGTCTATAAAGGTACATGGAAGATCTCCAAAATGAACTACAAAGAGTTCTAGAACACTTGACCAAGGTATTTTATCTAGGTGGGACTAAGATGGATTCAAGCTTTCAGCCAATCTACGTACCATCAGGCTTACTTGCTAACCATCAACCCAGGGACCCAGGTGCATATCCAAGGTCGGAGCTCTATGACCAATGCCACCCTCCCTCTTCGGGATCTAGAAATCAACACACAAGCCGAACAGATGTCCTCCAAAGCATCCACCATTAGATGCTTCAACTCTCCTATCAAACTAGATATATCCATTTGTCCACGCATGCTTCCAAAGTATTCATCCTTTTTCCTGCACAAACACAACCCCAATCAGTAATAAACTTTCAAATACATATACAAGTAAACTCAAACCTTTGGGGTCTTCATTCATTCGGATGTTGTCTGTATCATTAAGTTATCCATGTACAATTTTGTTGGGAGCTTTCTTCTTCTTCTTTCATTTCTTCAGCGCCAAATACATCCTCAATACTTCTAAAGTCTTTTTCACAAACATTCATATGTTGTTCTTTTCAAAGTATTCATTGTCATAATGTGCCCTCCCTCTCAACTCGGGAGATATACTCTTTCTTTTATCCAGGCTCCCTCTTAACTTAGGGAGATCAACAACTTCATAGTATCAGAGAAACTTCATTCTTTCTTACAGCATCAAGGTCATCTTGATCATCATCATTCATATAACTTCCTTTATCGAACATCATCATCTTGAAGATTATGTACTTGCAAAACTTTGATAGCAAGTACAACCAAATACAAATCGAAACATGAAGTTAACTGGTCACACCACCCAAATAGTCAAATCTAGTAAAACTGAACAAAAATGTAAGAGAGTCGCATGCAAACAGCAAGGTGCACACAACCATCATCAACTTGTCTCATGAACAGTTAGACTATCCAACACAACAACTGTTAGGAAAAAGATTAAACTTTTCCATATCACCGACGAGGCTCTCCATTATGTACCTGCAAAACTTTGATAGTAAGTACAACCAAATATAAATCGTAACATTAAGTTAATTGGTCAAACCACCCAAATAGTCAAATCTAGTAAAACCGAACAAAAATGTAAGAGAGTCGCATGCAAACAGAGGTGCGCATAATCGTGATCAACTTGTCTCATGAACAATTAGACTATCCAACACAACAACTTTTAGAAAAAAGATTAAACTTTGCCATATCACCGACGAGGCTCTCCATTGATAAAGTCATCAGCAACGTTGAAGTCGCTATTAAGAACTTGGATGAAATGAAAGCAGAGGAAGATAGAAAAGATGTGGCAGCACTTCTTAAAAGAGACAAACCTCAGGCAAGTAATATAACTAAAAGGAGAGCATCAAAAAATCTCTGAAACAACAATAACATCGTGGTTTTGAAAGCAAACAAAGGAAATGCAATGATGGTTATGGACAATGTCGAATACGAAGTAAAAATGGAAGAGCACCTCAATTCAAGTGGTTGTTACAGACTCATAGAAAAAGATCCAAGCAAGGTACAAAGAGGAATATCATCCTGAACTGCTCGATCATCCCTAGAATATATGGATCACCAAAAATCCATAAGGAAGGCATTTGATTGAGATCGATAGTGAACACGATAGCATCTCCAACATACCTTCTAGCCAAATACTCGACAAGAAAGAAACACCTTATTCGTAAAGGACTTAACTACTTTCATTCAATGGATATGATGTTGTCTAGCTTGCACACCTAGGTTAACATAGGAAAAATCCTCAACCTCATAAGGTGTGTTCTTGGTGGCAAACTTAGAGAAGGGGTTATCACTTAATCCCATCTCTCTACATTAAATCTCTCTCCTAATTAAGCTAAGGGGGGTGATCCCTAAGAGTGATTAGTAAAGTGAAATGTGAGTTTCTAGGAGACTAAGGTTAATTGAACTACTTCTCAATGATAACCGGATTCAAGATGTAAGCAAGTATGTAAATGTATGAGAAATATAAGAATATATTCAATGATGATCCATATGACATTCAAAAGATAAGACTATAAACCAGTGCCTTGTAAATAATTGCTCAAATAAGAATAACAAATACTTGCAAAAAAAGCTCAAATCACAATGATAAGTAATCCTATAAAACCAATGTTAGATCAAGATATGAAATATGAGCAATAGGAAATATATTTTGCAAAGATAAGTAGAACCTGCACTTGTAAGAGGAAATGCTCGAATAATGATATCAAATAACCATGAGCCAATAGATCTCAAAATGACAAGTATAAGGTGTTGAGATTTTGTGTATTTGGGGTAGCATCAGTTGTGCTCTAGGTCCCAAATTTTGTGGAGGGACTAGAGTACACTTGATCTACAAGACCCAGAAATAGATTTGAGAAATTTCAAGTTGTGTTCAAGTTATTCAAATAATTAATTATTTTTAATGGATTTCCTAAGTCTAACTTAGGAAAATAAAATAATTAAAGTGATTAATTAACACGTGCTGAAATTGTCTTAAGTCACATGTAAGTCACATGGATCAAGCAGTCTTTTAATCTCAGCCATTGATGGATGATTTAATCTCGGTCGTTGAAGGGTTCAACGAAAAAGTATAAGAGAAAGGCTTGAGGGTCAGTTGAAGATACACAATTTTTGTAGAAATGAGGAATAGATCTGGAATTCTAGGGTGGGTTTGCTCAGAATTTCTAGTGGAATTTCCTGCAGTGAGGGGTAATATTGGCTAAGGGAATGTTCTGATTCCGGGGCCAGGAGACAACAAGAGGCAAGAGGAGCAGCCACAAGGACAGCGCAGAGAGGCTTCAAAGCCACGCAGAGCAGCAAGGACAGTGCAGAGACAGCGCAGAGGCAGCTAGGGCCACGCTGGGCTAACGCTGGCCAAGTAGAGGCAATGCAGGGGCAACGTAGACCCTCCTAGGGTGACGCAGGCCCTCCTAGAGCCACGCAGAGGCTGACACAATCCCTCTAGGGCAACGTTGGGGCTTCAGAAGCAGTGTTGAGGGTTTCTAGGGTCAGATCCAAATTGAGTCTTGTAATTAAGGGTGTGGATCAGTCAGATATTTGGCACTAGATCTTCAGGTTAGCTGCAGATTTTATATATTTTATTCTCTGTTGGGTTTCCAAGGTTGGAACCCAGATTTGCTATACTCAGAACTACTTAATAATAAAACCCTCATATCTGTTGAAACGGTTTTCTCACTCTGGGTTTTTTCGGGGACTTATGTCCAAAAATCCATATGTCACTTTGTTGCATGAGTGAATTATTCAGTAAATGATCTGCATGTGTAGGTTGTAGTTATGTTTATTTTCGGTATTTTTTGAATCTAATTTATGAAAATAACTTGTATAAATTAAATCAAGTAGCAGAAAATAAACCAATACACAGTAGAATTTTCACATGGTATCAGAGCGATAACAGATCAAGTTGAATCTCTGGCAATTAGCTGAAGAATTATTTTTCTGCAGGGTGGCAAAAGAAGCAGCAGATCCAGAAAGGGCATCTTGGGAGCAAGGGAAAGCAGATCTAGGAGACAGCGCTGAAGCTGCAGAAGGCCTATAGTCTTACACAGACCCTTCCCAGGGCAGCGTAAGGACTACGTCACCTAGTCTGGGGTTATGCATTCCACTTCTGAGCCACGCTGGGACTGCGCTGGGCCAGCCAAGAGGACATAGTCCAGTCACTTCTCTTGTTGCAGAAGAATTTAGCCTAGTTCTGGAAGCAGTGCTTCAGATCTTCAACAGTGCTGGTGGGGTAGAGATTCTGCAGGTGCAGAATTGTGCCTAGCTAAGGCAACAAAGGCGGGAGGAAGGTAGTTATTCAGTAGATCTGAGCCAAACAGATCGGAGATTCAATCAGGAGGATCGGAGAATACTGTCCATTTGAAATTTGGTGGAAGACTTCCAGGAGGGAAGTCAGTTTATTCAGATCTGAGCAAAGATGGCTCGATATGGACTGAGGGATCAAGACAGATTGGATGGCATGTCCAACTATGTCATCTAGAATGCCAGAATCCTCTCAGTTCTGGATGAGTGTGGTCTCAAAGATCATGCAGAGCAGACACTTGTTGTACCAACTCATGCAAATCCACTCAAGAAGTACAAAGAAAATCAAGCACGGACAAGGCGGTTAATCATAGACGGAGTCAAGGACCACGTGATTTCGCATATTGCTGGTAAGAATATAGCAAATGCTATGTGGAAGGCTTTGGAGGTGATGTACCAAGGAGGCTCTGCGCAAAGAAGAATGCTTCTTGAGAATCAAATGCGGATGTTCCAAATGATGAAGGGCAAAGAGATAGATCCATTTCTCTTCAGACTCCAAGTTATCTGTGACCAGCTAATTGGCATGGGTGCTGCTCTAGACGAAGGGCTCCTAGTGAGGACAGCCCTGAATGTTGTCTCTGAAGAACGGGAAACGTTTGTCCAAAGCATTTTGGGAAGGGAAACGTTACCATCTTGGGCAGATATGTGGGCTATTCTCCGCCAAGAGGAGAACAGGAGGATCACCAAGAAGTCTTTCAGTGGACGAAGCAGATCAGCCAAAGTAAAGTAAGAAGAGGAGGAGGATACAACCCTTGCATCAAGGGAAAAGAAGCAAGGGAAGAATAAGAAGGACCTCTCCAAGGTTCGATGCTTTAACTGTGGTGATCTTGGTCATTTCGCCAGCAGTTGTCCTAAGAAGAAGGACAAAGGAGCTTCTGGTTCCAAGGTTGCAACAACAAATGAAGATAGCTCTGATGATGATGCAGCCATGAGTGCTCATGCACCTCGAGAGAAGATGTGGGGTGACATGGATATATAGAGTATCCATAAACAGAGTGGCGAAATCCTTGAGTCAACCCTTCTCTTGGATCACATACGAGCTACGGGAGCCTTAAGACAGTAGCAGGATGAGTCGAGAGATGGTTGCAGTTGGCCACATTGAAGCAAAAGAGGGAGTTGTAGAGCTGAAGAGGGAGCAGCGTGATGCAAAGGCAGCAACAGCATGGAGGCAGCAGCGCAAAGAGGCTGATGGGACTTCAACATCGCGGAGAAGCTGGGCTCACGCAGTGTAGTGTTGCAGCATGACAGTGTCTCCAAGGGGATAGCGTGATTCAGCATCTAGGGAGCTTCAGTGGTGGAGGGAAACTTGCTTATCTGTCAAACAATTGGGCAGAGTTATTCAGTTGCTTACTTCTTAGCAACTGAGTTGCAGTGCAACAGTTAGCAGTGGCAGTGCTATGGGCAGTATGATGCAGCAATTTGAGAGGGAGTTGCAGTACAGATGTGGCAGTGTCAGTGGCAGTGGCATGGGCAGCAGTGCAATAGATGGAAGGCAACAGGCTAAGCACCAGGAGCACATACCAAGTACTCAAGATCTTGTAATGCATGGTGTGATGTATTGCTAGAGCACACTCTTGATGCTAAGAAGGAGTGTTAAGATTTTGTGTATTTGGGATAACATCATTTGTGCTCTAGGTCCCAAATTTTGTGGAGGGACTAGAGTACACTTGATCTACAAGACCCAGAAATGGATTTGAGAAATTTTGAGTCGTGTTCAAGTTATTCAAATAATTAATTACTTTTAATGGATTTCCTAAGTATAACTTAGGAAAATAAAATAATTAAAGTGAATTAATTAACACATGTGCTGAAATTGTCTTAAGTCACACGGATCAAGCAGTCTTTTAATCTCAATCGTTGATGGATGATTTAATCTCGGCCGTTGAAGGGTTCAACGAAAAAGTATAAGAGAAAGGCTTGAGGGTTAGCTAAAGATACACAATTTATGTAGAACTGAGGAATAGATTTGGAATCCTAGGGTGGGTTTGCTAAGAATTTCCAATGGAATTTCCTGCAATGGGGTAGTATTGGCCAAGGGAATGATCTGATTCCGGGGCCAAGAGACAACAAGAGGCAAGAGGAGCACCTCGAGAGAGCAGCCACAAGGATAGTGTAGAGAGGCTTCAGAAAACTAGCCTTTAATTAGTGATTTGTTACAAAAAGAGCCTCTCAAAGGCCTCCTATGAAGTCAAGGGGAGTCTTAACAATATGTCGCTTATAAATGAGGAGGTGGGATACCATAGGAGAATTTCCCAAGCTCCCTCAAGAAAACTAGCCTTTTATTAGTGATTTGTTACAAAAAGAGCCTCTCAAAGGCCTCCTATGAAATCAAGGGGAGTCTTTACAATATGTCGCTTATAAGAGCTAGATCTCCTCCTTGAGAAAGGGAAAACTTAACAATTAAGATTACAACAGAGGTTTCTCCCAAATTTGAGAATGTTTAGGGGTTGTTCTACATTAACAAATTAGTTACGCTGAAGACTACAATCGGCGTAAAGGAAGAGGTTGTGCCCACGACATTGTCAAAAAAAAAATAATGTTCCCTTCAAGTGAAACTCGGCCTTTTAAGAAAATGGGTATCTCAAATGCTCTCAGCCTCACAAAGAAAGCATCCAACTCTAAGCCAAAGGTCTTGCAAACAAATTGTTAGATGTCTCAAGTAATTACTCCCTGCCACAAGAAGGAGTTAGCAAATGCTCCAAACAAGGGTTGCAAGTCAAGTCAAATGTTGGTGGAAACAAGTAGAGAAATGGAGGAAATATTTACACTTATTCTACAAGGGACTAAGCTAAAGAGTATGAGTAAGACTCTCCTCTTTGCTTAGTCATTTCAAGATCTAGATAACAAAAATTAAATTTGAGTAGATAAAACTTGTCGACAAACTAGTATTAGGGTCCCTACAAGAGAACTCAAATGATGAGACTATGAGATTCAAAACAAATGAGAGTTCCTCCAAGAGCAAACTCAAGAGTGGGATGGTCTCTCCTAAGACTTTTGCTCATCTTGTAGCTTGATCCAATAATGATATTCGTTCTACAAAACTTCAACAAAAATTAGCTCCATATAGACTTGAAAATAAACAATGACAAAATAGTCCTAAAGATTTATTTGAAATCAACTAGAATATTCTATATCTAGAGAAAATTCCTAAAGCATATGTCAATGCAAAATAGCTCTACATTGTAGAAATTTTGAGTCCAACCCCGGTTATCAATTTCTCCTTATTACTCCCATATAGTTAAATATCCATTCCCACAAACATACATTCAACAAGCTGGAAATAATAAAAAAATTTGAAAACACAAATTCTGGAAAATTTCAAAGTGCTGGAAAACGCAGAAATAAAACTCAGAAATTATTTCAGCCACAAACACAGAAAATTACACACTGAGTTTTGGTCAATATGACCCTGGAAAAACCCCCTACAACTCTTGTGGAAAAACAGTTCGAAAACTTCTCTTTATTTCTGAATATTGCTTTTATAGTGAAACAGAAAAACACAGTAAGCCATTGAGAAATGCGACCTTCACATCCATCTGAAGGATCTTCCAACCCATCTCTGCTGCTATTAATATAATGGAGCGCATGGTAGTATATCGAGCCACGGCAGCGAAGGTCTCCTCATAATCAACTCCCTCTACCTGGGAGAACCCTCTAGCCACAAATCTAGCCTTGAACTTCTCGATGTTGCCATCTGCAGCATGCTTTATCTTGTAAAGCCATCTGGAAGTAACCACGGATTTGCCCTAAGGCCTCGGCACCACCTCTCAAACATCATTCGTCATAATAGAAGAATAGTCCTCCTGCATGGTCTCTCTCCAGACCTGTTGGCTAGCTGCCTCATCATAGCTAGAAGGCTCGGAGTCAACAATGTTGGCAACCATTGCCATATAGCTATAGAACCGCTCAGATGGTTTGCTCTCTCTGACCTGTTTCTTCGACCCAACAACAGATGTGGCCTCTCTCAAGGTGTCTTGAAGCCACTTGGGCTTCCTCTTCCCTGAGCATACTTCTCCCACCGGAGAGGGAGGATACTCATCCTCATCAAAACCCTAAACCCCTGAATTTCTTCCTGTCGTCCTCTGGCCTGAACATGTACCTGTAGATGCTGAAGTACGTGTGAACTGCCCATCAGTGGACTACCTAGTGAACTGCTCTGTGGACCGCTCTGCATGTTGCCCGAAGCACCACCCCTCTGACTCTGCGAGCCACTACTCACTAATGGACCTGACACCATAATCGATGTACCTCCTGATCCCTACCCACTAGATCCCTGTGGTTGACTCATCTGCTTCTGAGGGTCTGGTGAATCTAGATACTCTAACTCTCGTGACCTCCTGAAAGCCCTGTCCTCCTCGAACATCACATTCCGCCTGACAGCAACTCTCCTTTGTGCAGGAATATAAATCTGAAAGCCTTTCGAGGTCTCATTGTAGCCCACAAAGATGCCCTTCTCTACAGTGGGCTCTAGCTTGGTCCTCTTCTCCTTGGGTATGTAGGAGTATGATATACCCCCAAAGATACGAAAATGACCAAAATCAAGCTTCTTCCCAGAAAAATCCTCCTTCGTAGTCACATGCCCCAAGGCACGATGTGAACTCCTGTTCTGCAAGTACACAACAGTGTTGCAGGGCTCTGCCCACAAAAACAACAGTAACCCCTGATCATGTAGCATGGCTTTGGCAGCCCCAACGATGGATATGTTCTTCCTCTTTGCAACCTCGTTCTGTTGGGGGTTGTAAGGAACTGTGAACTCCCTCCTGATGCTTGCCTCCACACAATAATGAACAAACTCACTAAGGGTGTACTCCCCTTCATTGTCCGACTTAAGGGACTTGATTTTCCAACCTGTCTGAGTCTCCACAAGAGCTCTGAACTACTGAAATTGCTTGAAGACGTCACTCTTGGTCTTCAA
This sequence comes from Pinus albicaulis, assembly GCA_034641835.2. Taxonomy (NCBI): domain Eukaryota; kingdom Viridiplantae; phylum Streptophyta; class Pinopsida; order Pinales; family Pinaceae; genus Pinus; species Pinus albicaulis. The sequence continues at coordinate 327,383,558 of CM076583.1, forward strand.
GAAATAAATCCAAGTCTTCCTGGAGTGATCATCAATGAATAAAACATAGTACTCATATCCACTTAAGGAAACATGAGACATCCGACCGCTCACATCGGTATGAATCAAATCAAGAATCCCAGTCGATTTGCTGTCACTGTTGGGAAAAGGGGATTTGGCAAACTTCCCCATAGCACATCCTCTTTATGTATCAATGTGATCGGAACTGAAATATGGCACACCTGTAGTGATATCTCGCAATGTCCTCAAGGCCCCATGATACATGTGCCCCATTCTGCAGTGCCAAATCTCGCACAACTTTGAACTACTAGCTCTTTTGTCGGTACTACTGCTCAATGCCATAAAGAGTTGGAATGAAAAATGTACACCTTGGCATAGCGTACACCAATCACTCTAGTTGAATCAGCGAGAGCACCGCTGGGATATATAAGAACCTGTCCTCTCCTGAACAACACCTCATACCCTCTGTCCTCCAATGCTGAAACGGATATAAGTTTCTTTTTCATCTCTGGCACATATAGAACATTCGACACTTTCACGGGAGGTTTGGGTTCCCTATTAAATGTCAATGTCCCCACACCGACTACTCTAACAATGTTGTCCTCTGCGAGTAGTACCTCTATATCAGTGCCACTCTCTGAAAGCTTCGAGAAGTACTCACGAACTCCTGTCATGTGACGGGAAGCCCCACTGTCAACATACCCAATACCTGAAGATGCTTCGCTAGTAGAGGGAAGTGCACACTCCCTATCAACCTGTGTGGCAGATGATCCTGCACTAGTGCACTAAAAAACAATGAACCCAAACTCCTGATCAAAGCTCTCCGAGAAGTCCTCTATCTCTACTGATGCTGCCATGGCCTTGTCCTTTCCCTTCTTCTTCTTCTCCGGACACACAACTGCATAGTGTCCCAACTTCTGACAGTTTCAACACTTGACTTTGGAAAAGTCATTCTCCTTGTTCACCTGCTGCTTACCTTTACCTTTGCATTTGCCCCCACCACCACTTGTGGAAGCTTGCTTCTTTCCCTTATCGTTCTTGCCCCTTGCTAACAATGGTACATTTTCATCCTCCTCAACTGGTTTGGCTGCCCCAAGATGGTTCTTTTTGATTTCATTTCGAATGCAATCATCCCACAACCTCTCCCAAGTGGGAAGGTTTTCCTGTGCAACAATCCCATCCACAAAACTCTCCCATGTCTTGGGAAGACCATTCAATGTAATCTGCACCAACTCAGTGGGTGGAATGGTCTCTCCAACAGCAGCCAACTCATCTCTCACAGTAGTGATCTTTGTGAAGTATGTTGTAGCACTATCAGTCTTAGCCATTTTAATGGCCTTCAGCTTCTCCCTTAGGACCATTTTTCTGTTTTCATTGGTACTTTGGTAGAGATTGGTCAAGGTTGTCCACTTCTCATATGCATGTCTTTCCTCTCACATGAGGAATGTCATGGTCTTTAACACCATGCAGAATCAGTCTCTTTCGCTTGACATTCTTATTAAAATCTTCCAGCTGAACAGGGACAGTAGGCACTGCTATTAGGTGCTGTGCGGTATGTACCATTATGCCCCAGACTTCTGCCTCCTCAAAGATGCTCTGGATTCTCTCCCTCTATGCACTGTAGTTGCTCTGCCCATCCAACCTATCCTCCACCCTCAAGCCCAAAGACATGCTTGTTGTCCTAACAAACTGAAAATTTCAATGTTGTGGTAAAGGTTCAGTTTTCTGTGTGAAATATAAGTTTGCTGTAATTTTTTCACTTGCTGTCCCAAACTGCACTTTTCAACCACCCAAACTCTGATACCATGTAGAAATTTTGAGCCCAACCCCAGTTATCAGTTTCTCCTTATTACTCCCATATAGTTAAATGCCCATTCTCATAAACATACATTCAACAAGCTAGAAATAATAAATATTTTTGAAAACACAAATTCTGGAAATTTCAAAGTGTTGGAAAATGTAGAAATAAAACTCAGAAATTATTTCAGCCACACACAGAGAAAATGACACGCTGATTTTTGGTCAATATGACCCTTGAAAAACCCCCTACAACTCTTAGGGAAAACCAGTTCGAAAGCTCTTCTTTATTTCTGAATATTGCTTTCATAGTGAAACAGAAATACACAGAAAATTCCAGCAACCAAACAAATACAACTTATCTCGTTTTCCGTGCTTATCCACTGCCTCGGAGATTGTGCAAACAGTCAAACGGGAACAACAATAATGTTCTACGGGCTTCCTTGAATTTTGTGCCCAGAAACACAGAAATAAATGTTGTTGTACGTCCTCCTCAATTTGCGTGCAAAAGAGTAATAAATGTTGTTGTACAACCTCCTTCATTTGTGTGCAGAGGGATAGCAATAAATGTTGTACAGATTCTGCCTCATTTTTCGTGCATAGGGACAATAGCAAACTGTACAGTCTATCTCGAAAACTGTGCCAAAAAAACAACAAACTCCTCACCTCGAAATTTGTGCCAAAATGCTGTAAGAATGCATGCCAAAGTTGTTGTATAAAAAATGCCTTGAAAAACATGCCCAAATCTGCCTTGAACTATGTGCCAACCTTGCAGTACGGATTTTTTGAATGTTGCCTCGGTATGTGTACCAAAGTTCTGCTCTCCTTCAACTCACTACTTAGAAAATCCCCTTGCTCTCTTCTCCTCTTCTCTCAATCTGCTCATGAAAAACTGAATGACCTTTCTCTTCTATTCCTCCTTTAACCTAACCCCAAGTGACTTTTGGGGACTCCCTAAATCCAATGGCTGAGATAGCTTTAGATCTAGGGCTGAGATTAAATGTGCATTTAAATCTAACTTTCTATTTTTTAATTCACCCCACTTTAATAAAGACCCACTTAGCCTTTTATTTCTAAAGTCACTTTTCGCTTTCTAATTTCACATTGACTTTATTAAAGTCATTTTGAAATTAGATTTAGTAACTTTATCACTTATAAAGTCATTTTTAAATTAGATTTGACTTACCACTTATTAAGTCACTTTAGGAGAAAAAGTTAAATAAATTTGGACACTTTTCCCTAGGCCAAAGATCAAAGCCTTAGGGAACCACTTGTCCTCTGGTACCCAAATTTTAACACTCCCTCTTACCGAAGAAACTGTTCCTCACCACACCCATCATGTCTCTAAAGTAGACATGCTTGCCCCATGGTAAGGCTTTGGTCAAAATCTCTGCTACCTACTCATCTGTGGGAATATACTCAAGCTTCACAGCTCCCTTCTGAACATAGTCTCTGATGAAATGATATTTGATCCTGATATGCTTTGACCTGTCATGAAATACTGGATTCTCTGTGAGTTTAATGCAAATCTAATTATCACAGTAAATCACTAAAGGTCTCAACGGTTGACCAAATCAGCCAAACAACATCTTGCGAAGCCATATGGCCTCACAACTAGATATTCTAGTTGCCATGTACTCTGCTTCTACTGAACTCAATGCTACTGACTGTTGCCTTCGACTGGACCATGACACAACTGCGGAACCCAACCCAAAACAACACCCTGAAGTGCTCTTCCTATCAGAAGCACAACTTGCCCAATCAGAATCAGTGTACCCTGCCAATCTCCCTGTCTATAATTTAGACAATAATCCACTAACCCCTGCAAGTAACGCAAAATGTGTTTTGCAGCAACCCAGTGCACTCTCCTGGGCTCACACATGAACTGGCTCATCGTGTTGACTGCAAAACATATATTTGGTCTAAAGTTGACCAAATACATCGTCTATAAAATGTGGGATCCACCAACTCTGAATCTAAAGAGTGAAGCTTCTTCCAATTAGTGATCATAGGTGTCGACATGTGTTTGCAATCCTCTATGTGAAATCTACTAAGAATATCCACAATATATTTCCCCTCTTCCAAGGAAGAAATGCCCCTCCTCCTGCCACACCTCCAAACCCAAAAAGTAATGCATCAAGCCAATGTCCTTCATCTCGAACTCCGAAGCAAGATCTCTCTTGCAACCCTCTATAAGTCTCTCTGCACCTGTAATGACCAAGTCATCCACATACAACACCAAAATGAGAGGATCCTCACATATCACAATAAAGTATAGGTTCGGATCTGCATCACTCTTTGAGAAACCCATCTCCTGCAAGTATGTATCAATCCTGGAGTACTAAGCTCTAGGAGCTTGTTTCAGGCCATAAAGTGCCTTCTTCAGTCTGCATACATGGGACTCCTTCCCATGCACCTCAAAGCCCTGCAGCTGCTCAATGTACACCTCCTCCTGTATGAAGCCATTGAGAAAAGGGGTCTTCACATCCCTCTGGTGGATCTTCCAACCCATCTCTGCTGCTATCGATATAATGGAGCGAATGGAAGTATATCGAGTCACGGGAGCGAAGGTCTCCTCATAATCAACTCCCTCTACCTAGGAAACCCTCTAGCCACAAATCTAGACTTGAACTTCTTGATGTTGCCATCTGCAGCACGCTTTATCTTGTAAAGCTATCTGGAAGTAACCATGGATTTTCCCTCAGGTGTCGGCACCACCTCCCAAACATCATTCTTCATGATAGAAGAATACTCCTCATGCATGGCCTCTCTCCAGACCTGCTGGCTAGCTGCCTCCTCATAGCTAGAAGGCTCGGAGTCAACGATGTTGGCAATCATTTCCGTATAGCTACAGAACTGCTTAGGTGGTCTGCTCTCTCTGACCTATCTCTTCGTCCCAGCAATATATGTGGCCTCTCTCAAGGTGTCTTGAAGCCACTTGGGCTTCCTCTTCCCTGCGCATACTTCTCCCACTGGAGAGGGAGAATCCTCATCCTCATCAAAAGCCTGAACTTCTGAATGTCTGTATGTTGTCCTCTTGTTTGAACCTGTACCTGTAGATGCTGAAGTACTGTATGAACTGTCCATCAGTTGACTACCTAGTGAACTGCTTTGCGGACTGCTCTGTGGACTGCTCTGCATGCTGCTCGAAGCACCACCCCTCTTACTCTGCGAGCCACTACTCACTGATGGAACTGACAAAGTGATCGATGTACCTCCTGATCCCTGCCCACTGGATCCCTGTGACTGACTCAGCTGCTCCTAAGGGTTTAGTGAATTCACTCCTGAAAGCCATGTCCTCCTCGAACTTCACATCTCACCTGACAACAACTCTCCTCCGTGCAGGAATATAAATCTGAAAGGCTTTCGAGGTCTCACTGTAGCCCACAAAGATGTCCTTCTCTACAGTGGGCTCTAGCTTGGTCCTCTTCTCCTTAGGTACGTAGGAGTATGCAATACACCCAAAGACACGAAAATGACCAACATCAGGCTTCTTCCCAGAAAAATCCTCCTCTAGAGTCACATGCCCCAAGGCACGATGTGGACTCCTGTTCTGCAGGTACACAGTAGTGTTGCAGGCCTCTACCCACAAAAACAACGGTAACCCCTGATCATGTAACATGGCTTTGGCAGCCCCAACAATGAATCTGTTCTTCCTCTCTACAACCCCGTTCTACTAGGGGTTGTAAGGAACTGTGAACTCCCTCCTGATGCCTGCCTCCGCACAATAATCAACAAACTCACCAAGGGTGTACTCCCCTCCATTGTTCGACCTAAGGGACTTGATCTTCCGACCTCTCTTAGTCTCCACAAGAGCTCTGAACTCTTGAAACCGCTTGAAGACCTCACTCTTGGTCTTCAAGAAATAAATCCAGGTCTTTCTGGAGTGATCATCAATGAATAAAACATAGTACTCATATCCACTCAAGGAAACATGAGACATCCGACTGCTCACATCGGTATGAATTAAATCAAGAATCCCAGTCGATCCGCTGTTGTTGCTGGGATAAGAGGATTTGGCAAATTTCCCTATAGCACATCCTCTGCATGTATCAATATGATCGGAACTGAAATCTGGACCACCTGTAGTGATCTCCCGCAATGTCCTCAAGGCCCCATGATACATGTGCCCCATCTTACGGTGCCAAATATCGCACAGCTCTAAACTGCTAGCTCTGCTACCAGTACTACTGCTCAATGCCATAAGGGGTTGGAATGAAAACTTGTACACCCTGGCATGGTGTACACCAATCACTCTAGCTGAATCAGCTGGAGCGTCCCTGGGATATATAAGCACCTGTCCTCTCCTGAACAACACCTCATACCCTCTGTCCTCCAATGTTGAAGCGGATATAAGGTTCTTCTTCATCACTGGCACATATAAAACATCTGACACTTTCAAGGGAGGTTTGGGTTCCCTATCAAATGTCAATGTGTCCCCACACCGACTGCTTTAACAATGTCGTCGTCTCCGACTACTACCTCTATATCAGTGCCACTCTCTGAAAGCTCCGAGAAGTACTCACAGACTCCTGTCATGTGACGAGAAGCCCCACTGTCAACATCCCAAATACCTAAATATGCTCCGCTAGTGGAGGGAACTGCACACTCCCTCTCAACCTATGTGGCAGATGATCCTGCAGTAGTGGACACAAAAGCAATAAACCCAAACTCCCGATCAAAGCTCTCTGAGAAGTCCTCTATCTCTACTGATGTTGCCATGGCCTTGTCCTTTCCCTTCTTCTTCTTCTCTGGACACACAACTGCATAGTGTCCCAACTTTTAACAGTTCCAACACTTGACTTTGGAAAAGTCTTTCTCCTTGTTTACCTGCTGCTTACCTTTACCTTTGCCCCCACCATCACTTGTGGAAGCTTGCTTCTTTCCCTTGCCCTTCTTGCCCTTTGCTAACAATGCTACATTGTCATCCTCCTCAACCAGTTTGGCTGCCCCAAGATGGTTCTTTCTGATTTCACTCTGAATGCAATCATCCCACAACCTCTCCCAAGTGGGAAGGTATTCCCGTGCAACAATCCCATCCACAAAACTCTCCTATGTCTTGGGAAGACCATTCAATGTAATCCGCACCAACTCAGTGGGTTGAATGGTCTCTCCAACAACAACCAACTCATCTCTCACAGTAGTGATCTTTGTGAGGTATGCGGTAGCACTGTCAGTCTTAGCCATTTTAATGGCCTTCAGATTCTCCCTTAAGACCATTTTCCTATTTTCATTGGTACTCTGGTAGAGATTGGTCAAGGTTGTCCACATCTCATGTGTATATGTCTTTCCTCTCACATGAGGAATGACATGGTCTTTAACAACATCCAGAATCAATCTCTTTCCCTTGGCATTCTTCTTATTAAAATCTGTCAGCTGAACAGGGTCAATAGGCACTGCTACTGGGCGTTGTGCGGTATGTACCATTATGCCCCAGGCTTCTGCCTCCTCAAAGATGCTCTGGATTCTCTCCCTCCATGCACTGTAGTTGCTCTGCCCATCCAACCTATCCTGCACCCTCAAGCCCAAAGACATGCTTGTTGTCTTAACATACTGAAAATTTCAATGTTGTGGTAAAAGTTTAGTTTTCTGTGTGAAATATAAGTTCGCTGTAATTTTTTCACTTGCTGTCCCAAATTGCACTTTTCAGCCACCCAAGCTCTGATACCATGTAGAAATTTTGAGTCCAACCCTGGTTATCAGTTTCTCCTTATTACTCCCATATAGTTAAATGCACATTCCCATAAACATACATTCATACATTCAACATGCTGGAAATAATAAATATTTTTGAAAACACATTCTGGAAATTTCAGAGTGTTGGAAAATGCAGAAATAAAACTCAGAAATTATTTCAGCCACACACACACAAAATGACACGCTGATTTTTTGTCAATATGACCTTGGAAAAACCCCCTACAACTCTTGGGGAAAACTAATTCGAAAGCTCTTCTTTATTTTTGAATATTGTTTTTACAGTGAAATAGAAATATACAGAAAATTCCAGCAACCAAACAAATACAACTTATCTCGTTTTCCGTGCTTAACCACCGCCTTAGAAATTGTGCAAACAGTAAAACAAGAACAGCAACAAATGTTGTATGAGCTTCCTTGAATTTTTTGCCCAAATACACAGCAATAAATGTTGTTGTACGGACTTAAATGTTGTTGTACAGCCTCCTCGATTTCCGTGTAGTGAGACAGCAATAAATGTTGTACGGATTCTGCCTCGTTTTTGTGCACATGGACAGCCGCAAACTGTACAGTCTGCCTCAAAAAATGTGCCACAAAAATAGCAAACTCCTCACCTCAAAATCGGTGCCAAAATGTTGTACAACTGCCTAGGAATGCGTGTTGTTAAAATTTAGGTACCAGAGGACAAGTGGTTCTCTAAGGCTTTGATCTTTGGCCTAAGGAAAAGTGTCCAAATGCATTTAACTTTTTCTCCTAAAGTGACTTTATAAGTGGTAAAGTCAAATCTAATTTAAAAGTGACTTTATAAGTGATAAAGTTACTAAGTCTAATTTTAAAATGACTTTAATAAAGTCAATGTGAAATTAGAAAGTGAAAAGTGACTTTGGAAATAAAAGGCTAAGTGGGTCTTTATTAAAGTGGGGTGAATTAAAAAGTAGAAAGTGAGAATTAAATGCACATTTAATCTCAGCGCTACATCTAAAGCTATCTCAGCCATTGGATTTAGGGAATCCCCAAAAGTCACTTAGGGTTAGGTTAAAGGAGGAAAGAAAGAGAAAAGGTCATTCAGTGTTTCATGAGCAGATTGAGAGAGGAGAAAAAGAAAGCAAGGAGTTTTTCTGAGCAGTGAGAAGTTGGAGGGCAGCAGCAATAATTCTTCGGCAAATTCGTACAACATCTTATTGGCACAAATCCAAACGCAGAAATTCGTACAGCAAGAGAGAGGCATTGTTTCCAAGAAAGGGATGCATGAAAATTGATGAAGAGGGCAGCAGCATTAAGCACAGAGTTCGAGGGAGAAATCTGGGCACGAAAATCGAGGAGAATTACAACTAATATTTTCGGCACAAAAATCGAGAAAGAGGGCAGCATCATCAGCACAGATTTTGAGGCAGTTTATGGGCACAGATTTCGAGGGCTATTGTACAAATCTATATAGTTTTTTCGTCACTTTTTCCGAGGTGGTCGTACAAAATTTATTGCGTCATTAATGTTGTAAAATCTTTTGTTTTGTCAGTTGCTAATTTGGCACAATTTCTGAGGGGGTGTGCAAGCACGGAAATCGAGATAACTCTGTAATTTTGGTTGCTGGAATTTTTACTGTGTTTTTCTATTTCACTGTAAAAGCAATATTCAAAAATAAATAGGAGCTTTTGAACTGGTTCTCCCCAAGAGTTGTAGGGGGGTTTTTCAGGGTCATATTGACCAAAAATCAATGTGTGAATTTCTCTGTGTGGCTGAAATATTTTCTGAGTTTTATTTCTACATTTTCCAGCACTTTGAAATTTTCAGAATTTGTGTTTTCAAAAATATTTTTTATTTCTAGCTTGTTGAATGTATGGTTATGGGAATAGGCATTTAACTACATGGGAGTAATAAGGAGAAACTTATAACTGGGGTTGGGCTAAAAATTTCTACATGGTATCAGAGGTTGGGTGGCTAAAAAGTGCAGTTTGGGACAAGTAGTGAAAAATTACAGCAAGCTTATATTTCACACAGAAAATTGAACCTTTACCACAACATTGAAATTTTCAGTTTGTTAGGAGAGCAAGCATGTCTTTGGGCTTGAAGCTAGAGAATAGGTTGGATGGGCATAACAACTATAGTACATGGAAGGAGAGAATCTAGAGCATCTTTGAGCAGGCAGAAGTCTGGGGCATAATGGTACATACCACACAGCACCCAGTAGCAGTGTCTACTCACCCTGTTCAGCTGGAAAATTTTAATAAGAAGAATGCTAAGGGAAAAGGACTAATTCTAGATGGTATTAAAGACCATGTCATTCCTCATGTGAGAGGAAAGGCACTTGCACATGCCATGTGGACAGTCTTGGCCAATCTCTACCAGAGTACCAATGAAAGCAGAAAAATGGTCCTAAGGGAGAAGCTGAAGGCCATTAAGATGGCTAAGATTAATGGTGTTACTGCATACCTCACAAAGATCACTAATGTGAGAGATGAGGTGGCAGTTGTTGGAGAGGCCATTCCACCCACTGAGTTGGTGCGGATTGCATTGAATGGTCCTCCCAAGACATGGGAGAGTTTTGTGGATGGGAATGTTGTACGGGACACCCTTCCCACTTGGGAGATGTTGTGGGATGATTGCATTCAAAATGAAATTAAAAATAACCATTTTGGGGAAACCAAGCCAGTTGAGGAGGATGACAATGTAGCATTGTTAGCAAGGGGCAAGAACGGCAAGGGAAAGAAGCAAGCTTCTGCAAGCAGTGGTGGGGGCAAAGGCAAAGGTAAAGGTAAAGGTAAGCAGCAGGTGAACAAGGAGAAGGACTATTCCAAGGTGAAGTGTTGGAATTGTCAGAAGTTGGGACACTATGCAGTTGTGTGTCCGGAGAAGAAGAAGAAGGGAAAGGACAAGACCATGGCAGCATCAGTCGAGATAGAGGACTTTTCGGAGAGTTTTGACCGGGAGTTTGGGTTCATTGCTTGTGAGTCCACTAGTGCAGGATCATCTACCACACAGGTTGAGAGGGAGTGTGCACTTCCCTCCACTAGCAGAGCATCTTCAGGTATTTGGTATTTTGACAGTGGGGCTTCACGTCATATGACAGGAGTCTGTGAGTACTTCTCAGAGCTTTCAGAGAGTGGCATTGATATAGAGGTAGTACTCGGAGATGACATCATTGTTAGAGCAGTCGATGTGGGGACATTGACATTTGATAGGGAACCCAAACCTCCCATGAAAGTGTCGGATGTTTTATATGTGCCAGGGATGAAAAAGAACCTTATATCCGTCTCAGCATTGGAGGACAGAGGGTGTGATGTATTGTTCAGGAAAGGACAGGTGCTTATATATCCCAGGGGCACTCCAGCTTCTTTAGCTAGAGTGATTGGTGTACGCCATGCCAGGGTGTACAAGTTTTCATTTCAGCCCCTCATGGCATTGAGCAGTAGTACCGACAACAGAGCTAGCAGTTCAGAGTTGTGCGAGATTTGGCACGGCGGGATAGGGCACATGTATCATGGGGCCTTGAGGACATTGCAGGAGATCACTACAAGTGTGCCAGATTTTAATTCTGATCACATTGATACATGCAGAGGATGTTATATGGGGAAGTTTTCCAAATCCCCTTTTCCCAGCAGTGACATCAGATCGACAGGATTCTTGATTTGATTCATATCGATGTGAGTGGTTGGATGTCTCATGTTTCCTTGAGTAGATATGAGTACTATGTTTTATTCATTGATGATCACTCTAGGAAGACCTGGATTTATTTCTTGAAGACCAAGAGTGAGGTCTTCAAGCGGTTTCAATAGTTCAAAGCTCTTGTGGAGACTCAGACAGGTCGGAAGATCAAGTTGCTGAGGTCGGACAATGGAAGGGAGTACACCCTTGGTTTGTTGATTATTGTGCAAAGGTAGGCATCATGAGGGAGTTCACAGTTCCTTACAATCCCAAGCAGAATGGGGTTGTGGAGAGGAAGAACAAATCCAACGTTGGGGTTGCCAAAGCCATGCTACATGATCAGGGGTTATCGTTGTTTTTGTGGGCAGAGGCCTACAACACTGCTGTGTACTTGCAGAACACGAGTCCACATCGTGCTTTGGGGCATGTGACTCTGGAGGAGGCTTTTTCTAGGAAGAAGCCTGATGTTGGTCACTTTCGTATCTTTGGGTGTATTGCATATTCCTATGTACCCAAGGAGAAGAGGACCAACCTGGAGCCCACTCCAGAGAAGGGCATCTTTGTGGGCTATAGTGAGACATCGAAAGCCTTTCAGATTTATATTCCTGCACAGAGGAGAGCTGTTGTCAGGCGAGATGTGAATTTCGAGGAGGACAGGGCTTTCAGGAGGTCACAGGAGTTAGAGTATCTGAATTCACCAAACCCTCAGGAGCAGCTAAGTCAGTCACAGGGATCCAGTGGGCAGGGATCAGGAGGTACATTGATTACGGTGTTAGGTCCATCAGTGAGCAGTGGCTCGCAGAGTCGGAGGGGTGGTGCTTCAGGCAGCATGCAGAGCAGTCTGCAAAGCAGTTCACTTGGTAGTCCACTAATGGATAGTTCACATAGTACTTCAGCATCTACAGGCATAGGTTCAGGTAGGAGGACAGCAGACAGACATTCAAGAGTTCAGGCTTCTGATGAGGATGAGGATTCTCCCTCTCCGATGGGAGAAGTGTGCTCAGGGAAGAGGAAGCCCAAGTGGCTTCAGGATACCTTGAGAAAGGCCACATCTGTTGCTGGGCCGAAGAGACAAGTTAGAGAGAGCAGACCACCTGAGCGGTTCTGTAGCTATATGGCAATGGTTGCCAATATCGTTGACTATGAGCCTTCTAGCTATGAGGAGGCAGCTAACCAACAGGTCTGGAGAGAGGCCATGCAGGAGGAGTATTATTTTATCATGAAGAATGATGTTTGGGAGGTGGTGTCGAGGCCCGAGGGAAAATCCGTGATTACTTCCAAATGGCTTTACAGGATAAAGCACGCTGCAGATGGCAACATTGAGAAGTTCAAGGCTAGATTCGTGGCTAGAGGGTTCTCCCAGGTAGAGGGAGTTGATTATGAGGAGACCACTCCCGTGGCTCGATAAACTTCCATTCGCTCCATTATATCGATAGTAGCAGAGATGCGTTGGAAGATCCACCAGATGGATGTGAAGACCGCATTTCTCAATGGCTTCATATAGGAGGAGGTGTACACTGAGCAGTCGCAAGGCTTTGAGGGGCATGGGAAGGAGTCCCATGTATGTAGACTGAAGAAGGCACTTTATGGCTTGAAGCAAGCTCCTAAAGCTTGGTACTCCAAGATTGATACGTACTTGCAGGAGATGGGTTTCACGAAGAGTGATGCAGATCCAAACCTATACTTTATTGTGATAGGTGAGGAGCCTCTCATTCTGGTGTTGTATGTTGATGTCTTGGTCATTACAGGTGCAAAGAGACTTATAGAGGGCTACAAGAGAGATCTTGCTTCAGAGTTCGAGATGAAGGACATTGGCTTGATGCATTACTTTTTGGGATTGGAGGTGTGGAAGGAAGAGGGGCATTTCTTCCTGGGACAGGGGAGGTATATTGTGGACATCCTTAGCAGATTTCACATGGAGGATTGTAAACCCATGTCGACACCTATGATCACTAATTGGAAGAAGCTTCATGCTTCAGATTCCGAGTTGGTGGATCCCACATTGTATAGACAGTTGATTGGTTCCTTGATGTATTTAGTCAACACTAGACTAGATATATGTTTTGCAGTCAATACGATGAGCCAATTCATTTGTGAGCCCAAGAGAGTGCACTGGGTTGCTTTAAAACACATTTTGCGATACTTGCAAGGGACAGTGGATTATGGTCTGGATTATAGACAGGGAGATGGAGTGAGATTGGCAAGGTACACTGATTCAAACTGGGCAGGTTGTGTTTCTGATAGAAAGAGCACTTCAGGGTGTTGTTTTGGGTTGGGTTCAGCAGTTGTGTCGTGGTTTAGCCGAAAGCAACAGTCAGTAGTATTGAGTTCAGTGGAAGCAGAGTACATGGCAGCCAGTCTAGCTAGTTGTGAGACCATATGGCTTTGCAAGATGTTGTTTGGCTTAATTGGTCAACCGTTGAGACCTTCAAAGATTTATTGTGATAATCAAAGTTGTATTAAATTCACGGAGAATCTAGTATTTCATGACAAGTCAAAGTATATCGGGATCAAATATCAATTCATCATAGACTATGTTCAGAAGGGAGCTGTAAAGCTTGAGTGTATTCCCTCAGATGAGCAGGTAGCCGATACATTCACCAAAGCCTTACCACGGGGCAAGCATGTCTACTTCAATGACAAGATGGGTGTGGTGAGGAACACTTTCCTTGGTAAGAGGGAGTGTTAAAATTTGAGTACCAGAGGACAAGTGGTTCCCTAAGGCTTTGATCTTTGGGCGAAGGAAAAGTGTCGAAAAGTAACTAACTTTTTCTCCTAAAGTGACTTTATAAGTTGTAAAATCAAATCTAATTTAAAAGTGACTTTATAAGTGATAAAGTTACTAACTCTAATTTTAAAGTGACTTTAATAAAGTCAATGTGACATTAGAAATTGAAAAGTGATTTAGGAAATAAAAGTTTAAGTGGGTCTTTATTAAAGTGGGGTGAATTAAAAAATAGAAAGTGAGAATTAAATGCACATTTAATCTCAGCCCTAGATCTAAAGCTATCTCAGCCATTGGATTTAGCGATTCCCCAAAAGTCACTTAGAGTTAGGTTAAAGGAAGAAAAAAAGAGAAAATGTCATTTAGTCTTTCATGAGCAGATTGAGAGAGGAGGAGAAGAAAGCAAGAAGATTTTCTGAGCAGTGAAAAGTTGGAGGGCAGCAGCAAGGATTCTTCAGCAAATCCGTACAACACTTTATTGGCACAAATCCCAAGGCAGAAATCCGTACAGCAAGAGAGAGGCACTATTTCCAAGAAAAGGAGGCATGAAAATCGAGGAAGAGGGCAGCAGCATTAAACACGGAGTTTGAGGCAGAAATCTTGGCAGGAAATTCGAGAAGTACAACTGATATTTTCGACAAAGAAACCGAGAAAGAGGACAACAATTTCAACACAGATTTCGAGGTAGTTTCTGGGCACGGATTTCGAGGGCTGCTGTACAAATCTGTATAGTTTCGTACAGCTGTTCCGACACGTTTTCTGAGGTGGACGTACAACATTTATTGTTTTCATTAATGTTGTAAAAAATTTTGTTTTGTACGTTACGGATTTGGCACCATTTTCGAGGCGGTGTGCAAGCACGAAAATCGAGATAAGTCTATAATTTTGGTTGTTAGAATTTTTACTATGTTTTTCTGTTTCACTATAAAAGCAATATTCAGAAATAAAAAAGAGCTTTCGAACTGGTTTTCCCCGAGAGTTGTAGGGGGTTTTTCCAGGGTCATATTGACCAAAAATCAGCGTGTCATTTTCTGTGTGTGTGGCTGAAATATTTTCTGAGTTTTATTTCTGCATTTTTCAGCACTTTGAAATTTCCAGAATTTGTGTTTTCAAAAAATATTTATTATGTCCAGCTTGTTGAATGTATGGTTATGGGAATGGGCATTTAACTACATGGGAGTAATAAGGAGAAACTGATAACCAAGGATGGGCTAAAAATTTATACACGTGCCAAAGTTGTTTTACAGAAACTGCCTTGAAAAACGTGCCCAAATCAGCCTTGAACTGTGTGCCAACCTTGCTGTATGGATTTGCTGAATGTTGTCTCGGTATGTGCGCCAAGGTTCTTCTCTCCTTCAACTCATTGCTCAGAAAATCTCCTTGCTCTCTTCTCCTCTTCTCTCAATATGCTCATGAAAGACTGAATGACCTTTTCTCTTTTTTTCCTCCTTTAACTTAACCCTAAGTGACTTTTGGGGAATCCCTAAATTCAATGGCTGAGATTAAATGTGCATTTAAATCTCAATTTCTATTTTTTAATTCACCCCACTTTAATAAATACCCACTTAGCCTTTTATTTCCAAAGTCGCTTTTCACTTTCTAATTTCACATTGTCTTTATTAAAGTCACTTTAAAATTAGACTTGGTAACTTTCTCACTTATAAAGTCACTTTAAATTAAATTTGACTTTACCACTTATAAAGTCACTTTAGGAGAAAAAAGTTAAATACATTTGGAGACTTTTCCCTAGGCCAAAGATCAAAGCCTTAGGGAAGCACTTGTCCTCTGGTACCCAAATTTTAACATACATCAACATATCTCAAAAAGCATATGGAAGCAAATAACATGATAGCACAAATAGAAAGAAATGAGAACATGAATAAATAAATCATACCATACCCTAGGAGGAAGAACATCCCATAAGTGAAACCCCAAACTCTTTATTGCATTGATGGATGCAAGTATACAAAGGAGCAAACCTTCTGCAAGAACAATAGCTCATATCAAGTGTCAAAATGAGAGCTCAAAGCTCATATAAATAAGAAGACGAGAGCCAATCCCAATGATGAATGGTGGCAATCCCAATAAGAGAGTCCCATGCAAATCAAATCGCAAGGGGCAGCTCAAATTTCTCCAAGAAGGCCCCTACATTCCTTGATGAAGAACTCGTGGGGAATGATGAATGACACGTGTGGAGTGGAGTGTTTGGAGACCACTTCTCCACTCCATCTCCATGAAATCAAACCAAATCTCAAGTCAACTCTTGATACCTCCTTGAAACTCGAGTTAAATTCCTCAAATATGGGATTTGTCACTAGAATTCAGTGTCTTCTCTTTGAGGAATTCAAACTTATTAATTCTGGGCTTAGGTGGAGTCCACATCACTTTCTAACTTGACTTTGACTTCTTGAAACATTTCCACATCATTTTGTCATGTGTGGATATTTATTCTCTCATTTATTTATTTGTTAGCTCAATTTATTGCCCAAGAGTCCTACACTACATGGGTAGGATGTATGTTGGGGCATCTGCAAGAGAAGGTGAACCACTCATCCTGCTCATATGCCATAGGAGAAGGTGAACCACTCATCATATGCATATATCATCAGCTATAAGGGAAGGTGAAGCACTCACCCAGTACACAGCGTACCTATAGGGGAAGGTGAACTACTCACCCTACGGTCACTCATAGCTCCAAGAAGTACCCCAAGCCTCCAAGAGCTCCAGAGCCCAATGTCCAACGCAAGTAGGACCCTCATGGGAGGGTCCTTCCACGACTCCAAGTCTCTCTCGAAAGTTAAGAACTTTACTTTCCCAAGGGCTTTATGAGGATGTCAACAACTTGCTCATCAGTCCTGATGTGTTGGAGCGTTATTTCTCCTCGTTGTACAATACCCCGGATAAAGTGGTACTTGATATCAATGTGCTTGGAGTGGTCGTGGAACACGAGATTCTCTTAAAGGCGAATCCCACTCTGGATATCACAATAGATAATGGTGGTATCCAGCACGTGCTCAAACAACTCACTATAGAGCTTCCTCAACCAGATAGTTTCACAACATGCCATACTAGTTGCAATGTATTCAGCCTTAGCGGTGCTTAGAGCAACTGATTTATGCTTTGTGCTCATCCAAGAAATCGAAGCAGATCCCAATGAGAAGCAACATCCTGACATGCTCTTTCTATCCATCACACTGCCAGCCCAGTCAGCGTCAAAATATCCATGTAGCCTCAAATTCTCAACAGTGTATTTCAGTTCATAGTTGATTGTGCCATAAAGATATCTCAAGAGATTCTTAGTAACAATCTAATGTATGTGATGACGCTCAACAAAAAATTGACTCAAAGTATTTACACTGAAACATATGTCCAGTCGAGAGTTTACTAAGAACATCAGGGCCCCCACAAGTTGTCTATAATCAGAAGGCTTTGCCAATTCGGGCCCAAAAACACTTCCACATATCTTCTTGAAGTTGAGTTCCATGAGAGTAGACATTGTAAAAATTTATGAATCTTAACATTTATGCATAAATTATTACTGTTAATCCAGTCAAGCTCCTCCTACTTATATAAGTTATCAACTGAATAAATTTAAGTTAACATCGAAGCAAAACACATAACAGATCTCTACCAATTCAGATCTAGAATGAGCACATGCACACATTGACAAAGTGACATAGTTATTTCTTGACAAATAGTCCCCGGAAAAACCCAATGTGGAAAAACCGGTCTCTGGCTATTGGAGGGTTCTATTATTAAGAATATTTCTGAAGACACAACTCTGGGTTCCAGATCTGGAAAATCCTAAAGAGAAAACTCTAGATCTACAGCTCCTAGCTGATCTAGGACCAAAATACTGACTGATCCACACCCTCAAATGGGATTTACAGAACTCAGTCAGATCTAGGCCTAGAAACCTCAACGTTGTCCTTGAAATGCACTGCATCATCCTCTGAAGCCCCTGAAAGCCTCTGCGTCAGCCTTGGATGGCCTCCAAACCCTCAGCGCTGCTCCTAGAAGGGACTGCGTTACCCCAGAATGGGTGACGCAGTCACTACGCTGCCCCTGAAGAGTCTCTGCGTAACCACTGAAGGTTTTCTTGAAAATTACGTTGTCATTGTTGTTGCTGCCTCTCTCTGCGTTGTCCTTGAGCTGATCTCTTCTCTGCTTCTTGTGTATTCTAGACCCCGAGATCAGATCATCCCCTTGGTCTAAATTCCCCTCTCTGCAGCTGAAGCACTTTTGAGTATCCTTAGCCAACCTTGCCCTAGAATCTCAGCTTAGCTTCAGTGCTTTGCCTTTGTGTGTCTTTACAAATGACCCCATTCCTTTCCTTTATACTTTTCTCGACAAATCAACGGCCATGATTAAATATTTAATCAATGGCTAAGATTAAAAGAAAGCTTGATCTGTGTGACTTAAGACAATTTCATCACATGTTTAATTAAATTTACTTTAATTATTTTATTTTCCTAAGTTTTAACTTAGGAAATACATTAAAATAATTAATTAATTTAATATCTCCTAAACCAAATGAAATTTTCCAAATCCATTTCTGGGTCTTGTAGATCAAGTGTACTCTAGTCCCTACACAAAATTTGGGAGCTAGAGCACAATTGATGCTACCCCAAATACACAAAATCTCAACACTCCCACTTAGCATCAAGGGTGTGCTCTAGCAATACATCACACTTATGCATTACATAATTTTGGGCACTAGTCATGTGCTGTTGAAGCTTGGCCTCCTGCCACTCAACTTTGCACTGCTGCTGCCACTCTGTACCGCTGCCCATGATTCTGCCACTGCCACTACAACCTCCGTACTGCAGCTCCCTCTTCTTCGGAAGCCCACCCTTTCCTTTAGTGGAAGGGGTTCTCGATCATCCCCATCTTCTCTCTGAAGTAACTGAACTTGATCTTATTTAGAGCCTTTGTGAGGATATCTTCCACTTGTTCACCTATAGGAGTGTATCACAACAGTATTGCTCCCTTCTGAACATAGTCCCAGATAAAGTGACATTGAATGTCAATGTGCTTCGTCCGGTCATGAAACACAAGATTTTCAGAGAGCTTAATGCAACTCTGATTATCACACATGATCTTGGTCGGCTCTATTTGTTTCTTGAGTAAGTTCAAGATTAATTTGCGGAGCCATATGGCCTCACACGAAGCCGTGCTTGCCGCCATGTACTCTGCCTCGGCTGAGCTTAGTGCTACGGACTTTTGTTTCCTGCTGCGTCAGGAGGTCATTCCTAATCTGAGACTGAAACAGTATCCACTGGTACTTTTCCGATCTACTATGCCTCCAGCCCAGTCTGCATCTGTGAACCCACTCAACTGGATTTCATTTCCCTTGGTGTAATTTATTCCATACTCTATTGTTCCTCTCAAGTATCTGAGAATATGTTTGGTTACTGCCCAGTGAGCCCTCCTTGGTTCCACCATGAACTGACTGAGGGTATTCACTGCATAACAAATGTTTGGTCTCGTGTTGACTGGATACATTAATGACCCGATGAGTTGTCTATACAAAGTGGGATCAACCTCATCATCCTTTGATGTGTCTATCTTCTTCCAGTTAGTGATCATTGGCGTGCCCATGGGTCTACATTCTTCCATCTAGAATCTTTTCAAAATCTCTGTCGTGTATCTTCCTTGTCCTAGGAAGACTTCCCCTTCATGCTACCAAACTTCTAACCCAAGAAAATAGTGCATCTGTCCGAGGTCCTTCATGTCGAATTCTATTGCCAAATTCTCCTTACAGTCCTTGATGAGCTTGGATGACCCGATCAAAAACAAGTCATCCACATACAGAACAAGAATGAGTGGCTCATCTCCTACTCTTAAATAGTACAAGTTGGGATCTGCGTCACTCTTGACAAACCACATCTTCTGCAAGTAGCCATCAATCCGACCATACCATGCCCTGGGGGCTTGTTTCAAGCCATACAAGGCTTTCTTAAGTCTACAAACATGATTCTTCTGCTCATGTGTCTCGAAGCCCTCTGGCTACTCTATGTACACTTCCTCCTCTATCACACCGTTCAAGAACACAGTCTTGACATCCACCTGGTGAATCTCCCATCCCATCTGTGCTGCCAAAGAGATGATAGATCTGATAGAAGTGTACCGTGCTACTGGAGCAAAGGTTTATCATAGTCAATGCCTTCCTTCTAGGCATAACCCTTTGCTACAAATCTTGCTTTGAATTTCTCTATGCTGCCATCTGTAACATATTTGATCTTGTAGATCCACCTGGATCCTACAACAGATCTGCCCTGTGGTCTAGTGACTACTTCCCAGACATCATTTGTCATGATGGAGCTATACTCCTCTACCATGGCATCTACCCATACCTGATGCTGAGCTACTTCCCGAAAGGTAGAGGGTTCTCCAACCTGAGCTACCAGTGCCTGATATCTGTCAGGTTGTTTTGTTATCCTCTTCCCTTCTCTAGGTGTTCCAACAAATCCTTTTGCATCTCTAAGAATCTATTGGAGTTCTCTGCTCGGTCTCCCATCAGTGGTGGGTGGTCTCACCTGTTCTTCCTCCTATTCTTCGTCGGAGGAGCTTCCCTCAGAGCAATTATGCCTTGGAGAGGCACTGGACCTCTCCTCCAGAGGTAGTTGAGGCTGTACTAGTGGATCTTTCTCAATCTGCATATCTGTGGCCATCTCTCGAGATTTCCTAAAGGCTTTCTCCTCTAGGAATTTTACATCCCTTCTTACCACAACTTTCCTGCTCTTTGGAATATAGACGCGGTATGCCTTTGCATTCTCACTGTAGCCCATCAGAAAACCCTTTTCTGCAGTTTGATCCAGCTTCTTCCTCTTTCCTCTAGAACGTGGCAGTATGCTATGCTGCCGAATATCTTGATGTGACTCACTTCTGGCTTGCTGCCTGTGAATACATTTTCGGGAGTCACCTTCCCCAAAGCCCTATTCGGAACTCTGTTCAGAATATAGACTACTATGTTGCAGGCCTCTGCCCATAAGAATTTGGGCATTTCCTGGTTGTACAACATTGCCCTTGCAACTTCTATTATGGTCTGATTCTTCCGTTCTACAACTCCATTTTGTTCTGGATTGTAAGGAGATGTCCACTCTCTCTTGATGCCTTCCTGTGCACAAAAATTTGTGAAGTCTTTATCGATATATTCTCCACCGTTATCTGACCTTAACTTCTTGATCTTCTTTCCTGTAGAGTTCTCCACCAATGCTTTGAAATCTTTAAACCGATTAAAGACTTCATCTTTGGTCTTCAAAAAATAGATCCAATTTTTCCTGGAATAATCATCAATGAAGGTGGCAAAATATTTTTCCCCATTGAGAGCTGTTGTAGACATCAGATCGCAAATTTCAGAGTGTATTAACTCTAATACACCTCTGGCTCTGTTGCTGCTTCTTGGAAACGCTGCCTTAGCGCACTTTCCCAGCACGCATCCTCTACAAACATCGTCTTTCTTTGTGCCGTTCAGGAACCCCTATGACAATATTTTTGAGAATCCCCAAGGCACCATGATATAGATGCCCCATCCTTCTGTGCCATAACTCATTCAGATCTCTGTCGTTTGTACTGTCGATCAGGACCACCAGAGATTCAAGCTGAATTTTATATAGCTTGTGACTCCTTACTTCGATTTGTGCCTTTTTGCTCCAGTTAGGATGTTTGACATATACTTTATCTTGAATAAAGTATACATCATACCCCTTGTTCTGAAGTTGAGACACCGAGAGTAAGTTCATCCCCAACCCTGGTATATGCAGAACATTTGTGGCTCAAATCTTGTGGCCATCCTCCATCTGAAAAGTTACAGTACCTTTCCCGATGGGGGTACATTTTGCCTTATTTCCCATATTTATTTGGAAATTCATCTGCTCTTCTTGATAGCTCGAAAAACATTCTCGAACCCCCTTCATATGAATAGATGCTCCATTGTCAATATACCAAACATCTGAAGGAGCTGTGCTTAACACACAGGCAAGATCCTCCTCTAGTCTGGATGCCAGCACCTTCATGTCATGTTCCCTCTGCATTTCTGCGTGCTCTGGAGGACTGCGTGAGTCCTTTTGACTGTGTGAACCCTTCCTTTTGTTCATGTCAGATCTTCCCTTCCTGTCAACTGCCTTGTCCCTTCATATCTGCAATTCCTCTGATACCATGTAAAAATTTCTAAATCTTAACATTTATGCAGAAATTATTATTGTTAATCCGGTTAAGCTCCTCCTACTTATATAAGTTATCAACTAAATAAATTCAAGTTAACATCGAAACAAAACACATAACATATTTCTACACATAACAGATCTCTACCAATTCAGATCTAGAATAAGCACATGCACACATTGACAAAGTGACACAGTTATTTCTGGACAAATAGTCCCCGAAAAAACCCAATGTGGGAAAACCGGTCTCTGGCTGTTGGAGGGTTCTATTATTAAGAATATTTTTTAATACACAACTCTAGGTTCCAGATCTGGAAAACCCTACAAAGAAAACTCTAGATCTACAGCGCCTGGCTGATCTAGGACCAAAAACATTGACTGACCCACACCCTCAAACGGGATTTACAGAACTCGGTCAAATCTAGGCCTAGAAACCCCAGCGTTGTCCCTGAAATGCACTGCGTCATCCTCTGAAGCCCATGAAGGCCTCTGTGTCAGCCTTGGATGGCCTCCAAACCCTCAGCGCTACTCCTGGAAGG
Source organism: Pinus albicaulis (assembly GCA_034641835.2). Taxonomy (NCBI): domain Eukaryota; kingdom Viridiplantae; phylum Streptophyta; class Pinopsida; order Pinales; family Pinaceae; genus Pinus; species Pinus albicaulis. The sequence goes on from CM076583.1 coordinate 327,406,120, forward strand.
GACTGTGTTACCCCAGAATGGGTGATGCAGTCACTACGCTGCCCCTGAAGGGTCTCTGCATAACTCCTAAAGGGTTTCCTGAAAATTACGATGTCCTTGCTGCTGTTGCTACTGCCTTTCTCTACGCTGTCCTTGAGTTGATCTCTTCTCTGCTTCTTCTGTATTCTAGACCCCGGGATCAAATCATCCCCTTGGTCTAAATTCCCCTCTCTGCAGCTGAAGCACTTTTGAGTATCCTTAGCCAGCCCTGCCCTAGAATCTCAGCTTAGCTTCAGTGCTCTGCCTCTGTGTGTCTTTACAAATGACCCCAAGCCTATCTTTTATACTTTTCTCGTTGACAAATCAACGGCCATGATTAAATCTTTAATCAATGGCTAAGATTAAAAGAAAGCTTGATATGTGTGACTTAAGACAATTTCATCACATGTTTAATTAAATTTACTTTAATTATTTTATTTTCCTAAGTTTTAACTTAGGAAATACATTAATAATTAATTAATTTAATATCTCCTAAACCAGATGAAATTTCCCAAATCCATTTCTGGGTCTTGTAGATCAAGTGTACTTTAGTCCTTCCACAAAATTTGGGAGCTAGAGCACAACTGATGCTACCCCAAATACACAAAATCTCAACAAACATAAACTTGCATTGCACCATCCCACATCTCTCTAGCAACTTCACAATGTATTTTCCTTGAGAAAGGAAAATTTCGCTTGGATTTTTCTAGAACTTCAGGCCTAGGAAGTAATGCATCAGTCCTAGGTCTGTCATCTCGAACTCGGAAGTCAACTCCCTCTTGCATTGATAAATGAGAGGGTTTGCAGTGAGAAAGAGATCATCAACATAAAGGACCAAAGTAAGAGGCATGTCCTTTTCAACCTTGGCGTATAGGTTTGGATCATCATAGCTCCTTGTAAATCCCAGCTTTAGAAGATAATTGTCAAACATCGTACCAATCCCTAGGGGCTTGTTTGAACCCATAGAGGGCTTTCTTCAGCCGACTGACACGTGTCCTTCTATCTTGTTCTTCAAACCCCTGCCGTTGTTCCAAGTAGACTTCCTCCTTAAGCAAGCTATGTAAGAAAGTAATCTTAACGTCCATTTGATGTAGGCTCCATCCTTGATTAGCAGTGAGAGAAATAATAGATCGGATAGTGGTATATCAGGCAACCGATGCAAATATTTCGTCATAGTCCACTCTGTCTGTTTGAGAGAAGCCACAAGCAACGAACCTCCTTGAATTTTTTAGCCATTCCAACAACTCCATGTTTAATTTTGTAAATCCATTTTGACGTGACCACGGACTTGTCCTTAGGTCTAGGCACCACGTCCCAAACATCATTCTTCATGATAGATTCATATTCCTCATTCATTGCATCCTTCCATACTTGGTGTTTTACGGCTTCTTTGTGTGAAAATTTCTGAATATTACTTATGCAGAAACCTTACAGTTAAATCATGATTTACTTCTACTTAAACAAGTTATTAATCTAAAATGTTCAGTATTAACATCGAAGTAAACACTTTAACAGCCTACACAGATACAGATCTAAACTGAATACATGCACATAGACAAAGTGACACACGGGATTTTTTGGACAATTGTCCTTGGAAAAAACCCAATGGGGGAAAACCAATCTTCTGGCTGTTGGAGGGTTCATATTATTAAGTAGATTCTAAGTACAACAAATCTGAGCACCGATCTGGTTAATCCGACCGAGAAATAAACAATCTGCAGCAATACCTTTGTTCCTGGGACAGAGAAACTGACTAATTCACAACCTCAAACGAGATTTACAGAACTTAGCCCTTTTCTGTCTTCAGAAACCCCAACACTGCTTTGAAGCCCTCTGCGTCAGCTCTGCTAGCCTACTTTGGCCCTGCGCTGCTCAGGAAGGGACTAGGTAACCCCAGACTGGGTTATGCTGCACCTGTGTTGCCCTGGTTGGGCCTGCGTAAACCTTGCTGACCTCCTGCTGCCCTTTCTGCGCCTGCGTAGCCTGTGCTTAGCACCTGAAGCCTTTGTGTTGTGTAACTGTTGCGTAGCCACTGCTCCGTCTGCTGCTTCTCTGACTCTTGCTGCACTCTTGGCCTAGGATCAGATCATCCCGCTTGCCAATACTACCCCTTGTTGTAGCTGAAACACTTCTGGAAATTCTTAGCAAACCACGCCCTAGAATTCCAGCTTAGTCTTAGTGCTCTACCACTGTTTGTGTTCTTCAACTGACCCCCAAGCCTTTCCTTTATACTTTATCGTTGCGAAACCAATGGTCATGATCTAATCTTGAATTGATGGCTAAGATTAAAAGAAAGCTTGATCCATGTGACTTAAGTCATTTTCATCACATGTTTAAATTAATTACCTTTAATATTTTAATTTTCCTAAGTTAGACTGAGGGTTCTTAATTAGAAAGATTAATTAATTAATTATCTCTTAAACAAGATGAAATTTCTCAAATCCCTTTCTGAGTCTTGGAGATCTCATGCACTTTAGTCCCTTCACAAAGTTTGGGAGCTAGAGCACATCTGATGCTGCCCCAACACTCAAAAAACTCAACACTCCCTCTTGGCGAGGAATGTGCTCAAGCACAACACTACTTCACCCAAAAGTTTTGCATTGATCTCTACTGTGGGTCTCTGCGATGATGCTTGGCCTGTTGCCCTTCATCACTGCGCTGTTGCTGCTCTCCCGTACTTTTGCCCATGACGTTGCCACCGCCACTGCCACATTTGTACTGCAGCTCCCTCTCAATTTGTTGCATCATGCTGCCAACTGTTGCACTGCAACTCAGTCGCTGAGAGAAACAACTGAAAACTCTTGCCCATTCTTTGACAGACAAGTCATTTGGGTTGCATCCTCATCACTGAAGTTCTACGTAAGCCAGCCTGCACTGCGTTGTTGAAGTCACATCAGCCCTTCTGCGCTGCACTGCTACATTGTTGCATCTGCACTGCACTGCTCCCTCTCAGCGTCCAGCTCCGCCTCTGCTCCATCTATGATTCTTTGCACCCACTGCTCCACTTGTCACCTTATTGTCTTAAGGCTCTTGTAGCACGAATGTGATCCAAGAGTTGGGCTACTTAAGGATCTCGCCACTGCTCTGTAGTGTCTCTACAGATCCATGTTGCCCCACTTTCGTTGTTCATGAGCGCTCATGGCTATGTCATCTCCGGAGTCATCGTTCAGCACAAAAGCCTTGGAGCTACAAGCTTCGTTGTCCTTCTTCTAAGGACAATTGCTGGCGAAATGTCCTATTTCGTCGCATTGGAAACACTTGATCTTTGACAGATACACTTGATCTTTGACAGATCACGTTTCTTTCTCCCTTGCTGCCTCTTTGATGCCAAGGTTGCATCTCCTTCCTCCTCCTCCTTCACTTTACTCTATCCGGTGTTGTACTGTCTCTTGGTGAACCGACAGATTTCTTCTTGTCGGAGGATTGCCCACATACTATCCCAGTTGGGAAAGTCTGCTCTGCCCAAGATACTTTGGACAAAATTTTCCCAGTCCTCTGTGACCGCATTGAGAGCAGTCCTCACCATAACATCGTCTTCCATCTTCACCCCCATCCTAGTCAGTTGATCCCTGATCGCCTGTAATCTGAAAAGAAAAGGTTCAATCTCTTCTCCCTTGGCCATCATGAATAACCTCATCTGATTTTCCAAAAGCACTCCTCTGGACGGATCTTCCTTCATATAGGGTGGTTAAGGCTTTCCACATCTCATTAGTCATCTTCTTCTCGGCTATGTGTGGTACTACATGATCCTTAACTAGGTCCATTATGAAGCGCTTGGCATCTGTCGCTGCTTCTTCATGCTTCTTCAGGAGATCCACATCGGTCAACGTGGCTAGGACTTTTTTTGAATGCTCTCTCAGACTGTATGCCTCCATGACTACCAGGATTCTAGCCTTTCAGACTGCAAAGTTGGACAAGCCATCCAAGCTATCCTGATCACGTAGTCCTTCAGGTGCCATCTGCTCAACAAAACTGTCGAAGCAATATCCTCTTCTCTATGCTAGAGACACGGATCTAGGGTCCTTGGCGAGAAAGGCACCCTCTGCTCCCTCTGACAATTGATGCCCTCTCTTGGAAGTCTGCCAATCACAACGAATCAGCGCTCTTCGATCTTGTTAATTTTGGACAACTAGGTCCAAACTCCATGTTGTGATGCTCAAATGAAGATACCAATATTTTTATTGGATTCCTCTTTCGGAGAGGTGCAAGATCGATCTAAAGATCATCTTGATTCGATGAGCAAAACATTTATTTTGAATTTATTCAAGATATGTGCAGGTCGGCCTTAAGGTGTGCGCCCCAACAGTTGTGTCACACACCCTCACTGATGGATATAAATTGGTCAACGTTGGAGGACATTTTCACTCATCTCATCCTCACACATTTCTCTCTCCTCATTTGATTGATTCGATGACCTTGGAGGCTCTTCTCTCCACACGTGGGAAAATTCTAGCAGCAGCACATTTCTGATTTCGGTCTAGGGTTTCAGCAGCAAACTTTGACTAGCGTTGACTTTGGTCAACGCAAGGTCAAAAAGACTTGAAACTCTCCCAAAAGTTTGATTTTCCAAATCTGCATTTTTTGGCACTATTCCCGAGGATAGATGTTGACTTTGACTTTTCTACGTTGACGTAGCTACTGGTGCTGTTTGCGTTGACCGTTGACTGATAGTGTTAACTTTTGGGTTGACTTTTGTGTTGACCGTTTTGGCTGTCCTAGAGGGTTGTGTGACATTGCTGGTTGGCTGACCATATTGAGACTTTCCTGGTTGAAGCATCCTGTTGACCGCAGTAACGCACCAACACACTTGTATATTTTTGGCTTGTCTTTTGTCAATCTACTTGTATGTTCTATCAACATTTTACTTTATTGTTTATGTGATTGTTGTCTGATATTGGGAGTAAAAGTAAGGTTGCATCAAGCATAGAACATCTACATAAATTTACATGGTATCGGAGCTGAGGTGAAGACAAAGCCCTAGTTTGTAGCAATCACCGAAGAAGAGGATGGGTTCCTCAAACTACAATGGCTTTAAGGGTGATGACAAATTGACTGGAAAGGATGACTTCCATGCTTGGAAGATGACATTGGATCTTAATTTGGAAGACCAAGATGTCATGGACTATGTGCAGGGTAAAATCCAAGACCCTTCATCCATTGCAACTGCTGCTGCCAAAACAAAGTATAAGAAGGGGGAAATCAAAGCAAAGTTGGTGATCAAGGACACAATTCATAAGAGTTTGGTTGCCTACATCTCTGAGCTGAGCACATCCAAGCAGATGTATGATAAGTTGGTCCACATGTCCAAGGCCAACAAAGCGAATCAAGTCCTATTCTTCAAGAATCAATTGAAGAATCTGAAGAAAGGCAGGGACGAGTCTGTTCAATCATTTTTTCTGAAGCTGACCGAGATCAGGAACAATCTGCTGGCTATTGGGGAGACAATAGTTGATCGAGAGATGGCACTCACCGCACTTGGAGGGTTCCCATCCGAATGGCATGTGTTCAACACTACCATTCTCAATAACAATGTGATACCTGACTTTGACGAAGTACTATCGAGATGCGTACAAGAAGAGACAAGGATGAAGGAGTATGAAAATGAAGGAAATGTTGCCTACGTTGCTCATTCTAGAAAGAAGAACTTTGGTGGTCCAAGGAACACAAGAAGAGCAGGGGCCCAAGGAAAGAAGGGCAAGTGTTACACTTGTCATAGGCCAGGTCCCTATGCTAGAGAATGCCCTTTCAAGAAGGATTCTCCCGATGACGATGATAACAACAACAACCGGAGGAATGGCAATCAAAGAACAACAAGTTCAAGGGAAAGATGAAGGCTCCCTCCAACAAAAATGGTCAACCTTTCAAAAGGTTGAGAAATTCCAGGTATTAGGAACCAAATGTTGTTGATAAAAGAAATGAATTCATTCTTGTATCTGCCCTCTCTGCTACATCTCCACCCGACACTATGGATGTCCGGTTGATAGATAGTGGTGCCTCAAGGCACATCACTGAGTTCAAGGAAGCACTGTCTGATATGGTTGAGAATGATACTAATCTAGAAATTATCCTTGGAGACAATGCCACATATCCCGTGAAAGGGACAGGGACTGTCACCCTCCACTTGTCTCAAGGTCAAGTCCTCTGCTTACAGGATGTACTCTATGTACCTCATTTGAAGAAGAACCTTGTGTCTATATCGGCCATGGGAGACAAAGGTTTCAATGTGGCATTCATTAATGGGAAGGTGCGTATCTGGAAGAAGAGTTTCGAGGAAGCTATCACGATTGGGTTTAGAGTTGATACACACTACTAGGTTGGAGGAAATGCACTGGGAGCGATGACGTGTGATACTATTCGACAGACTGAACTATGGCACTAGAGGTTTGGATACCTTCACTACAAGGCCCTTCCCGAAGCAAGGAAGGTGGTGACGGGGATGCTCGAGTTCTCAAATAATCATGAAGGTGTATGTCAGGGTTGTGCCGAAGGAAAGCATACAAGGGGACCTTTCCCCTCAAGTGTCACAAAGACATCTGATGTCTTGCAATTAGTACATTCTGATCTATCAGGTATGCTGCCGTGACATCCTTGGGAGGATGTTCTTATTATATGATGTTCATAGATGACTTCTCTCGCAAAACCTGGATATACTTCTTGAAGAAGAAGGATGAGGCTTTCATGTGGTTTCGTAACTTCAAAGCCTTGGTGGAAAATCTGACAGGGAAAAAGATCAAGATATTGAGGATCGATAATGGCACTGAATATGAGACGAACGAGTTCAAGAAATTTTGCAAAGAAGCTAGCATCAAGAGGGAGACCACAACTGTCTATACTCCTAAGCAGAATGGCGTTGCTGAACGAAAGAACAGGACCATTGTGGAAGTTGCCCGTGCCATGCTATGTGACCAGGGTCTATTGAAGTTTCTGTGGGGAGAAGCTGCGAACACTGTTGTGTACATACAAAACCGATGCCCGCATTCCTCTATGGACTCCAAAACTCCCGAAGAGGTTTTATCTGCTAAGAAACCTGGCGTCTCACATTTTAGAGTTTTTGGATGTCCTGTTTATTTTCATGTGCCGAAAGAGAAGAGGAGTAAGCTGGATGCTTCTGGGAAGAAAGGAATGTTTGTGGGCTACAACAAAACTTCGAAGGCCTAATAGAGTCTATGTGCCTGGTCAAAGGGAAGTGGATATATGCCACGATGTCACCTTTGACGAAGATGCTTCCCTGAGGAAAGTAGTCAATCTTCCGAGATCTGAGGAAGATCATGAGGCAAGGCCTGGAAATCAAGAAGAATCGAAGGATGAGACGATGCCCGATGCTGAAGGACCGATGGACCCGATTGATCCACCTCCTTCAATAGGGAAGAGACCATCATGGCTTAGGGACACTCTCGAGGATGTTGAGGGACATAAGGCCCCAAGGGCGACATTCCGTGAAAGCAAGAAGCCGAATAGATACCAAGGGTATCTAGCAGCCATGAGTACTATTGTACAATTAGAGCCTGGATCTTTTGAGGAAGCCGTAAAGCATCAAGTCTGGAAGGATGCTATGCACAAAGAGTATGAGTCCATAATGAAGAATGATGTCTGGGATGTGGTTCCAAGACCGAAGAACAAAGCCATTGTCACCTTGAATTGGTTCTACAAGATCAAGCATGGATCTGATGGAAGTGCTGAAAAATTCAAAGCAAGATTCGTTGCCCATGGCTTCTCCCAAAAGAAAGGCGTAGACTACGATGATATATTTGCACCTGTGGCCCAATATACCACCATCTGATCTATTATAGCCCTTGTTGCTATGCAAGGATGGAGTCTTCATCAGATGGATGTGAAGACCGCATTTTTGCATGGTGCGATAAAGGAAGAGGTGTATGTGGAGCAACCTCTGGGGTTCGAAGTCCAGGATTGGGACACCTATGTCTGCAGGTTGAAGAAAGCCCTTTATGGGCTGAAGCAAGCACCTAGAGCTTGGTTACGAGAGGATAGATAGCTACCTGATGAAGCTGGGCTTCACTCGTAGTAATGCTGATCCAAACCTTTACTTCAAGGTTGATAGAGAGAAGCCTCTCATTCTAGTGCTGTATGTGGACGATCTCTTCCTGACAGGTGTTGACCATCTCATTCATCAGTGCAAGCGGGAGCTCACTGTTGAGTTTGAGAAGAAGGACCTAGGATTGATGCATTACTTCCTAGACCTGGAGGTATGGCAGAGACCTGGCGAGATTTTCTTTTCTCAAGGAAAATACATTGTGAAGCTTCTGGAAAGATTTGGTATGGTGGACTGTAAGTCCGTGTCGCATCGATGGACCTCAACTTCAAGAAGTTGAGTGGCAGTGCTACTGGGCCCGTGTTAGCAAATCCTAATGAGTATCGTCAAATCACAGGGGCCCTGATGTTCTTAGTGAACACCTGTCTGGACGTATGTTTTGCAGTGAACACTATGAGTCAACATATGGTTGAGCCTCATCACACTCACTAGGTTGGTGCCAAGAATATGTTGAGATATCTTCAGGGCACGATAAACCACGGGCTGAGATACACTGTCAAGAGCGTGACACTCCATGGATATACTGATGCCGATTGGGTTGGCAGTGTGGTGGATCGTAAGAGCACATCGGGATGTTGCTTCACACTTGGTTCTGCTTTGATATCATGGATGAGCAGGAAGCAGAAGTCAGTGGCTTTGAGCACTGCGGAGGCCGAATACATTGCAACGAGTATGACCTGTTGTGAAGCAGTTTGGTTGCAAAATCTCTTCAGTGAGTTGTTCAGGCATGCGCTAGATACCACCGTGATACTCTGTGATAACCAGAGTGGGATTCGGCTGTCCAAGAATCCCGTGTTCCACAATCGATCCAAGCATATTGATATCAGGTACCACTTTATCCGAGATATGGTACAGCGAGGCGCCGTAAAGCTCGATCATATAGGAACTGATGAGCAGGTCGCGGATATTCTCACAAAGCCCCTAGGGAAGGTCAAGTTCCTAACCTTCCGTGAGAGTCTTGGTATTGTGGAACGACTCTATGCTAAGGGTCCTATTGGACGATAAGCTCTGGGAGCTCTAGGGGGCTTTGGTGATAGCTTCTCGGAGCTATAAGCAACCACAGGGCTAGGCTTGCCGAACCTTATTGGTGTGCTTTTGCCCCACCGTTGTGATGATTGAGTTGGTTCACCTCTCATTATCTGTGCCCCGTATGCATCCTACCCATTGAGTTCAGGGCTCATGGGAAGTACCTCTCATTTGGCCAGTGAGGTGGGAAAAGCTAGAGACTAGTAGCAAAGACTGATGGACGCATCAGAGATTGTCGTACTCTCTATTTCGGATGGCACAATCCAACCACTTGATCTGGGATCAAGTATAGTGAGGTTTCGGACCTCCAACTGGCTTCGGGTCAGGTAAACCAACTTTGAGTTGGTATGAGACTCTTTATGAGTCTTATATAGGTTTCGGACCTCTGGGCTGAATCTGTCACCCAGGAATGATGTCTTTGTGACTGACCCACTTCTGTTCTAAAATAAAGAAGCCAGCAAAGCAAGTTACGGCGGGATGACGCACGATATTTGGATTGCACAAGTGGATGGAGTTCTCCCTAGTTGAGAAGGTGTGCTAATTTTGGACAACTAGGTCCAATCTCCATGTTGTGATGCTCAGATGAAGATACCAATATTTTTATTGGATTCCTCTTTTGAAGAGGTGCAAGATCGATCTAAAGATCATCTTGATTCGATGAGCAGAACATTTATTTTGAATTTATTCAAGATATGTGCAAGTCGGCCTTAACGTTTTGTGCCCCAGCAGTTGTGTCACACACCCTCACTGATAGATATAAATTGGTCAACGTTCGAGGACATTTTCACTCATCTCATCCTCACACATTTCTCTCTCCTCATCTGATTGGTTCGATGACCTTGGAGGCTCTTCTCTCCACACGTGGGAAAATTCCAGCAGCAGCACATTTTTGATTTCGGTCTAGGGTAACTGTAGCAAACTTTGACCAGCGTTGACTTTGGTCAATGCAAGGTAAAAAAGACCTGAAACTCTCCCATCCACATGTTGTACAGGCCTTTGGAACTTGCACCTCATTGGTCTTACAATGGTGTTGTCATGAAAAAACATAGGGTACCTCCTAGAAGGTAACAGGTCCAAAGTTGCAGATTGTCAAAACAAAAAAGATTCAGTGCAACTGCATATAGCTATTCTTGTCAAAACCTAACCTGTTAAAATACACATGTTAATGAACAAGAAGTCACTATATAAAGATGTCTTACAGAAGTTCTTACACAAAATAATACAAACAATCAAGATGATTTATAGTGTGGAACAATAGAATGAACTTTCAAACTCATCAGTGAAATGTAGCACCACGCTTATTTGGTGATTTCATATGTTAATGAACAAGAAGCCTCTATATAAGTATGGTTTACCGAACTTCCTACACAGAATACACTGATACTAAAGGTCATTTTTAGTCTGGAACAATGGAATGAAACTCACCAGTGAAATATAGCATCAGGTTTATTTGGTGGCTTAGCAAGAAGCTGATCATAGTCAAATGCCATGTCAGGACCCAGTAACTGTTTTGATATCGATGCTGCTCTCTTCTCATATATGTTGTTCTTCAGGGATGGTTTATACCTGTATATACCAATCAAAAGACTGTCATCACACGTTGATGTAAAAATTTATAGCCCTATAACCTTTTAATCCCATTCATCAACCTCAATATTAAACAGAGCTTTCTATCAGCAGAAATAAAACAGAATTCATGATAAATTATAATATATAAACTTTTGTAGATGCATTCTTCATCATATTTGCAAACACATTCATAATAGCATTTTCAATGATCTCTGCCTGACATCTGGAAATAGTTTTAAAAGTGATCCTTTTCATGTTTTCAATATCAAGAGTTATCCATCATACTAAACTGCATGCCATCTGTTCAAATCCAGAACAGGATAAGGTATACCTTCATAGACTCGAGCAGTCAAATTGCTGCACAGAGGGGGTCCCTTGTCAACCAAACAAGGGGGTTTCAGACATCAAATTGGTGTATGTTTAGGCTCTAAGCTTAAAATTAGATTATTATTATTATTATGTAACTAAATATCCTGGCCTGGAAAAACTGAACCTTTTTCTGCCAGTAGGTAGCCCTTTTAATCTATCAATACTGTGTGCATAAGCTTGGAAGAAGAAAAAAATTGAAACATGAATTTAAAATATAGACCAATCTCAAATCAATTAATCATTGAGTAGATGAAATGTCAATGTTGTACATAATCATTAGTTTATTAGACATACCATGAAAAATATCCTAAAATTCTATATCCAGAATTGACTTGGAAATTAGAAATGAGCTGAGGAAATTATTAATAGTTGGTCCCAGTAAAGATTGGGTTCACACACAACCCTCTCTCATATAATCGTGGTCTCCATGTTACTAGTTAGAGTTCATAATTTTCTACCAGTTTGTTATCACTTGTCAGGAAAGCATCTTTGTTTCTAATCTTGATTCTGAACATATTTACCAATAATCTTATTTTTTTTAGTTTATTTTTAGTACGAGTGTTAAGATTAATTTTGGTTCTGCACTGAACTGCTAGTAATGTTGACAAAACAAGCCGAGTGTGACTATATATTAATCAGATTTCAGTATGTCTTAGTTCAGCACCAGATTCTGCACTCTGAGCACATTCACAGTATTAAAGGTTTTTATTAGTTGTGTGAGATAATTGGTTCTTATCAGTTATTCAAGCTATGACCCACTTAAGAGGGTGTGGGCAGTTTGGCAGGTTGTGCCTAGTTTGAGTCAGAAGCATGTTCTTGGTGCTTTTAGTTCTAGGTCTTTCTAGGTCCTTTCAAGGATAGAGAATAATATTGGTCATGTGTCATACTCCGAACTCATTGGAATGAAGGAAAACATTTCTTTTATCAAGAATCCATGGATAAACCCAAGACCAAGTCGGCCCAAGAGCAAGATCAAATCGGCCTAAAGGAGGGCTATTAGACCCTCAAGAAAGGCTATAAATACCAGGGAACTCAACCTCATTTGGGCAATTATCTCAAGCAAGTTTGATCTGCAATAGCGAAGAAGACCAACTGAAGGACGAAGAAAGAAGTCGAAATTTGTTAAGGGTTACCTTTCTCTTTGTCTTGCTAGGGTTTGTGAAGCTGCCAGTTGCAGGGAGCTGAAATTTTGAAGCAGTTGCAGGGAGCCAAAGTTGCAGGGCCGAAATACTGTTGCAGGGGTTGTATTGCAGTATCAAAATTTTGGAAGCTGTTCTGAAGCAGATCCTGCTAGGGGCTGGCTTGGGTATTCGAGGATGTGTTGGCTTTGGTCTTTGGGTCTTGGAAGTCTCTTTGTAAAGAATATTCTAAAGAAGAAAAGAAGCATTTTTTGGGTTTTCCCCTTGGAGGGGTTTTTCCCTGGCTTGGAGTATCTTGTGTACTCCAGATTATGAATATGTTTCCTACAAAACACTTTCCACTTGATCAAAGAGTAAAGTATTAAGGTTTTACTTAAAGCCAAATGAATACAAGTATTGTGGCCGAATAGATTTCACATCCGATTGATCCCACTCTCCCCATACAGAGTGAAGTTAATACCGCTTACGTTCTTGTTACTTCAGATTCTTCTACACAAGGGGGCATTTTACTTGTTTCTACATAACCCCCTCCAAGTACTGAGATCTTTTCCTATCTCTTTGTGATCTTCATGTTTTGGTAATTGCTTGATAACCGAAATTAAAGTAGTAAAAGACCAACTAACATCACAAGTAATTATCGAGCTAAGGAAGATAAGTTATAATCTACAAGTCTCTAGATCTTGCAACATGGTTTCAGAGCAAAGGTTCAAGAAGGACACTCACAGTTAGTTGGCACTATGACAAGGGCTATAAAGAAGGATTTAAAGTTTCTTGGAAATCCTGCTACCTCTATCAACAACTTCATATTGAAGATCATCTCCAAGATAGCAAAGAAAGCAGTAGAAGCAAGTTCTCTGCCTTATCTGGCACCTTTAAGGATGGAAATGTATGGTTATCAACAGTGGTGCCTCCAGACATATGACGGGAGAATGAAGTCAACTTCAGAGCTTGTCAAAGAGAAATTCATCTCATTCAATCGAACTTGGCGACAACAAGAGCTATCCAGTGAAAGGCATTGGGTCTACATCATTGGAGCTCGAATCAAGTGGAAGCATTCACCTCAATGTCTTGTATGTTCCAGGTTTGAAGAAAAATTTACTTTCTATTTCTTGTCTAGAGGATAAGGGTGATAGAGTTGCTTTTATTGATGGCAAGGTTATGGTTTGGGGGAAAGGACCTAGTATTAATAAAGCAAGGGTGATTGGGGTTCATGAGGGAACATTGTATAGACTCTATACAACTCTAGCTCAAGCCCTAGTTCACTTGGAATTGAGTCCTTTCGAACTATGGCGTAGAAGGTATGGACACCTTCATTATAAGATTTTGCCATCTCTGAGTCAAATGGTCAATGGCATCCCCGAAATAAAGGAAGATCATGAAGGGACCTGTAAGGAACATGCTCTAGGTAAGAATGTAAAGAAACCATTTGCAAGTAGTGAAACTAGATCTAAAGAAATTTTAGATCTCATACACTCACATGTATGTGGACCTATGGCAGTTAAGTCTCTTGGTAGGCATCAGTACTATGTAATCTTCATTGATGATTACTCAAGGAAGACTTCGTTGTATCCCCTCAAGAATAAGGATGAGATATTCGAAAAGGTTTAGGATTTCAAGAATGAAGTGGAAAATCTAACCGAGAAAAATATCTAAATTATAAGGTCAGATACTGGTGGAGAATATAACTCCAAATAATTAATAGCTTTCTGCAAGGAAGCAGGAAACAAGAGGGAGCTCTTTGTTCCCTATAATCCTAAACAAAATGGTGTGGCAAAAAGGAAGAATTGTACTATTGAAGAATCCGTTAAGCTATGCTACATGATCAGGATCTCCCTCAATTCCTGTGGGCAGAGGCATGTATGACAGTTGTTTACTTGTAGAACCAAAGTCCTCACAGGATCCTCAACAACATGACTCCGGAGGAAGCGTTTACAGGAAAGAAGCCAAGTGTGGATCACCTTCGTATATTTGGGTGTCTTGTGTATATTCATATAGCAAAGAACAAGAGAAAGAAGTTAGATCATACCAGTCTAAGGGGCATCTTTGTTGGGTATAGTGCTTCATCTAAAGCATACAGAATTTGTATTAAGGAGGATCGTCGAATTGAGGTAAGCTGGGATGTCATCTTTGATGAAAGCATAGCTTACAAGAAATCAAAGAATCTTCCAATTGACTTCGATGAAGAAGAAATTCCTATCTTTGAGGATATCTCTAGGGATAATGATGGTAAAGAACCAGGACCTACTCAAGAAGATGTTGAAGGTCCTTGTGAGCCTATACAAGTAATTGTTCCAAAAAATTGAAAGAGACATGTTTGGTTGGAAGCTACTCTTCAAGAAGTAGAAGGACATACAGCGTCAGTGACATTCAGGGAAAGTAAGAGACTGAAGGGGTAATTTGGGTATGTTGCATACATGACAAAGCTGGTTGACGCAGAACCTTCCTCCTATGACAATGTAGCTAAGCATCAAGAATGGAGGAATGCAATGCAAGAATGATATCAATCCATAATGAAGAAAGATGTATGGGAGATAGTCCCTAGGCCAAGTGACAAATCCATAGTCACTTCAAAATGTATTTATAAGATAAAGGATGTTGCAAATGGGAGCATCGATAAATACAAAGCAAGGTTTGTAGCAAGGGGCTTCTCACAAAAGGAAGGGGTTGATTAAAAGAAACCTTTGCTCCCACAACTAGGTATAGAACAATAAGATTGCTTGTTTCATTGGTTGCTTCTATGGGATGGAACATCCATCAAATGAATGTCAAGACAACTTTCTTGAATGGGACTATTCATGAGGAGGTTTACATTGAGCAGACTCCAGGATTTGAAATAAATCAGGGGGGAACTCATGTTTGTAGGTTAAAGAAGTCTCTATATGGCTTGAAGCAAGCCCGAGAGCATGGTATGCAAGAATGGATGCATACCCCTCTTGAGACTTGGTTTTACCAAGAGTACTGCAGATCCAAACCTATACATCAAGGTGGTCCAAGAAGAACCAGTTACCATACTATTGGATGCAGTGACCTGCTCTCTACAAGGGTACAACATCATATTCAAGAATGCAAGAATCAATTAGCAGTCGAGTTTGAAATGAAGGATCTTGGGATAATGCATTAGTACTTGGGGCTAGAAGTATGGAAAAACCTAGGAGAGATATATCTTGGTCAAGGCAAATATGTGATCAAGATACTTCACAAATTTGGCATGATGGATTGCAAACCCATGATGACTCCTACTATTACAAATTTGAAGAGGTTGAGGAGTTCAGAGTCTAGTCCAGTAGATCTGACTTGCCACAAACAATTGATTGGGTCCTTGATGTATCTAGTAAATACCAGGGCAGACATTTGTTTTGCAGTAAATGTCCTTTGTCAATTTCTGATGGAGCCAAAACATGATCATTGGATTGCAGCTAAGCATATCCTAAGGTACTTTTGTGGGACTATACATCACTACCTCAATTATACTAGGAATGAAATCCAACTTATGGGATATACAGATTCAGATTGTGGTGGCAATGAGAGAGATGGAAGAAGCACAACAAGAGGATGTTTCAGCCTCTTCCATGGTTTCATCAATGAGCAGAAAGCAGGATACATTTTCTTTGAGTAGTGTTGAAGCTGAATATGTTGCTGCAAGCGAGGTCAGTGAAGAAGTAGTTTGGCTCAGGAAGTTGTTATCAGACTTACTTGAAGGACCGCACAGCCCTACATGGATACATTGTGATAATCAGAGTTGCATAAGATTGACTGAAGACTCAATGTTTCATGCTAAGATGAAGCATATAAATAACAAGTACCACTACATCAGAAGCTTGGTACGAGATGGGGTCGTGGAGCTACATTATCTACCTACAAATGAACAAATAGCCGACATATTGACTAAAGGATTACCAAACAAGAAGCTTGAGTACCTGAGAGGTAAGCTTGGTTTGGTGGATATCTCTTCCCTGGTTGAGAGGGAATGATATCGAATAGTTCTTGTCTTTATGGGTCAGGCACTAGACAAGAACTAACAGTTGTAAGTCTTAGTGAAGGCCATAAAGATTGAAACTTCTTATGGATTGAAGAATCCAGGGAAAGAAGTTGATGACCTGATTCTCTTTGAGGATGAGGTAGGGCATCCAAGACAAGAGTAGTCGAAGAGGACCAATATTCTTTGAGGATCTAGGTTTGGGAATCCAAAATAAGAATAGTTCTATAAGGACATACCATGTAGACCTCTAGATGGGGTATGTGCGTTGAGAGGTAGTGTGGTAGCTCACGTAAGGCCTCCTAGCGTAACATTCAATTAAAGATGAGCTTGTCCAGTTGAGGTCTTCGGAGACAATGTTGGTTATGATATAAAGATGCTTGATAAAAGATGGCTTATCAATCTAACTCTTCTTATAAGAATGCTTCAAGATTGAGATTCCTTGCACCATGAACACCTCCCTAGTTAAGAGGGAGTGTTAAAAATTGTAACTAGGTTCGGTCTTCATCATGGTGTAATTGTAATCATGAAATTGTATATTCTTTATAAAGAAATAAAAATGAAAGAAAGAGAAATTATATTCATTAGAGGAAATTTCAGCGTAAAAGTGCCCATGAAAGTTTCTTGTAATTTCCATGTCATAATATGTAAACCAATCAAAATCCTTTAAATTTAAAAAGAGGTACATGTGAATATTTTGGAGGGAAAAGAAGAAAAACTACTTTTTTTATTTTATTTTTGGCTTATCTCCTTATAGGTTTATTCAAATTTCAAGTGTAGACACTCGTTGGATGCAGAATTAAATTCCACATCCAACGAGTACCCATTATGCACACTTTGAAATGACCACGTGTTCAACACGTTTTTTTAATTTATATGCAATTTTGATCAACGTGGGTCACATCTCAAAAGTATGCATAATGGGTACTCGTTGGATGTGGAATTTAATTTCGCATCCAATAAGTGTCTACACTTGAAATTTCAGTAAAATTATAAGGAGATAAGCCAAAATTACAATTAAAAAAAGTAGTTTTCTTTTTTTCCCTCCAAAATTCATAAATCTTGTTTTATTATTTTTCCTCAGGAGGCCACTTTTAGGCTGAAATTTCCTCCAATGTAATTTTGGAGCATGGATTTCATACTCAAGTTTGAGTCAAAATCATGTTCTTTGTGCTTTTAGGCCTTCTAGGGCTTTTTGTGTCTTTCAAGGATAAAGAATAATATTGGTCATGTGTCATAGTCCCATTTGGACTCATTGTAATGAAGGAAAATATTTATTTTATCAAGAAAAAGCAATGTATAAGCCTGAAACCAAGTCGGCCCAAGAGCAAGATCAAGTTAGCCTAAAGGAGGACTATTCGACCCTCAAGAAAGGCTATAAATGTAAGGGAACTTGACCTCATTTGGACATTCATCTCAAGCAAGTGGATCTGCAATAGCAAAGGTGAAGAATAGCAGTTGGAGGATGAAGAAGACCAGCAGAAGTCGAAATTTGTTAAGGGTTACCTTTCTCTTTGTCTCGCTAGGGTTTGTGAAGCTGCCAGTTGCAGGAGGTCAAAATTTTGAAGAAGTGGCAGGGGGCGGAAGTTGCAGGGTCGAAATACTGTCGTAGTGGTCAAAGTTGCAGTAGCAGTGTTGCAACATCAAAGTTTTAGAAGTTGTTCTAAAGAAGATCTTGCTAAGGGATGGCTTTGGGTCTTGGAAGTCTCTTTCTAAAGCAAATTCTAAAGAAGAGAAGCATTTTTTGGGTTTTACCCTTGGAGGGGTTTTGCACTGGCTTGGAGCCTATAGCTTGTGTACTTTGTCTCTTTGTGATGTTCTGGTTTTAGTAATTGCTTGATTAACAGAATTAAAGGAGTAATAAAAAACCAACTAACATCACAAGTAATTATCAATCTAAGGTAAGTTACAATCTACAAGTCTCTGAATTTCCCACAAACGCATCCCCTACAACTGTCAATATGATCCTCTGGTGAGCTTGGGCCCGATTTAAGTTACCCAACCCATGATGAAACCACCTGCCAATCCTGTATAAGATTCATTGTGGCTCCTCACCTTCAGGTACAACAGTTCATTAGTGCATCTAAGTGAATCAAGTTTATTTGTCAAGGGC
Organism: Pinus albicaulis; assembly: GCA_034641835.2. NCBI lineage: Eukaryota > Viridiplantae > Streptophyta > Pinopsida > Pinales > Pinaceae > Pinus > Pinus albicaulis. The sequence continues at coordinate 327,424,380 of CM076583.1, forward strand.
ACAAATGAGACTTCGTAATGGGTTTCCCTTCCAAATTTGGGGCTTTGAGCATGTAATGGTATTACCTCCCTTTGTAGGAATGGCTAATAAACAACCCTATTAGGTGTTCCCTACCCCTAAATGGAAGGACATGTCCAAGGTACATCCTTCAGGTGATAGGTGTCATGTGGATAATGATGAGGTGGATTGGGACACAAGGGTCTCAAGGGAAAATGCCATGGGCTTAAGGATGGTAATGATGAGGGATGCCCACATATCTGGGTGTATGAATGTAGGAGGGAGCAATTGTGGTACATAAGTTACCTCAACCTTTGTTTTTCCACCCTTCTTCATTTCCCTTTTGCCTTTTATTTTCTTTTATTTGCTCCAAGGGATAAGAGCATGTTGTGTATGATATCACAGTGATTACCAGCCTTAAGGTGGGGCAGTTCATCGCCCATCAAAGGTTGGGACATGCATGGGTTCCTTAATGATGCAGGGGGAACTCATAGGGACCCTAGAAACCAAGGTGATGGCCATAATGATAAGGGGTAGATCTCATGTTTGGCTTTTGTATTAAATTTTATTGCCCCGACGATCTTTTTCATTTTGTGGTATTATTTCATTTTGTATGTGGCCATGATATGCTTTTATCTTTTTTTTAACTGCATCAACCTCCAAGGCATCATTCCAAACCCAAACCAAACATGTGGACAAGGGGAGGGGGGACCAGAGCTTTGTGGACCTAGAGAGGGAAGATAATCAAATATGGCATGTAATGTGCAGAGGGGGGAAAAATGTGGAGCAGGAAAAAGGGACCATACTACCAGAATCAGGGTTTCCCAAGTAGTGCCCATCCTGAAGATGTAAGCCAATACAGGAGATCCCACGGGACTAGGGTTGAGGATTAACCCCCCTCCCCTCCCCCCATTAAGGTGAGGGAACAAGACTACAGTCGAAACCCTTCATTCTTCCAAGTCACCCAATAATCCATAAGAGATGTTGAAAAGTGTAACTAGGTTCGGTCTTCATAATGACATGTGTAATTATGATTTTATGTTATTGATGAAAAGAAGAAAAATAATTTAGTATTGTAATGCTTATCTCATGGGTTTCATGAAAGGAATTTTATTTTTAGTGATGACTCCCATTGTGAGCCTTTAGAATTTGTCATCTAGTCATAATATCCAAATTGAGTCTATGTCATGTATGAAAGACCCTTCTTGGGCATATTACATTTTGTATGAGTCATTAAATAAGTATGGAAGCCCAAGAAAAGCACAAGACCTCTCCTTCAATTCGGCTACAAGATGGAGTAAATTATCTACAAAAAAAGACACGTCGGTTCACCTTCTTCAAGTCGGCTTATTACAGGCTCCAACGACTATAAATAGTGCAGCTCGGATTTCATTTGAAAGCAAAATTTCAGAGAAGTAATTCGGTAATGGTCTGTGGTTAGGAGTGCAAAGAGTCCAGGAGAACAGCACTATAATCAGCGAGAAGGAAGAAAGGAAGACCAAATTGTTTGGGTTTGACTTTGGGCTAATATCTTCACATATATGGGAGAAAACTAGGGTTTCTACAGTACCATATCAATCCAAGAAAGGGTCTCCAAAAAGGGTCTTCTTATCAGCTCCACTTCTAGCCGAGTTCACCTAGAAGAGTCCTCAAGAATAGCTAAGGAAGGAATGCATCTCCAAGTTTGTTTTCTCTCCTCACACATGTGAAACTACAAAAGTACGGATTGCAGTTCTATGGAAAGAGAACGAAATTTCAGAAGTGCAGACAGTTTGACTTGTGCTGACCAAAGGCGAAGGAAAGAGCCATCTGTTTGATTCAAGGAAGGGTCTCATAAAGAAAGGCATGTGACTTGGTTTTGGAGAGGCAAATAGGTCAAGGGTCTTGGTCTTGGTATTTGTCAATCAAAGTCTCTATAAGAAGAAGAATTTGTTCGCGTTTTCCTCGCAAGTGGGAGAGGTTTTGGCCCTGGCTGATAGCCTATATTCTGTGTCTCTTGTCTCTTTATGGTTTATGCATTGGTAGTTGTTTGATGAAGAAGAACACTAATAATCTAAGAAAGAGAAGATCCTAATCTAAGAAATTAAAAAGCACTCACAAGCAGTTTTCAAGAAGAGAAATCACATAATACTTGATGCCCTAAATTTCTCAACATGGTATAAGAGCTAAGGTGACAAAGTCAAGGAAGGGCATCTTATCAAAGGACACTTAAGGATCAAATCTCGAGAAAGACACCAAAGCAAATAGAGGGATATCAAAGTGAAGTCGATATCTACAAAAAAGTATCAAACCCTAGATCGAAAAAGAAGTCTACACCACCAAAGTTTTGGGATCCTCTAGTCATCATCAACAAACCACAAAGACCCTCATCAAGTTGAAGAGATCTACAAAGCAAGCTAGCCCAAAGTATATACATCCAAGAGAAGCACTTCAAGGACAAAGATCACATCATCATCTTGGAGAAAGTCGAAACCCTAGAAGCATTTCGGGGATCTTCACTCATTCATCACCGATGGATTCGAAGTATCTTGAAGGCTAGTTATCCAAAGAAGGCTAGATCAAAGGGCATTGTGATCATCTTCAAATACGCTATAAGACAATTTTCCTCTCATTGAAGCAAGGTTATTCCCATTCAAAGACACCTTCAAGAAGTCATCATTGATCTTCATCAACAAAGACTCCACCATCAAAGGATCCAAAGGGATCTTCCTCTCTGTGCAATCAAGAATCATTATTGAGGAAAACCATCTTCATCAAGGAGAAGTTTTCTATTTTCTATATCATCATCAACATCAAGAAAGAAACAAGAAGAAGAAGCATCCTATCAAGTAAGTATATTTATATCCACATCTGAATCTTTCAAAATGTATTTTCGCAAGGAAAGCAACAAATTGGTTGGAGCTTCAATCTATTTTGCATGGAAGAAAAGGACAGATCTGAATCTCATTGAAAATGAGGTTATGGAACATGTCAAAGGATCAATCACTAAACCAGGAATGGAAAATGGTCAAGCTCTTACGAAGTATATGAAAGGGGAAGTTAGGGCTCAAAGGATTCTCATAGAATCCATCAAGGATCCCCTCATCCCATATGTATCTAAATGTGAAACTTCAAAAGAAATCTACGACAAACTGGTAGAGTTGTATTCCGTAAGCACTGCAAGGGAAGTTATCTCTCTAAGGAAAGAACTCTACAAGATGAAGATGTCAAAAAAGGAAGGAATAGCCTCATACTTTATGAGGATATATGAGTTCAGGGATCAACTTCAAGATCTAGAAGAAGTCATGTCTGATAGAGAAATGACTACAGTAGTACTAAATGTGTTGATTTTTGTAGCATCGGATGTGCTCTAGCCTTAAGATTTTGCAGAGAGGCTAAGACACATGTATTCTCCAAGACCCAAAATTCGTTTGGGAAATTTCCACCCAAAAGTGACTTAATTAAAATAATTAATCAGTTTTCAATATTTCCCAAGTCTAAACTTAGGACATATGATTAATTAAAGGGTATTAATTAAGTCGGGTGCGAATATTCTAGATAAAGGCATGGATCGAGTCCAGGTTAATCTTAGCCATCGATTAAGATTTAATCATGGTCGTTGATGTCTCAACGAGAGATTATAAGAAGGAACTCGATGGGCACTTGGACAACACACCGAGAAAGAGATCAAACTTGATGGCAAATCGATTTTCCTGAGCAGCAGCACTGAGTTGTCAGAGAGAGAGCCAGTGAGCTCGTTGCAGTGAGGGGCAGGGATAGTAGGGTCCAAGGAAAGTTTTTCAGATCCGGTGAGTGCATAGTAGAGAGGCAGCAATTCCACAGAAAGGAAGCGCAAAGGCTGCACAGTGCTTCAGAGGAGATTCGCAATTTTGCTGGGAGACAAAGTTGATTCAGTGCTAGAAGCCGAAGAGACTTTCCGGAGGCCAGGAGGGTCCAATTTCCAGACAGCAGAAGATCAGAGGCGAGGAGAATGAGTGCTCCTAGTTGTGTGAGGCAGAAACGCGTAGGGTGACGCAATCACTGCACAGAGGCAATGCAGAGCAGCTCTTTCAGAGCTAAGGTCAGTGTCAGATCACCTGTGGAAGTGAGAATTTTTTCACTAGATTGTTTGTCTGTAATTTATCTGTATTGGATAGCCAATCTGGGCATCCAAACATTTGTACTCAGATTTTCTACTGCTTAATATTAAAACCCTCAGCTGCTGCATCGGTTTTCCCAAGTTGGGTTTTTCTGGGGACTTAGTCCAAAAATAATTGTGTACTTATGTGTGTGTGCATCTAGTCTCCTGTGTTGTATTTATTTTCCACAGTGTTTATTTGTGAGCATTGTAGCGTATTGATTTTGATATTTACCGTAGTACACGATAAATAATTTGTTCAGTAAAATAACAATTAGAAGAAATCTAATCAGTTGGTGCAGTAGGATTCTGAGTAACGAAATTTTCACATGGTATCAGAGCGTAGATAGAAGCGGAAGAGTTCCGTTGCAGAAGGAAGAGGGAACTTCGAAGCACTGCATAGGCAATTGCTCGAAACCCTAGAGAGGTTGTGCAGTCCATTAGCCAACAGGGAAATTTTTGAGGAAAATTTGTTCTCTGAGTGAGACGCAACATAAAACAAAATTTCCAGATCGAAGATTGTCAGAGGCAGAAGGAGTAGCAGCAACGGCTTTTCTTGCAGAGCAAATCTTCTGCTGGGACACAGTCATTTTGCAGCAATAGTTGACAGAATAGCGTTAGAAGGGAAGAAGAGCACACACTGAGAGAATTTTGTCCTCAAAGAATTTCTACCCAAGAAATTCTAATTTTCCACGCAGAGCAGCAGTAGTCGAGAGCAGATTTAACCACTCTAGTAAGGAGTGCGTAAAGCCAGTCAGCAGCTGCGCAGAGGAGAAGAGACAGAGTTCGACTTTTTTTTGGCGAGATGGCATCAACAGGGCTAAGAGATCAGGATCGGCTGGATAGAGCATCTAACTATGTGATCTAGAAGGCAAGGATTTCCTTCTTTCTGGATGAATACGATCTCAAATCTTACATCGATAACGTGGTGGTTGTCCTCACGGATCCAGATCAGCATAAGAAATACAAGAAAGACATGGCTAAGGCGAAGAGGATGATTCTCGATGGAGTTCGAGATCATGTGGTTGCTCACATAGCGGCCTTGGGTACGGCCAAAGAGATGTGGGACTCCCTTGCCACGTTGTACAAAGGATCTTCCGAGCAACAAAAGATGTACCTGGAGGAAAAGCTGAGATGTACATATATGCAGAAGGGGAAGCGCATAGACCACTTTCTCACCAGGATTCAGGATGTTCGAGATCAATTGGCACTTCTAGGGTCAGCGCCTCAGGCTTCAAAGATGGTGTGGATGGCTCTAAATTCAGTCTTAGAGGAATGGCGAGTATTCGTCCAAAGTATTTTGGATGGAGAAACATTACCAAGGTGGGATAGGATGTGGGCAAATCTGCAGCAGGAGGAGTTGAGATGAGATTTCGTGATTGGTGAACAACACCGTCAGTGGTAGCAGTAGCAGTGGGACGAAGGCAGAGGTGAAGGAAGAGCAGAATGCAACCCTCGCATCAAAGGGGCAACAGGAGCAGCGCAGAAGAAAGGACGTTTCGAAGATCAAATGCTTCAGACATGGTGAACTTGGTCACTACAACACCCAGTCTCCACTCAGAAATAGGGACAAAGAGGAGAGGCAAGATCAACAGGTTGCATCTGCAGAGATCGATAGGTTGTCCTCCAGACTAGAGGAAGAGTTTGGCATGCTCACCAACATACCTCTAGGGGTGAGGTGGGGTGATTTGGTTTTGTAGCCCCAAAGAACTACAGAATAGGCAGGATCCTTGAGGAGTCCACCTCTTGGATCAATTCCTTGCTACGGGACCCCATAGCAGCAGTAGCAGGATGGACCAATGACAGTTGGTGCAGTCAAGTGCCAGAGTGACAGATGCAGTAGCTAGTAGCTGTCAAAGACTGAGCAGCACAAAGCAGAGTTGGCAAAAGTGCAAGAGCACAGTGCAAAGTCAGTAGCAGCGCATAGGCTTCAGTGACAGCGTAGAGACTAGCACCAATCAGGAGTCGGGTGACAGATGCATCAGACTAAACACAGTTGGTTCAGTATGATGGACATATCTCAATTGCAACAGCAGTAGATGAGAGACAGTTACAGATGTTGCAATGGCAGCAGCAACAGAATTGTAGTGCAGATGCAGTAGTTGGTAGTAGTATGCAAGGTTAGCAGCAGCACAGATGTATCACAGAATCAGAGTTGCACAGTAGTTGGTGGGCGGTGAGGCCAGACATCAACAGCGTAGCAGGAGCTAGTACAAAGTCAGAGTATTGCTATCAGGAGGGCAGCAGTACTAGAGCACATTCCTCGCTAAGAGGGAGTGTTGATTTTTGTAGCATCAGATGTGCTCCAGCCTTGAGATTTTGTAGAGAGGCTAAGACACGTGTATTCTCCAAGACCCAGAAATCATTTGGGAAAATGCCACCCATAACTGACTTAATTAAAATAATTAATTAGTTTTTAATATTCCCTAAGTCTAAACTTAAGAAAGATGATTAATTAAAGAGTATTAATTAAATCGGGTGTGAATCTTCTAGATAAAGGCATGGATCAAGTCCAAGTTAATCTTAGCCATCGATTAGGATCTAATCATGTTCGTTGATGTCTCAACAAGATATTACAAGAAGGAAATCAATGGGCACTTGGAGAACACACCGAGAAAGAGATCAAACTTGTTGGCAAATCGATTTTCTTCAGTCGCAGCGCTGAGTTGCCGGAGAGAGATCCAGTGGGCTTGTTGCAGTGAGAGAGGGGAAGGGATAGTAGGGCCAGAGGAAAGTTTTCCAGATCCGGTGAGTGCATAGCAAAGAGGTAGCAATTCCATAGAGAGGCGACGCAGAGGCCATGTAGAGGTTGCGCAGTGCTTCAGATGAGATACGCAATTTTGCTGGGAGACGGAGTTGATTCAGTGCCAAAAACTAGAGAGAGTTTCAGGAGGGTCCAGTTCCCATACAACAGCAGATCATAAGTGAGGAGAACGAGTGCTCCCAGCTGTGTGATGCAGAACTGACGCAGTCACTACGCAGAGGCAGCGTAGAGTAGCTCTTTCAAAGCTAAGGTCAGTCTCGAATCACCTGTGGAAGTGAGAATTTTCTCACTAGATTGTTTGTCAGTAATTTCTATGTATTGGATAACCAGTCTGGGCATCCAAAGATTTGTACTCAGATTTTCTACTGCTTAATATTAAACCCCTCAGCTCCTGCGTCGGTTTCCCTAAGTTGGGTTTTTCCGGGGACTTAGTCCAAAAATAATTGTGTACTTATGTGTGTGTGCATTTAGTCTTTCCTGCGCTGTATTTATTTTTTTCACGGTGTTTATTTGTGAGGGTTGTAGCGTATTGATTTCGATATTTACCATATTACACGATAAATAATTTTTTTAGTAAAAATAACAAATAGAAGAAATCTAATCAGTTGTTGGATTCTAAGTAACGGAACTTTCACAAAATGCACTACTGGAGGAGTGGGGTAACTTTACTTCAAGCATTTATGGAAAGAAAAAAGCTACTCCATTCCACGAACTGTTGTCGCTATGCAAGGTTAAAGAATCAAGGCTAAAGGCAAAATCTGATGTGGGATCAGGTGAGAAAAATCAAGCATATGTTGTAATGGAAAAAAGAAAGGGAAATCTTGGAAAGTTTGGTCCTCCGAAAAAGAAGAAGAACGTGGCTAAGATTCAATGCTTTGGGTGTTAGCGGGATAATAACAAAAGAAGAAGAGAAGAAGCCCATATCACCGAGGAAGTGGAGGAACCTTAAAAGAAGAAGTCCAGGAAAGAGGAAGTAAAATATCTCTACTATGATTGAGATAGTCTTCCTCACCTAGTTCTTTTCAAGTTCCTATTTTCAAATTTTCCTGTATTTCTATCATTAGGAGCATGATAGGATGCATCATGGCATCATAGAAGCCATAGAAGCAAGAGCTTGTGACATCGTCATAGAGTAGCATGATTGAAAACTGAAATCTATGGCAGTCAACTATGGGAGGATATATCTCTTGGGTACCTCATTAGAAGCATGAATGGCACTTATGGGAAAAAGGGAAAAGTCATCTAGGACGAGGGTCATCATACTTCAGTTAAAAGGGAAACATATGTTGGATGGGGGTACTCTAGGATCCTCAAGATTCTTTGATGGAATCTTCATCAAAAGGTTCACCGATTAAGAGAGGAAGCAAGTGTTTCATCAAGAATTCCAAACTTGTGGAATTCATGGGATGATGGTATGATCACATAAAAAGTAAAAAGCAAATCAAGGGATTGAAGCTCTTTCAATCAAGGAAGTTGTTGCAGGAAGTCTGGATGACCCAAAGGATAATGAGGTATGTATGCTTATATTCAATATTGAAGAGTCATGTCATATGGTTGCATGTAACATGGATCAATGCTCTATCTTGAGCAGCATGATCAAAAGAAAAGGATCTCCTCCACTGAAAGATGCAGGAAGTCATGTGTCACACATTGAATAGATGAAATCAACATAATAATTCATATGGAATATGAGGTGGTTGACAACAATTAGAGGAATTCTAATTGGAAATTCTTGGGAATGAAATGTGTGAAGAAAGGGAGGAAAATATCATGGGATACACAACCATGGAAAAGGAAATCAACATCCAAAGACCAAGAATATTTGACTAGGATATCTCCATGAAAGATATGAAAACTCTGATGGATGTTGATACAAACTAGAAGATGTCATGATGAAAGACCATCACAAAGGTAATTTTGATTTAATGTTCATTACCTATTTTTTTTAATATCTGGATGGGCTTATGCAAGGTTTCCTTGGGAAGAGATATAGATTTCCTTCATCATTGATGATCATGTAGTAGGACGAAAGATCCTTAAGGAAACATGGCATGAAGAAGGCAACATGGCATGAAGGAAGGCCAGATATGAACTGATGGATCACTTTCCAATGAAAGGAATGATGACATGGCTCAAGGATGAAAGTGATGGATGGCTTGTGCCCTACAAAGAAGTGCCAAACATGAAGACTCCTAAGTAACGAAAATAAGTTCATGACATCGTGAGGAGGAGTTCTTCAATTAGCTGGTTTTCCCATCATCTCCACCTGAGGAGTTGTTGTAGGTCCCTAATTAAGGGATCTTGAAAACAAGTTCCTTACTTGGTAGAAACTTGGAAGAAAAATTCCTAAGCCAAGAGGGAGCTTAGGTACATTCCTTTTGTAGGAATGAGTACATTCCTTTATTGGAATAGATATGTCCTCCCTAAGTTGAGAGGGAGAGATAGACACCTCATTCTTGTCTTCACCTAGAAACAAGGAATGGAAGATTGGGTAAACATCTGACATCTGAAACTCTTTGAGGATGTGTTAGGGCATCCAAGATAAGAGTAGTCGTAGAGGACCGATATTCTTTAAGCACTGGGAATCCAAGATAGGAATAGTCCTGGTGAAACACACTCTTAGAACTCGGATATAGTGTGTTCCGAGAGAGACAATGATGAGGGTGTTTATAGTACTGTTGACGGGAAAATCTGTCCTGGCCAACAGCAGGGGATCTCCCCGGTAAAAGGTCCCAATTAGACCTTGAACCGTTTGAAATAGGGATCCCGTCTGGGGTGTGGGTCCGGATACCACTGATTTCTCCTTTGCTTTGGGTCTCGCTTAAACTCTATAAAACAGCGGATACACACCTAATCAACTAATACAAGACATATGATTGATGCATTAAATGTACATGCAACACTATGAGTAGCAAGAGGAAATAATAAAGCATGAAGACCGAAGGAAGTGTTGTTAACAACACTTCATTAGGGTCATGCTTGTAAACTGTTCTGACCACAAAGGAAACAATTCCTCATAGCAAGAACACCCTTCACTTCCTAAAAGTTTTAAACGGTAACACAAATGCTAATAAACAAAGCCATCAGCGTTCGTTAAGGAAGTGAAATGAACTCAACCACCATTAACATACTCAACAAACTGTTATGCAACTGTGATGTGAATTGAAGATACAGTTCCCTTAATCTAAAGATGTTCAGAAACTGAAAACATAATACTCAACAGTGCTCATACATAAAACAACACCAGATCCACAAAGGGATTTTTCAAAATGCTTGTATCCATCATTAAGTGTATAATCTACTGGTAATACAATGTACTCAGCTCGAGTCCCAAACCAAAGATCTGTTTACAAGCTCCTGAAGGAATATTTATAATACAAAACCTGCCCTTTGGGCTTCCTTCACTTTTCATCTTTTTGACCGTTGGGCTGCCTTGCGACCCAGTCTTTTCTACGACCGGTAACACAAATGCTAATAAACAAAGCCATCAGCGTTCGTTAAGGAAGTGAAATGAACTCAACCACCATTAACATACTCAACAAACTGTTATGCAACTGTGATGTGAATTGAAGATACAGTTCCCTTAATCTAAAGATGTTCAGAAACTGAAAACATAATACTCAACAGTGCTCATACATAAAACAACACCAGATCCACAAAGGGATTTTTCAAAATGCTTGTATCCATCATTAAGTGTATAATCTACTGGTAATACAATGTACTCAGCTCGAGTCCCAAACCAAAGATCTGTTTACAAGCTCCTGAAGGAATATTTATAATACAAAACCTGCCCTTTGGGCTTCCTTCACTTTTCATCTTTTTGACCGTTGGGCTGCCTTGCGACCCAGTCTTTTCTACGACCTGCGACCTGAGCTGTTGTTGCGACCTTGCGACCTAGTCGCTGGGTCGCACCGTCGGGCATTTGACAGGGGATGCGACTTAGCGACCCGACGACCCCTGCGACTTGCGACCTTTGGGAACTTGCGACCTGCGACCTCAAGCAAATCTGCGACTTGCGACCTCGATCAATCTGCGACTTGCAACCTAGGACCTCGGGCAGATCAGCGATTTGCGACCTCGGGCAATATATGCGACCTGCGACCCAGTCGCTGGGTCGTTGGGTCGCGTAGTCGAGCCTTTGACATGGAACACGACTGCGCAACCTGGCGACCTGAAGAAATCTGCGACTTGGGGTTTTATCCCTTCTACATTTATCTTTTGGAGATATCAGCAAATTGTTTTTCCAAGGGGGGGCAGCCGTAGCACTCGTTACGTTAACCGGCATTTTCTGGATAAGTGGAAACTTCTTCGGCTGGGTTGTAATCTCCTCATCCTGTTCGCATGCAAACACAACGAATTAGCAGTATGCAACACACGAAACCAGCCTCACGTACACATATATGAATATATATGTGCATGTGAATATATCTATATTGAGCAAGTAGAAAATCAAAGGCTCATAAAAGGAAGAATCAAAATAAAACTATGGGAGTTTAACAGCTATCTTGGAATCCTGCATATTCCTGTTATGTAGGAAATGTGTGAGTGAGAAAAGAGGCCATTTCGAAGCAGGGTCGCATGGTCGGAGCTTTCCTGGGTCGCAGCCTTTAGTGGACATATCATTCTGCGACCTTGCGACCTTGGAGGGGTCGCACAGTCGCATGGTCACACTTTCCGTCCAGCAGCGTGCATCGCGACTCAGCGACCTGGAGGGGTCGCGCGACTTGATCTCTACGTGGGTCGCAATCTTAAAAAGGTCACAGGGTCGCGCCTTTCATTTGTCTCATAGATTTGCGACTTGCGACTTGGAAGAAATGCGACCTGACAGAGGTCGCATAGTCGCAAATGTTGGGCAAGTCGCACTCAGTTGATTTTGGGTATGTTGCGACTTAGCGACCCAGGCTGGATTGCGACTTGATCAGGGGTCGCGTGGTTGCGTTTAAGAATCGATCGCACTCCTTGCTGCTGCGATTGACGTTTGGTAGTAAACTTTCAAGAGCATTAACCTCCTGCTCCTTTTGAACTCACGCCACACCACACGCTGAAAAACAAGTTACTGTGCTGGACTCAAGACTCCTTAGGAGGATCGAGCGGTCAAAAGGACGATTAATCCTTCTTGCAATCTCTCCACGGCACCATAACTGAGATTCTATCTATGAATGATAATAACAGACGCATCAAAAGATCGTCGTTCTTCAAACCCTATCGATTCTGATCTCAACGCACAGACTATAGGTATGACGGGGCGAATGCAATCTGGTGCATGAGCCGCAGTTTTCTCAGCCACCATTTTAAATTATTTTGACGTCGTTAAGGTTTTACGTTTTGCCCCACGTTTGCTGTTTGCGATAGAACAGTCCTCAGTGCATGCATGGCATCAGTAGACTAGACCACGAGCTCAAGTTGGCCAGAAGACTATAACTGTTAGGTTTGACAGGCTACGCGGGTTACAACGCTTCCGTTGTGTATAGTGCGCTCTGCTATTCCAGTGTTAATTCATTAATGATGCATCGTAAAGGCCGCCGACCTTATGATAATGACGAAACCGTTATTGCTAAACCTGTGTGCATGCGTTTTGAATCAAACGGTATCACCATCCACGCTGAACAACTACTGCTTGTGGTGTCATGCATGGAGAGGAAGTCGCAACGCTCGGCATCAGAAACTTTCTTCCTCGTGGTGGAAAACGCTGGAGTTTTCTCAAACTGGATCACACATCCTTTGACACGCGGCGGAGAGCCAAGAATCACGCCGTGGACTGCCTCATGCGCGCTGCAACTGCGCTTCCCATGGTTTAAGTCATCGTTGTAATGGCAACAAGCGGAAACCACCCTCCATGCACGGCTTTAATTGAGAATAGAAAAGGCATGTACGCCTCCCATGATAGAAAGCGAGTGAAGAACAGTAAACAGCTGGTAATGAACGTAATCGGTGCTGACGAGAACGTTGAACCCGCTTCACCTCAGCCGATTATCGTTGTTAAACCTTCTGTTCACAACTTTGGACGACTTTTGACTATTATCGCACCGGAGATATCATAATACGCTGGCTGCCACTCTAGGTTTGTCATGACTACGTGTTGAACGTAAGTTTTGACCGTTGCATATATACGTCCGCTCCAACGTTTCACCATAAGTTGAAAACCCACCAAGAAATATTTAAACTGATCCGCGTTTAAATTCGACCACCTTATATATCTGCCTCATTAATTAAAACTTCAGCATAAAAGTATTTGGTGCTAGCTGTAATGTTCCTCGTATGCTTTTGCTTGTCAGTATTACATGGTTTTGAGATCATATACGTTAGCGCTTTGGCATTAAATATACAACATAACCTTGGTCCATTGAATGTGCGCCCTTTATAATGTTATCACTTAATTTTGCTCCACGATATCCTATGGTTTTGAACCATATGATTTTTTACTTGCCTTGTTTTTTACTTGCCTTGTTTTAATTATGTTATTGCATGCACAAAGGTTTAGCAATAACGGTTTCGTCATTATCATAAGGTCGGCGGCCTTTACGATGCATCATTAATGAATTAACACTGGAATAGCAGAGCACACTATACACAACGGAAGCGTTGTAATCCGCGTAGCCTTTCAAACCTAACAGCTATAGCCTTCTGGCCAACTTGAGCTCGTGGTCTGGTCTACTGATGCCATGCATGCACCGAGGATTGTTCTATCGCAAACAGTAAACGTGGGGCAAAACGTAAAACCTTAACAACGTCAAAATAATTTAAAATGGTGGCTGAGAAAACTGCGGCTCATGCACCAGATTGCATTCGCCCCGTCATACCTATAGTCTGTGCGTTGAGATCAGAATCGATAGGGTTTGAAGAACGGCGATCTTTTGATGCGTCTGTTATTACTATTCACAGATAGAATCTCAGTTATGGTGTCGTGGAGAGATTGCAGGAAGGATTAATCGTCCTTTTGACCGCTCGATCCTCCTAAGGAGTCTTGAGTCCAACACAGTAACTTGTTTTTCAGCGTGTGGTGTGGCGTGAGTTCAAAAGGAGCAGGAGGTTAATGCTCTTGAAAGTTTACTACCAAACGTCAATCGCAGCAGCAAGGAGTGCAATCAATTCTTAAACGCAACCACGCGACCCCTGATCAAGTCGCAATCCAGCCTGGGTCGCTGAGTCGCAACATACCCAAAATCAACTGAGTGCGACTTGCCCAACATTTGCGACTATGCGACCTCTGTCAGGTCGCATTTCTTCCAAGTCGCAAGTCGCAAATCTATGAGACAAATGAAAGGCGCGACCCTGCGACCTTTTTAAGATTGCAACCCACGTAGAGATCAAGTCGCGCGACCCCTCCAGGTCGCTGAGTCGCGATGCACGCTGCTGGACGGAAAGTGTGACCATGCGACTATGCGACCCCTCCAAGGTCGCAAGGTCGCAGAATGATATGTCCACTAAAGGCTGCGACCCAGGAAAGCTCTGACCATGCGACCCTGCTTCGAAATGGCCTCTTTTCTCACTCACACATTTCCTACATAACAGGAATATGCAGGATTCCAAGATAGTTGTTAAACTCCCATAGTTTTATTTTGATTCTTCCTTTTATGAGCCTTCGATTTTCTACTTGCTCAATATAGATATATTCACATGCACATATATATTCATATATGTGTACGTGAGGCTGGTTTAGTGTGTTGCATACTGCTAATTCGTTGTGTTTGCATGCGAACAGGATGAGGAGATTACAACCCAGCCGAAGAAGTTTCCACTTATCCAGAAAATGTCGGTTCACGTAACGAGGGCTACGGCCCCCCCCCCCCCCCCCCCCGGAAAAATAATTTGCTGATATCTCCAAAAGATAAATGTAAAGGGATAAAACCCCAGGTCGCAGATTTCTTCAGGTCGCCAGGTCGCGCAGTCGTGTTCCATGTCAAAGGCTCGACTACGCGACTGGGTCGCAGGTCGCATATATTGCCCGAGGTCGCAAGTCGCTGATCTGCTCGAGGTCCTAGGTCACAGATTGACCGAGGTCGCAAGTCGCAGATTTGCTTGAGGTCGTGGGTCGCAAGTTCCCAAAGGTCGCAAGTCGCAGGGGTCGTCGGGTCGCTAAGTCGCATCCCCTGTCAAATGCCCGACGGCGTGACCCAGCGACCTAGCGACTAGGTCGCAAGGTCGCAACAACATCTCAGGTTGCAGGTCGCAGAAAAGACTGGGTCGCAAAGCAGCCCAACGGTCAAGAAGATGAAAAGTCAAGGAAGCCCAAAGGGCAGGTTTTGTATTATAAATACTCCTTCGGGAGCTTGTAAACAGATCTTTGGTTTGGGACTCAAGCTGAGTACACTGTATTACCTGGATTATACATTTAATGATGAATACAAGCATTTTGTAAAATCCCTTTGTGGATCTGGTGTTGTTTTATGTATGAGCACTATTGAGTATTATATTTTCAGTTCTGAACATCTTTAGATTAAGGGAACTGTATCTTTAATTCAGATCACATTGCATGACAGTTTGCTGAGTATGTTAATGGTGGTTGAATTCATTTCACTTTCCTAGCGAATGTTGATGACTTTGTTTATCTGCGTTTGTGTTATCATTTAAAACTTTTAGGAAGTGAAGGGTGTTCTTGCCATGAGGAACTGTTTCTTTCATGGTCAGAACAGTTTACAAGCGTGACCCTAATGAAGTGTTGTTAACGACACTTCCTTCGGTCTTCACGCTTTATTATTTCCTCTTGCTACTCATAGTGTCGTATGTACATTTAATGCATCAATCATATGTCTTGTACCAGTTGATTAGGTGTGTATCCACTGTTTTATAGAGTTTAAGCGAGACCCAAAGCAAAGGAGAAATCAGTGGTAGCCGGACCCACACCCCGGACGGGATCCCTATTCCAAACGGTTCAAGGTCTAATTGGGACCTTTTACCGGGGAGATCCCCTGCTGTTGGCCGGACAGATTTTCTCGTCAACAAGTACATACATCATTGGTCTCGCCAGCGTTGTGCTCTGACCTTGTGGAGAGATAGAATTGTTAGTCAAGGCCTTGCTATGTGACAATGTTGGTTGATATGATGCTAAACAGATGGATTACCAATCCGACTCTTCTTATGAGAATTCTTCAGATTGAGAATGACCAAGTACCATTATAAATACCTCCCTAGTTAAGAGGGAGTGTTGAAAAGTGTAACTAGGTTCGGTCTTCATAATGACATGTGTAACTCTGATTTTATGTAATTGATGAAAAGAAGAAAAATAAAATTATTATTGTAATGTTTGTCTCATTGGTTTCATGAGCAAGGAATTTTATTTTTACTGGTTTCATCTAGTCATAAAAGTCAAATTGAGTCTATGTCATGTATGAAGGACCATTCTTGGGCATGTTACATTTTGTATGAGTCATTAAATAAGTATGAAATCCCTCCAAGATAAGCACAAGCCCTCCCCTTCAAGTCAGCTATAAGATGGAGAAAATAATCTACACAAAAAGACATGCCAGTTCACCTTCTTCAAGTCGGCTTATTATAGGCTCCAACGAAACTATAAATAGGGCAATTGGGATTTCATTTGAGGGCAAAATTTCACAAAAGTAATTCGGTAATGGTTTGCAGTTAGGAGTGCGAAGAGTCAAGGAGAGCAGCACTATAATCAATGAGAAGGAAGAAAGGAAGACCGAACTGTTTGGGTTTGTCTTTGGGCTAATATCTTCACATATATGGCAGAAAACTAGGGTTTCTGCAGTACCATATCAGTGCAAGAAAGGGTCTCCAAAAAGGGTCTTCTTATCAACTCCACTTCTAGTCGAGTTCACCTAGAAGTGTCCTCAAGGATAGCGAAGGAAGGAAGGCATCTCCAAGTTTGTTTTCTCTCCTTACACGTGTGAAACTACAAAAGTACGAATTGCAGTTCTGTGGAAAGAGACCGAAATTTCAGAAGTGCAAACAGTTTGACTTGCGTTGACCAAAGGAGGAGAAAAGAGCCATCAATTTGATTCAAGGGAGGATCTCATCAACAAATGCATGTGACTTGGTATTGGAGAGGCAAATAGGTCAAGGATCTTGGCTTTGGTATTCGTCAATTGAAGTCTTTATAAGAAGAATAATTTGTTCGGGTTTTCCTCTCAAATGGGAGAGGTTTTGTCCTTGGATGATGGCCTATATTTTGTGTCTCTTGTCTCTTTATGGTTTATGCATTAGTAGTTGTTTGATTAAGAAGAGAAATCACCTAATACTTGATGCCCTAGATTTCTCAAGAAGAGAAACAAGCATAAGCACCTGATTGCACAATGAAAGACATACCTTTAGGATTGGATGGCATAGGAAGGGAAAATACTTCGAAGGCAGTGGATTCAATTTGCAAGCCTCAATGATCCCTCTAATAAAAAGGATGCAAGGGAATATCGTGATGACTTAGGCATGGATGACCCCATTGGCTGGAGGAGGATGCATGAAGATGATGCTCCAGAGATCAGACATCTTGTTATGCATTTAATGTCACAAGTTGCTAGTTCCTCTGTAGCTGAGAGAATTGGTCCACATATAGCTTCATCCACTCTATCAAGAGGAATAGACTAACCTCTAGAATAGCAGAGAAGCTAGTTGCAGTGCATAGTGCCCTGCGTCTTGCACACGGGAGGACACTATATTATCGGACGGGACCAGCTACACGATGGGATGTACACGATGGGATGTGGATCCAGAGGAGGATGCACAAATAGATGAGGAGGATGGACCAGATGAGATACAGTATGGTTTGGTTGGTGTGCCAATGGTTACTCATGAGAGTGACTCAGAATCAGAGACAGATAGTGACATTCCCATTGATGATCCTGATGCCTTCATGCAGTAGATGGATGCAGAGGACCAGTCATTGGAGCATCAGCACACTCCTTGATGCTTATTAGTTATTTGATCATGATGTTCATATCTTTTCACTGCTTTTCATTGTTCTAGTTTTGAACTTTTGACTCTAGATACTGATGACTGAGTCATTGACTCTTTTAGTATTTATTAATATTATTTAGTACTTTTTGAGAAATTTACTAGCATTTCACTACTCAGTTCTTTCTATCTTTACTCTTAGTTTAGTATTCTATGGCTATTTTAGACTTCAACATAACGGCGTTGTTATTGTCATATGATGAGTTTACTTTTTATTGTTTTTAAAAATTTGACGTGCATTGCATAATTTGAATTTCAGTTGTCAAATGATGAATTTATTAATTTAATTTAGATGTACCTTGCATCATGTGAAATGATGATTCATGAATTTAGATGGAACATTGCAGAATGTCAAATGATGGATTCAATTTGTTAATTTACTTGTAGAATCTAGATTTATAATGCAGAAATGTCAAATGGTAATTCATAAATGATAATAGTCTAATATGTAATGATGATCGTATTTAGTCTTTAGATGTGCATTGAATAATTATTAATATTTTCTATTTAGTTATTGACATATTTTTGGGATATTTTTTTATTAAATTTCTAATAATTTATATTTTTATAATTTTTATGACTTTGATGTCCCCCTATTTCCCCGAAAATTCCCTAAATTTTGGGGTTGCTTATATATGCCCCCCTTGTGCGTATCCCCACTCCCGTGTTTCCCCATCCCGGAAACTCGGTGGAACATTGTATAAAACCATCCACATGCTCCTTGGCACTAGTACTTACATCAAACTTAGGCAACCATTCTTAGTACTTGTCAGGCAAGTGGTGGAGGTGGAGGGCATCAGGGTATAGATCAAAGTTCAATGGTTTGAACGAATCGGATTTACGATAATCAATGGTCCCTTGATCCTTTTCATTCTCCTTGGATTAAGCAACCACTTTCTCATTATCAGTGTCTAGACTCTGGTTGGTATCCTAAATTGTTTGAAGTCTTAGTCTTTCATGTGCCATAAAGTGCTCCACTAAAATAAAGAAGGAAGGGACACTCCCGGGCTTGCATGAATCCTTGAGCCAATCATTTTGGGTAAGTTTAATTTGATATAACAAATAGATGAATAAGAACATCTTCATGGACCACATTGGCGTTTGAAGTGTATTATGTGAATGTAGCCAAATGGTTAGATGGATCTTTATTAAACATGGGCAAGAAACTCAGATGATTGAACTCATATTTGTTTGGATATCTGAGAACCCATGTTGGATCCAAAACTGGGAATGACTCAATACAACCCCACATTGCTTTGAGTATTGCATATCAACCATATAAGGAGTTGCCAAGGTGAATTTAAGTTTCCTTCAAATATTAGACCAAGGAGGTAGACCTGCATCCTCTCCGACAACAATGCCAAAAATGTTACCACACAATCTAGCAGGGTCCTAAGACGGGAACCTATGATAGCTATTAGACCAAATGACAACAATGGGACAAAGACCCATTGTCACCTCAGTCAATGTCCCCTGCTCTTTACGGATTTTCACAATGGGAGGAGTCTCGGTTGCTGAGAAATGACATGATGTAATTATTATGTATTTGCAAAAAGAAAGAAAAAGAAAAATTATTGTAAAACAAACAAAATTTATTATTTTATAAGCATGGGTTTCATGCTCTATTTATTATGTTTCTAGGTCAAGGCACTCATTGTGTGCTTCTAGGGTTAATTCATGGGTCATTGTCATAGTCATCATGTAAAAGACCCTTATTGGGCTTATTATGTCAAAGAAAGAAAAATTATTTCATGTAATTTGGTCATGTAAACCTCCTCAACCAAGTCGGCTTGCCCTCTCCTCATGCTAGCCTCATTAAGGAGCTTCAACCAATATATATAGTTGTGCATTCGACCTATTGTGAAGCTATCTAAGTAAGGAATTCGATCTGCAATTTTGGTGAAGAAAAAGGAGTGTGAATTTGAAGAAAAGAGAAAACCCCTAACAAAGAAGAAAATGAAGCCTAGCGAAGAAGAAAAGGTCTGAAATCTTGTCATTTTTTGTCACACGTGTGAAAGGAATGAATTACTGTAGGGTTGAAGGTGCAGGTCTAAGATAGTAGGTTGAAAATTGCAGAAGTGGAAGAGAGGGTCAAGAACCTAGTTGAAGTGACTTAAGGTGTGGGACTTGACTTGATTTTGAAGGACTAACTTGTTTTCATAGGAGGCTGACTTGGTGGGTTGGAGGATATCTTATTGTTGGGTCAAGGGTCTTTGTTGTCTCATTTGATTTGGTTCTAAAGAAAGAGGAGAATCTTTGGGTTTTCCCCTAAGAGAGGTTTTTCCCTCGCTTTATACCCTACATCCCATGTCCTTATCGTTTTGATCCTCATGCACTTACGTTTTGGTAGTTTTGACAATAAGAGGGTAAAAGAAGATATTAAGAACACAAATAAATCACAAGATAATAAAATATTTCTGCCTTTCTGATTTTCTACCACTGGTATGGAGGAAATCACTTGTAATGAAGAGATCAATAATAAGCTATGAAGTGATTCCCAAGGCCCATTCAGGGAGAGACTCAACTAGGGCTCAATGCTTCAAGAGAAGCCAACGACTCTCTAGGAAAGACCTATGACAAATCCAAGAAGTGATGATCATGCTCTCACAAATGAGAGTCTCATCTATTTATATGATCCTCTAATAGCTTGAATTAGTTTAAAATTCCCCTAACATTATTTTAATGTGCAATATAGCCTGTCCTTGGTGACAAGCCCACCAAGTAGCTCATAAAGTGAAGAATAAGCCATCCAAAAATGAGCCAAAATAATGAAATCATGGAGTAGAAGGGTCGTTGGAGGGCCTCTTGAGTCCTCAAGGTGTCATAATGAGAGTGAGGGCTCCATTAATGATATAAAAGGGAGTTTCCCCTTGATCTCTAAGTGAAACATCATGCGGTGCTCCAAAGTGGATTTGGCGCACATGCAATGGTCTCATTGGTTGCCTAATGAAAAATAAGCATGTAGATTGCCCCAAATGAGGGCACGGAAGATGTTGTTTTCCCACCCATGTCTCAAGGATGAGACAAACCTCCTCTGGATCTCGGATCAGTTGCCAAACCCTACATATACTGCTAAGCTAGTTGGGGGCACTGTTGGTCCAAGTGCATCATCTCGCATATAATGTGAGGAAATGAACAAGCTACTAAAGGTGTTGAGGGCGCCGATAAGATGAGATAATGCTTTATCACATGACGCAGTCCCATGGCTCTCAACGCATCGCCTACAAGTGTCAATATGATGCTCTAGTGGGCTTGGGCCACATTTAAGTTTCCCAACCCATGATGAAACAACTTGCCAATCTTGTATAAGATCCAATGTGTCTCCTCACATTTAGGTACAATAATTCATTAGTGCATCAAAGTGAATCAAGCTTGTTAGTCAAGGGCACAAATGAGACTTCATAATTAGAGTGGCTAATGAACAACCCTATTAGATGTTCCCAGCCCCTAGAGTGAAGGACATGTCCAAGGTTTCATGTTCTATTTATAAGCATAGGTTTAATGCTCTATTTATTATGTTTCTAGGTCAAGGCACCCATTGTGTGTTTCTAGGGTTTATTCATAAGTCATTGTCATAGTCATCATGTAAAAGACTCTTCTTGGGGTTATTATGTCAAAGAAAGAAGAATTATTTCGTGTAATTTGGTCATGCAAACCTCCACCACCAAGTCGACATGCCCTCTCCTCATTTCGGCCCCATTAAAGGAGCTTCAACCAAAATATATAGTTGTGCATTTGACCTATTATGAAGCTATCCAAGTAAGGAATTTGATCTACAATTTTGGTGAAGAAAAAGGAGTGTGAATTTGAAGAAAAGAGAAAAACCCTAATAAAGAAGAAAACGAACCCTAGCGAAGAAGAAAAGGTCTGAAACCTTCTCATTTTTTGTCGCATGTGTGAGAGGATTGAAGTACTGCAGGGCCGAAGGTGTAGGACTAAGATAGTAAACCGAAAATTGCAAAAGTGGAAGAGAGGGTCGAGACCCTAGTTCACTTGAGGTGTTTGAATTGACTTGATTTTGAAGGATTGACTTGTTTTCTTGGGAGGCTGACTTGGTGGGTTGGAGGTCTTATTGTTGAGTCAACGGTCTCAGTTGTCTCATTTGATTTGGTTCTAAAGAAAGAGAAGTTATTTTTGGGTTTTCCCCTAAGAGAGGGGTTTTACCCTGGCTGAGAGCCTACATCCTGTGTCCTTATCGTTTTGATCTTCATGCACTTATGTTTTGGTAGTTGCTTGATGATAAGAGCATAAAAGAAGATATTAAGAACACAAAGAAATCACAAGATAAGAAAATATTTCTGCCTTTCTAATTTTAACACTGGTATGGAGGAAATCACTTGTAATGAAGAGATCAATGATAAGGTATGAAGTGATCCTCGAGGCCCATTCAGGGAGAGACTCAATTAGAGCTCAATGCTTCAAGAGAAGCCAACGACTCTCCAAGAAAGACCTGTGACGAATCGAAAAAGTGATGGTCATTCTCCCACAAATGAGAGTCTCATCTATTTATATGATCCTCTTGTTAGGATATTTCGACACATAGGAAATAGGCTCCTTTTGTGTCACCTTTGTAAATCCTTCAATCCTATCCCAAGTTGTTCTTAAGGGGGGATGTTAGGATATTATGACACATAGGAAATAGTTAAGTATAACTTGGTCTAGTGTAGAGTTAGGTAAAGTGTGTTTCTTTACTATGTACATTTGTAACTTATAATCCGACGGTCACGATTTGTAGTGATCCGATGGTTCACTCTCTCCTCGGTATTAACGACACTTGATCTATGGCTTAACACCCGATTGGTCCATGATCTCTATTTAAAGAGCATGGAAGGTCATTTGTCTGGTAACCGTTTATGAGAAAAACATATGTAAACTTTATTTTTATTAATAAATTGCCTGAAGTGGTCGCATTGGTTCAGCTCGTGCATTGTTTCCCTCTTCGAGGGTTTGAACCACATGATATTCTGGTGTATTGATTTGTGATCTGTTTGTGAGCAGTGACCTTTGGTTTTTGATCTAAGGAACTTACCCTATAAATTCCTACATGGTATCAGAGCTATTTTGTGGGTCGCATCCGTTGTTGATCCAAATCTGAAGCCGATTTGACTGCATGCTATTGTCTTTTTCTAGATCTACTATTTTAGAACCTTTCTGGTCCTGGAGAATAGCTGTGTTGTGTTCGAAGCGTCTCTTACAGTGAAGAAACCCTTTCATTTCATGTGAAAAGTTTTTCGGTTGCCCAAATTATGTCATTTTAGATCTGGAGGTATAAGGTATCTGTTTCACAGTTATATTTATTAATCATTTTGCTTATTTCGGTTCCCTCTGTTTATTTCGGTTTATATTTTTTCTATTGCCAGATCTATACCCTCTTCTCTGTGTATGCTCTTAGCTCTGCGCTGTGTGCGATCTTGGCAAATCAGAATCAGGAAGACAAGATTTTTTTTTCTACGTATGCTTTTTTCCCCACGTCTTTGTGCGATCTCGGGAAATTAGAAATAGCAAAAAGGGATAGTTGCCATTAAGGCTAACTGAAAATCTAGCATTCTGCCGTAAGGGTAGTAGTTTCATTTTTTTTTTGTGCTTAGATTTTGTGTTTTTTTGTAGGAAAAAGCACGCACACCAAAGAGTACAAAAAAAAAACCCCTCCTCCTTTCAAATAATTACAGAATCCTTTTACTAGCTCACTTGGTGTAAAGTTAGTTTATGAGAATAGAGGTCTTGGGTTCAAGTCCCTTCCTCAAACTTCCTTTTCTAAAAAGGTTTTTGTTAGAGGGGCGGGATTTTTTTTTTAAATAGAACTTCACCGTCAAATTTCAACCATTCCCGTAACTATTCGGCATCTACAACTCAGTTTTTTCAAAAAGGCATAACTTCTTCATCGGGAAGCTGTTTTTCGAGCCGTTTTTTTTTAATCAGCCTAATTTTTCGAGATCTTTCCATTGGAGCAGTTAGTTTCAGCTTTTTTCAGCTTCAGTTTCTAAAAAAAAAAAAAAATGGAAAGTGCTTGCCCGGTTATTCTTAACAGCACCAATTATTTCCAATGGCTACCTCACATGGTAGATTTACTTAGAAGTAAAGGGCTTTATAGAATAGCCACAAGACAAGAAACTAAACCGTCCGATGGAGATAAAGCCGCTAAATGGGAAAATAAACAAGATCAAGCACAAGGGTTGATAGGAATGTCCATTGCTTAAGATCTTCGATTTCATATCCTTGAAATTGACACCCCTGATGAAGCCCTGAAAAGGCTAAATATTGTTTTTGGAATTCAAAATCAAATCAACTCCCACCATCTTGAAAATGAGTTGCTTACTTTGGACCCCAATAATTTCTCCTCTATTGAAGATTTTTGTCCAAATTCAAGACCCTTACACTTCTTTTAGAAGGTTGTAAGGTCAAAAAGGAAGATGGTAGCCTCATCTATTGCATTCTTGCTAAGCTTGTCCCTGCATACTCTGTATTTGTTTCCAACTTCCATTCCACTAGAGAAGCCCTCATTTCTCAAGGAACAGCCTACAAGAACCCCTCTTTTGATGTCTTTTGCAATTCTTTGATAAGAGAACAAGAAAAACTCTTACACCTTGGTCTTATCACTTCTGGAAACGCTTCTAAGAAAGCCTTACCAGCCCAACAGCAACCATATCAAAAGAATCCCAAGAAGTAGTATCCTAAAAAGTATGGTCCTAACCAAACAAGGTTCCTAAGCAATTTCAGTCGCAAACTAAAAAAGCAACTCACCAAAATGATAAGGCAAATAAAAACAATGGGAAGAAAACATATAGACATTGCAACTTTTGTAATCGTGATGGCCATGTAGAGTCCAAATGTTTTAAAAGATGGAAGCCTTGGAAGCAGCAAAGAAGAACCACCACATCAATTTGGAGACCTCTTCAACTTCATCTTCAGGAATGGCACTTTCTACTTGTGGTTGTCAAGCATGCATCTGGTTATGCATTAAATGTATCTTCTTCTTCTCATTCTCATGAGTGGCTCATTGATTCTGGAGCTTCTTACCACATGGCCAAAAATAAAGCCATGTTTTCTTCTTTAAATGATTGTAACACCAAACATACTTATGTTGGTGATGATAGATCTCTTAGTGTTGTAGGCTCTAGAACCATTCATCTAGATAATAGTCAGTTTAATGATGTACTATGTGTTCCTACCTTGTCATGCAACCTTCTATCTGTTTATCAGATAACTCACTCAAGTGAAGAGAAAATAATAGAATTCTCACCTCATGATGTTGTAATCAAGGACCTCAAAGATCCTAGACATATTTTAGCTACTAGCATTGTTGATGATTCCACAAGGTTGTATAAGTTTGACAACTTTGGGTCATCATGTCTTCCCTCTGTTTTTGTTGCTCATAATGATGAAGTGAGCAAACTTTAGCATGAGCGATTTAGTCACTTAAACTATCGCTCTCTTCAAACTCTATGTAAAGAAAATATGGTGACAGGTCTTCCTATGGTATCTTGCCGAGATGGTGTTTGCTTCGGATGTGTACACAGAAAACATCACCGGGATAGTTTTGACAAACATGCCTCTTGGCACGCTTCAACCCCTTTGCAGCTTGTGCACAGTGATTTATGTGGTCCACTTCCTGTTGTTTCTTTCTCTGGTTGCAAGTACTTCTTAACTTTCATTAATGATTTTTCCATAGGCACTTAGGTATACTTCTTAAAACTTAAGACTGAAGGTTTTAACATGTTCTTGGCCTTTAAGGCCTTTGTTGAGAAACAATCTGGACATCAAATTCTTAAGTTAAGATCAGACAATGGAGGAGAATACGTTAACAACAAATTTATCAACTTTTGCACTGAGCATGGCATTCAATTGCAACATACTGTTCCATACACTCCACAACAAAATGGTGTATTTGAAAGGAAGAATCGCACCTTAAAAGAAATCGTTAATTGTATGCTTCAATCTAAAGGGCTTAGTCTCAATTTTTGGGCATAAGAAATTAACTGCGCAAATTACATAGTAAATCCCTCTCCTACTAAGGTTTTAAGGAATGTAACTCTAGAAGAAGCCTAGAGCTCAATCAAACCAGATGTAAGTCACTTTCGTGTTTTTGGAAGTGATGCTTGGGCCCTAATTCCAGATGCTAAGCATAAAGCCTTAGAACCTAAGAGTGAAAAATGCATTTTTGTTGGATATTCTGAAGATGTCAAAGGATATAGACTTCTTCAACCAAAATCCAAAAATATAATCATTAGAAGAGATGTAAAATTTGATGAAAATATATCGGCCTTCAAGCCTAGTTCGGCGGGTATGCCATCTTTGGCCTGTGAGCCAAATACGGCATATGTGCCACCTCTCTCTATCTCTTCTATTTTTGATAGCATTCCTTCTAGTTCAGATGATGACAGCAAGGATGATAATCCTCCTCCACCTCATGAAGATATTCCTTCCGCTCCACAACTTCCAAGATGGGTCCTCTCTACTCGGGATGTAGCAAGTTCTCTTGCAGGTGACCCTGCAAATTGACGACGTACACGTTCTCAGTTCAAAAGAGCCTCTTCCTTATTGGCTCAAGTTCCAGAAAAACCTGATCCAGACACCTTTGAAGAAGCCTCCGGTCATCCAGATTGAGATGAGCTATGAATGAAGAATATCATTCTTTATTGGCAAACGATACTTGGGATCTTGTTCCTCTTTCAAAAGGAAGAAAACTTGTCAGATGCAAAATGGGTTTACAAAACAAAGTTTGGACCAGATGGAAAAGTGGATAGACATAAAGCTCGTCTTGTTGCTAAAGGACTTTCACAAGTTGAAGGCATTGATTATACTGAAACCTTCTCCCTTGTTGCCAAAATGAATTCTATCTGCCTTGTTCTTTCCCTTGCTGCCTCCTTTAAATGGGAAGTCCATCAGATGGATGTTAAATCCGCCTTCTTACATGGAGATTTGCATGAAGAAATCTACATGGAACAACCCCCTGGCTTTAACCAAAACGACTCTAGCCTTGTTTTTTGCCTTAGGAAGTCTCTCAAACAAGCTCCTCAGGCTTGGTATGCCAAAATGGATAGATTTCTATTAGATAATGGCTTTTCTAGGTGTCATTCTGACAACACTGTCTACACCATGAAAGTGGGTAAGTCCTTCACCATCCTTGTTCTTTATGTTGATGATCTTATCCTTACTGGTAGTGAGCCCAACCATATAAACCATGTGAAGTCTAGCCTCAAAAAGAAGTTTGAAATGACAGACTTAGGACACTTGCATTATTTCCTTGGTCTTCAAGTCTTGCAATCCAAAGAACGTATTACCCTTTCTCAGTCCAAGTATGCCTGTGATCTTCTACGCCACTTTCTCATGGAAGACTGTAAGCCAACCCCTTCTCCCTTTCAGTCTGGAGTCAAGCTTTCAGTTACTTGTACTACCCCTGAAGTTGATGCTACCTTATACCGTCAACTTGTTGGTAAACTTCTGTGTCTAACCCATACCCGTCTTGACCTTTCCTTTGTCATTGGTCTTATTGCTTGGTTTATGCACCAACCTCATGAAAGTCATTGGAAAGCAGCTAAAAGAATACTTCGATATATTCGAGGTACAGTTCAGTTCGGGATTCACTATAGTACAAGAGCATCTCCATTGTTGATTGGTTTCACTGATTCTGACTGGGCTGGTGACCCTGATGATCGAAAGTCTACTGCAAGATATGTATTCACTCTTGGTTTAGGACCTATTACTTGGTCTTGTAAGAAACAAAGTGCCATCTCTCTTTCTTCGGCAGAAGCAGAGTATTGTGGTGTCGTTGAAGCCAGCAAGGAAGCCATGTGGCTTCGTTAGATCCTGTCTGAATTTGGTCTTCATCAACAACATCCAACTACACTTTGGTGTGATAATCAGAGTGCCATTCGGCTATGTAAAGATCGCGTTAAACATCAGCGTATGAAACACACTGAGCTCCACATACACTTCATCAGAAAGCTCATTCATGATCGTGTTCTTGAAGTGCAGTATTGTCCAACGAATGATCAAGTAGCCAATATCTTTACAAAGGCTCTCACAGAAGTGAAGTTTACCTAACTTCGATCCATGCTTGGAGTTCAGGAACGTTATCATTAGGGGGGATAGGCTCTAATGCCTCCTTCCTTCTCCTATTGTGTCACCTTTGTAAATCCTTCAAGCCTATCCCAAGTTGTTCTTAAGGGGGGATGTTAGGATATTTCGACACATAGGAAATAGGCTCCTTTTGTGTCACCTTTGTAAATCCTTCAATCCTATCCCAAGTTTTTCTTAAGGGGGGATGTTAGGATATTCCGACACACAGGAAATAGTTAGGTATAACTTGGTCTAGTGTAGAGTTAGGTAAAGTGTGTTTCTTTACTATGTACATTTGTAACTTATAATCCAACAGTCACGATTTATAGTGATCCAACGGTTCACTCTCTCCTCGGTATTAACGACACTTGATCCTAGGCTTAACACTCGATTGGTCCATGATCTCTATTTAAAGAGCATGGAGGGTAATTTGTTCGGTAACCGTTTATGATAGAAACATATGTAAACTTTCTTTTTATTAATAAATTGCCTGAAGTGGCCACATTGGCTCAGGCCATGGACTGTTTCCCTCTTCGAAGGTTTTAACCACGTGATATACTGGCATACTGATTTGTGATCTGTTTATGAGCGGTGACCTTTGGTTTTTGATCTAAGGAACTTACTCTGTAAATTCCTACACCTCTAATAGTCTGAATTAGTTTAAAATGCCCCTATCAATTTTTTAATGCACAAGATAGCATGTCCTTGGTGACAAGCCTGCCAAGTAGCTCATAAATTGAAGAATAAGCCATCCAAAAATGAGCCAAAATAATGAAATCATGGAGTAGAAGGGTCATTGGAGGGCCTCATTGAGTCCTCAAGGTGTCATAATGAGAGTGTGGGCTCCATAAATGATAGACAATGGGGTGGCCCCTTGATCTCCAAGTGAAACATCATGCGATGCTCCAAAGTGGCTTTGGGGCACATGCAATGGTCTCATGGTTCGCCTGATGAAAAATAAGCCTGCGGATTGCCCCAAATGAGGGCACAAAAGATGGTGTTTTCCCTCCTATGTCTCAAGGATGAGATAAACCTCCTCTAGACCTCGGATGAGTTGCCACACCTTGTATATATTGCTAAGCTAGCTGGGGACACTATTGGTCCAAGTGCATCATCTTGCATATAACATGAGGCAATGAATAGGCTGATGAAGTTGTTGAGGGCACCCATAAGATGAGACAATGCTTTATCACATGACGCAGTCCCATGGCTCTCAACGCATCCCCTATAAGTGTCAATATGATCCTTTGGTGGGCTTGGGCCCCATTTAAGTTGCCCAACCCATGATGAAATCACCTGCCAATCCTGTCTAAGATCCAATGCGTCTCCTCACCTTTAGGTACAATAATTCATTAGTGCATCTAAGTGAATCAAGCTTGTTAGTCAAGGGAACAAGTGAGACTTCATAACGGGTTTCCTTCCAAATTTGGGGCTTTGAGCATGTAATGGTGTTACCTCCCTTGGTAGGAGTGGCTACTGAACAACCCTATTAGATGTTCCTAGCCCGTAGAGGGAAGAACATGTCCAAGGTACATCCTTCAAGTGGTAGGTGTCATGTGGATAATGACGAGGTGGATTGGTACACATGGGTCTCAAGGGAAAATACCATGGGCTCAAGGGTGGTAATGATGAGGGATGTCCACATATTTGGGTGTATGAATGTAGGACAGAGCAATCGTGGTACATGAGTTACATCGGCCTGTGTTTTTCCACCCTTCTTCATTTGTCTTTTGCCTTTTATTAGTTTTCTTTTATTTTACTCCTCTAGGCTCCAAGGGATGAGAGCATGCTTTGTATGATATGGAGGGATGAGAGCATGCTTTGTATGATATGGAAGTGATTACCCCCTTGAAGGTGGGGCAGTGCATCACCCATTAAGGGTTGTGACATGCATGGGTTCCTTAATGATGCAGGGGGCACTCATAGGGACCTTAGGAACCAGGGTGATGGCCATAATGATAAGGGGTAGAGATCATGTTTGGCTTTTGCCCACGTGCTAAATTTTATTGTCCCGACCATATTTTGCATTTTGTGGTATTATTTCCTTTTGTATGTGGCCATGATATGCTTTCATATTTTTTTCCGCTGCATCAACCTCTGAGGCATCATTCCAAGCCCGACCCAGACATGTGGACAAGGGGAGGGGGGACCAGAGCCTTGTGGACCCAGAGAGGGAAGATGATGAAATAGGGCATGTAATGTGCGGGGGAGAGTGAAAAATGTGGAACAGAAAAATGAGATTGCGTTACCAGAATCAGGGTTTCATAAGTATTTCCCATCCTGAAGCTTTATGCTAATAGGGAAGATTTTATGGGACTAGGGCCGAGGATTAACCCCCCCCCCCATTTAAGGTGAGGGAACAAGACTACAATCAAAACCCTTCCTTCTTCCAAGTCACCCAGTAATCCACACCCAAGTGTGCCCAAGAAAAACAAGCATAAGAACCTGATTGCACAATGAAAGACATACCTTTAGGATTGGATGGCCCACCTTCAAAAGTATGCTCTCGACAGAAGGGCGAGGGAACATACGACTGGCTCAGGGAGCGGAGATAAAACGGCACACATCGGCTACACTTGTGGTTGGTTGCTGTTGGCTGAAGACAAATCTAGGAGAAAATTTTCTCCTATGGTGTCACCCACTGGTGGTGGGTTACAGGAACTTGGGCATATCCTGGTCATATAACATCGCCTTTACCAACCCAACAATCGTCTTGTTCTATGCTCTGCAACTCCATTCTTCTTAGGGTTGTATGGAGTTGTCCACTCTCTCTTGATGCCCTCCTTCGCATAGTACCATGTGAAGTTCTTATCTTTATACTTACCTCCATTGTCCGTACGAAGCACCATAATCCTCTTTCTTGTCATGTTCTCCATGGAAGCAACTGAGAACTTCATATTTTTTCTTCGAAAAGTAGATCCAAGTTTTCCTAGAGAAGTCATTCATGAAGGTCACAAAATATTCATACCCTCTGAGACATCTGGTGGACATCCAACCACAAATGTCTGAGTGTACCAACTGCAACACACCATTGGCTCTACAACGATCAGATTGAGGTTAGTCAAGTTGTTCCTTGTGAAGAAGAGGTAGCCTTCAGGAGGTCAAGAGAATCCCACATATAGATTGATAGTGAGGACCAGGAGGCTTCGAAGGATCTTTGGTTGTATGGCATTGATGAGCCACGTCATTGATTTTGAGCCATTTAATTATGAGGAGGCAACAGGCCAGATAAGGAGGCAGCAAGCCAACAGGTTTGGAGGGATACCATGATGGAGGAGTATCAGTCCATCAAGAAGAATGATGTGTGGGTGACAGTTCTAAGACCAGAAGGGAATTTTGTGGTGACTTCCAAGTGGATCTATAAGATCAAGCATGCAGCAGATGGCAGCATCAAAATTACAAAGCAAGGTTTGTGGCAAGAGGGTTCTCCCAGAAGGAGGGAGTGGACTATGAGGAGATGTTAAGTCGCCAAGTACACTTCTATCAAAACTATTATTTTTCTTGATTCGGTTATCGATTGAAAGATGCATCAGATGGATTTAAAGACCACGTTCCTCAATGGTGTACATAGAGCAACCTTGGGGCTTTAAGGTACATGGGAAGGAGCCTCATGTTTGCAGATTGAAGAAGGCATTGTACGGACTCAAGCAGACACCCAAAGCTTAGTATTCCAAGATTGATGGATACTTGACGAGCTTGGGCTTCATCAAGAGTATTGCGGATCCAGACCCTTACTTCATGGTTGTTGATGGTGATCTGTTAATATTGGTGTTGTATGTTGATGATCTATTCCTTACTGGATTAGAGAGACTCATCATTGGGTGCAAGAGGGAGTTGGCCTCAGAGTTCGAGATGAAGGATCTTGGTTTGGTGCATTATATCATGGGATTGGCGATGTGGCAGCTACCGAGTGAGATCTTCCTTTCACAAGGGAAGTATATTGTCGAGATCTTGAGGAGATTAAGCATGATGGAATACAAGTCCATGGCTACACCTATGGTGACCAATTTGAATAAGTTGATTGATACAACTCCAAATTCATATTTGTTGGATCACACGATGTACAAGCAGTTTTTTGGATCCTTGATGTACCTGGTTAACACTGGGCCTGATATTTTCTTTGCAATGAACACCCTGAGCCATGGTTTAGTTGAGGCATGAACCTTGGGTTGCAGCAAAGCATGTGTTGAGGTAACTGCATGGTACTGTTGGATATGATTTGAGATATGCCTCAAGTGGTGAAGTGAGGCTACATGGATATATTGATTCAAATTGGGTCGGGAATGCAGACGACAAAAAGAGCACCTCGGGGCATTGCTTTAGCTAGAGATTAACTACGATAACTTGGTTTAGCAAGAAGCAGACTTCTGTCGCACTCAGTACAATAGAGGAAAATTATATCATAGGCAATGCCACAAGTTAGGAAGCAGTGTGTCTTCGGAAGCTACCTACAAGGCCTTTGATCAAAAGCTTGAGACAACCTTGATATTTTGTGATAATCAAAGTTGTGTCAAGCTTTTCGAGAAAATAGTTTTTCATAACAGGTCGAAGCATATTGAGATCAAATATCACTTCATCCGAGACATGGTGCAAAAGGGAGCAGTGAAGCTGCAATACATATCCATGGACGAGCATTGCGAACATTTGCACCAAGCCTCTATCTAAAGCGAAGATTGTATACTTCAAAGACAAGCTTGACGTGATGCAAAATGTCTCCTTCATTGAGATAAGGTGTTGATGTTTTTGGAGCTTGCAAAATAGGGCACACTTTCTCCTAAGAAACCAAGTTGATTTCGCTGGGTCGTGCTGCTTTGACCAGGGGAGACTGGTACATTCACTTAAGGAGGCATGTTGATTTGGCTACGAGTGAATGGCCCAAGGGCAGACTTTATCATGAGAGCCACTATGAGTTGGTTAACTCATGCTAATTTGACCAGGGGAGATTGATACATTTACCCATGGAGCCATGTTGATTTGGCTAGGGGTAAATGGCCCACGATACTCACATTGTCTGCTTTGGGATGGAGTGATCTATATCGATAGATGTGCTTGTAAGGAGACATTACATCAACGGTGCAAGCTCATCAACTTTTCTAGTAGAGGAGAAATTTTAGCTAAGGAGAAATCTATTTTCAGCTAAGAAGAATACCTCCCTCGCTAAGAGGGAGTGTTGATTTTTTGTAGCATTAGAGGTATTCTAACATGTCTAAAGGGTCTCCAAAGTCGGCCTTAGATGAATTACGCAAATTTTTATATTATTAAATCAATTTGGCCAACCAATGAAGGGACGCATCCATTGGGTTATAACACCCCTTCGTCATATATAAAAAGATGATGTTGTTGATTTTTGGTAGCTTTATTCAGCACTCAAATCGGCCCTCAAAATAGATAAAAATAAAGAAATTTAAAATTCAAAATTTAAATTTTGCCTCCAAAATGCCCAAGTCAACCCCATAAGATCAAGTCGACCCATCCATAAAGACCCACCACTTGGACAACCCTAAAACACTATAAAAAGGGCATCGATCTTTCCATTTGATCATCAACTCAACAACAATTCTATCTATCTCACAAGTGAGAAAGAAATCGAATTTTTTTTAGGAAGAAGTTCTGAAGCAGACGAGTTTGACCATAATTTTGACCAGCGTTGACCTCGTACGTGTAGCCATACAATTTGTTAGTTTGATCGAATTATTCTAAAGGAAATTTGACCGAATTCGGGAAAGGTTGACTAGATTTCAAGGGAGATGCAGTAAATCGAAATTCGGCTTTGTTGACTAGAGTTGACCAAATTTCTAAGTCAGCAGCAGGAAGGTTGAAATTCGTTTGTTTGACCAGGTTAGATTTATTTGTTTTTGTGGTAAGTTTGACCTGTTTTGACAGAAAATTCAAATTGTATCTTTTGTTGAATTGAAGAATTTCTCCTAGAAAGGACTGTTGGGTTTCCACTCGAGTTTGGGTTTCCTAGGTGAAAAATTTGTCTCTTTGTGTGTTTGGTTGTCTCTTTAAGATCCTACTGTCATTATTGCATTACGGTTGAGATTTTCTATGTATAATTGCTTAATCATGGATGCGACATAAGTGAACTTGTTTAAGAAATCTTTGTGAGTAATTATCAGTATAGAAGATCAAATTTCTCCTTAAGAAAATCAACATGGGATCAGAGCATAAAGTGATTTGTGTTCAAGAGGGAGGAAGTGTTCTAACATCAAGAACTGTGCCAAATGACCGAAAGAGATCCTAGTTCAAACAAAGCAGGGAAGCCAACAAGTTTGAATGATGCCATGATGGAGAAAAACTATATCAATACTTGAGGGAAGTCAATGTTGACTTCCAAGTGAATCTGCAAGATCAAACATATCGTAGATGGAAACATAGAGAAATACAAAGAGAGATTCATGCAATGTTCCACTGAGTTTCCGGGACGGGAAAACACTGTGAAAATTTATGAAAATTTATGAATCTTCTAAACATAAATCCTACTGCAGAGAATCTGATTTACTTCTCCTACTTGTTTATTTAACTTTACAAGTTATTTTCTGAATTATTCATGAAAACATTGAAGTAAATACACTACAGCCTACACAATTATACATATCAAGTACTGAAGAATAAGCAATCATGCAGACAAAGGACACAGAATTTTTTGGACAAATGTTCTCGGAAAAAACCAATGCCGAAAAACCGGTGCAGCAACTCTTGAGGAACCAATGCCGAAAAACCGGTGCAGCAACTCTTGAGGTTTTTTATTATTATGCAGATTTCTGAATACAAACTAGGGTGCCATAAACGGCTCACGCAACAAAGAATTTCCTTGGCAGAAGTACCTCTATCTGGAGACAGATATTATGGTTGATCCATCGTCAGAATGACGAACACCGCAGGTGCCTACGCAATCCCCAACAAGCTCTGCGCTAGAACTGTGTCACCCTTTCCAGTGGTTGCGTCACCCTTCTTCGATTTGCTGAAACGAAGCCCAATCTGCCCCACAGAAACCTCGACGCTACAGCCTCTAGCTCTGCGTCACCCCTCTGGGCTTGCATCAGCTCTGCGTGAGCATAGTTGGACCTGCATCACCCTCTCAATGGCTGCGTTGTGTATCCTGTGTAAATTTGCCTCTCTGCAACTGTATTCTCAGCCTTGGATCCGAAATCCCGCTCTCGAACTGCCCCTCACTACACTGCAAGCTCACTCTGAAATTTTTAGCAAACCACGCCCTAGAATTTCGACTTAGCTCAAGTGCTGCCACTTTGTGTGTATGTTCTCCAACTGACCCCAAGCCTTTCCTTTATTACTTTTCCAGTTGACAAATCAACGGTCGTGATCTAATCTCTAATCGACGGCTAAGATTAGAAAAGACTTGATCCTCGTCACTTAGAACATTCTCACCCACATGTTTAAATTAATTCACTTTAATTATTTAATTTCCCTATGTTAGACTTAGGGTCTCCATTAAAATAATTAATTATTTGAATAACTTAAGCTTCGTGTGTTTCTCCAAACGATTTCTAGGTCTTGGAGATCTCATGTGTTCTAGCCCCTCCACAAAGTTTCGAAGCTAGAGCACATCAGATGCTACCCAAAAATCAACACTCCCTCTTAGCGAAGAATGTGCTCTAGCAACACTTTAACCTGAAGAATCACCCTAATCCACAACAACGGTCCTCTGCGTTGTTGATGCTCGGCCTGTTGCCCCTCATCCTCTGCGCTGCTGCCTTCTATACTGTAGCGCCCTCTCAAATGTTGCATCATGTTGCCCATATAACTGCCACTGCTAACCGCTGCATTGCACCTTAGTTGATGAGAAGTAAGCAACTGAAACATCCCAAAGACTTGACATACAAGTCAATCTGAGTGCACCTTGAACTGAAGCACCCTTTGCTACTAATCTGCGATAACCCTCTAGAGCTTCGCGTTGTTGCTGCTCTACACTGCACCTACGCTATTGAATTCCATCAACCTCTGCGTTGTTGTTACCTCTACTTTGCGCTACTCAAGAGTTCAGCATCCTAGCTCTACCAATGCTGCTCCATCATCCTCCAGTCATCTTGCTGCTGTCATTAAGGGCTCCCGTAGCTCGTATGTGATCTAAGAGTTTGAGACACATCAAGGATCCTGCACCTTCACTGTAGTTCGAAGGAATTACAGATCAATGTTGCCCCGCCTCTTCTCCCGAGGCACATGAGCACTCATGGCCACATCGTCATCAGTCCCATCATCATCCTTTGCTGCAGCAGCCTTCGAATCGGATTCTTCCTTGCCCTTCTTTTTCATAGCGCATGTTGTGGCGAAATGTCCTAATTCACCACACTTGAAGCATCTGACCTTCGAAAGGTCTTACTTCTTCTTATGCTGCCACCCATGTTGTCCCTTAGATGTAAGAGCCGCATCTACCTCCTCTTTCTTGATCTTGATCCCTCCGTTGCTCATGCCCACCTTGGTCATCCTCGTAATCTCTTCTTGTCGAAGAGTTCCCCACATGTTTTCCCAACTCAAAAGTGTTACTCTGCCCAAAATGCCTTGGACAAAGTTCTCCCACTCATCGGTAACTGCATTCAGATCAGTCCTCACCATAAGACCTTCATTCGGTGTGGCCCCTATGGCAACCAACTGATCACGGATCACCTTCAATCTAATGAGGAAGGGGTTGATCTCTTCTCCCTTCAGCATATGAAATAACCGAAGCTGATTCTCCAAAAGCATTCTACTCTGGACAAAAGTCCCCTGATACAATGTGGTCAAAGACGTCCACATCTCATGTGTTGTATTCTTCTCAGCAATGTGTGGGACCACATGATCCTTGACCCCGTCCACAATCAAGCGCTTTGCCTTCGCTTGAGCTTCCTCATTCTTCTTCAATTGATCAGCGTCAGTAGGAAAACAACTATGTTCTCGGCGAGATGCTTGATGCGATACTCATCCATAACAAATAGGATCTCCCCTCTTTTGTTGTTGCCCCAACAAAACTGAGATCTGGGTTTCTTGGCGCTGGTAACCCTCTAAGGAGTCACGCTCCCTTTGAAAATCGATTTCCCCCCCCCCCCCGGAAATCCTTCGCCAACTGATGTCGAATCAGCCCTCTCCGATCACTCTTTGTTGTTGATCAGCACTGGATCTAGACTTCTTGGCGAGAAGTCTTTTGAGGAACTGCTTCCCCTTACTTTGCCACACCCCGCTAGACACTGTTATGCACCAACAGAAATAATGCCCCAGCAACAACTATTGAAGAAAAATGATCTGCACTTCCAGTCACGACAACTGGAGGCTCAAAATGTTTTGCGTTGGCCCAGCAAGCACTGCGCAGCTACAGCGTCACCACTCCTAGCTCTGAGTCCCTCTACGTGAGCTCCACAGGTGACTATGTCACCCTTCCTTGCCTCTCTTTGGATCTGCGTTGTTACTTGGGACAACTACCTTCTCGTAGCAAACTTTCTTCGATCTTCTGTGGATGGCTTCAGATTTTCCTGATCTGCAAATGCTCTGATACCATGTGAAATTTTCTGAATCTTCTAAACAGAAATCCTACTGCAAAAAATCTGATTTACTTCTCCTACTTGTTTATTTAACTTTACAAGTTATTTTCTGAATTATTCATGAAAACATTGAAGTAAATACATAGCAACCTAGACAATTATACATGTCAAGTACTGAAGAATAAGCAATCATGCAGACAAAGGACACAGAATTTTTCGAACAAATGTCCCCGGAAAAACCCAATCGGTGCAGCAGCTCTTGGGGGTTTTTATTATTATGCAGATTTCTGAATACAAACTACGGTGCCATAAACGACTCATCCAACAGATAATTTCCTTGGCAGAAGTACCTCTATTTCCAATGTTTTCATTTTGGCTTTTCACTGTGGGAGTTCTTGAAGTTTCACACCCAATGTTTCCCCGTGTATCATTATTACCCTCCTAATCTGACTCAGTCTGTCATAGCCATTGACTCATGTTGTTGTTTTTGAAATTTTATGTCACTGTTGTGCTTGATTTTTCAAGTTTTGGGCCTGCAAAAAGGTTTTTTTTTTTGTTTTAAAATTTCAATAATTAACAGTGATTGAAGCCATTGTATAAACTTTAATAATAGATTGACATTTAATAAAACAAAACTAATACATAAATTATAATTATATGTATACCACAGATTTGTTTTTTAAATTATAAAAATACTAACTTATTAACATAGGTGACAAAAGTTCAACTAACACAACTAATAAATGAGGTTGGAACTGATAAATACTAACATAGAAATATGAAATCAGTTGAGCAGCTCAAAGATTCTGGACATGAGTCCAAGTGACAAATCCCCTCCAAAAACACAGCTCCACTCCTCCAAGTCACAAAATCGCAGCGAAATGTCTCAACCCTTCAGTGAAATGCACAGGGAAATATCTCAGCCTTTCAGCGAAATGCACAGGGAAACTGGAAACGTCTCAACCCTTCAGCGAAATGCACAGTGAAACCAGAAATGTCTCAGCCCTTCAGCAAAATCATAAATGTCTCAGTGGCGGCGACAATCGATGGTCGACGCTGAATCCTCAGACCGGTCCAGTGGCAAAGTAAATGGCGACATGCTCGGTCGACGGCAAGGTAAGGTAAATGGAAAGTGCGTATGGTATGGTAGTCCAAGTGACAAATCCCCTCCAAAAACACAGCTCCACTCCTCCAAGTCACAAAATCGCAGCGAAATGTCTCAACCCTTCAATGAAATGCACAGGGAAATATCTCAGCCTTTCAGCGAAATGCACAAGGAAACTGGAAACGTCTCAACCCTTCAGCGAAATGCACAGTGAAACCAAAAATGTCTCAACCCTTCAGCAAAATCATAAATGTCTCAGTGGCGGCAACAATCGATGGTCGACGCTGAATTCTCAGACCGGTCCAGTGGCAAAGTAAATGGCGACATGCTCGGTCGACGGCAAGGTAAGGTAAATGGAAAGTGCGTATGGTATGGTAGAATGATTTAGGTTTTAACCTGTTACTTTTAAGTTTTTATTATTTAATGTTTCAATTTTTACTTGGTTTTTAACAATGAAATTCGAGTAAAGTTATGGTACATTTTTTTTTCATGTTGTATGGTTTTCATTTTTAATATAATTTAAATTTTTTTTATTTTTGTTATCGTTTTTAATTTTTTGTTTAGGTTTTAAATTTTAATTTAATTTTTAACTTTAAAGTAAATTAAGTTTTTAATTTTTTTATTGTTTTTATTTTATTTTTAAGTTTTAAATTTTAATAAAATTTAATTTTTTTTTAAGTTTTAACAAGTTATAAACTTATAGATTTATTATAATTTTATTTTTTTATTTAAATTTTAATATAATTTAATTAATTAATTCATTTCATTTCATTTTTAACTTTTAACTTTTAACAAGTTTCAAGTTTTAATATAGTTTTGTGTTTTCTATTTTTGTTGTTTTTTTTAATTTTTCATACATTTAAATTTATATTTATTTATTTTTTTAATGTTTTATAAAAAAATTTAGACAAAAAATGGGGGGATGTGTCCCCCCTGCAAAGGAGTCATGTTTCGTTGCCAAAAAAACGTCCCCCTGGAGTTTCCCAGAGTTTCCCCTAGAAGGGGACGTGGGGGAACGTTTCCCCAGGAATTTCCCCATCCCCGGGGCATGGAGGAGCATCGAGGCGCGTCCCCCAGGGTGGGGGACGAATCCCCGTGGAATATTGCAAATTACTACCTTGAAAAAAGCATAGTATTTGATTCTTGAAAGGATATTACTTTTCCAATCCAGTAAATCTCAACATAAGTTAAAGCTGCAAAGATGCAATAGTTGGGGAACCACTCTACCAATAGATAAAAGTAGAAAAAAACTGGAAAATAATGGAATGACATTTGATGCTTATGTGGCTTTCTTATTTTTATGGAACAATATCTTACCCATTGTGATGTATTTTTGTCCATGAAATTTATCCATTATTGAATGGTCATCTATAATATTTAATCAGAGACTACGAATTCTTACCTTGAAGGAAGCATGATATTGATTATCGAAAAGCTTTCAATAGGCTTTGAATAATCTGCTGACATGTCACAAAAATCTCTACCCTCAACTTCAACCTCACGTCTGATGAATGCCATAAATTCCTTTTCCAAATCATTGATTTCCTCCTCTGACAACACTCCCTGAAACATATTTCCAAAACTTAGTCCAATATTATGAAGTCCAGTTACTTTTCATGAGGCTATCTGAACATCTCAATTAAAAATATTATATTCATGGAAGATTGAATAGTAACCCTTCATTTTATCATTAATAAAAAGCCAGATTAATGGGTTGTCAACTTGTCACCATTGTTACTTATGCAATAGTCAAATGTACAAAGACATTTCTCACAAGAAGCACCAGAAAATAAAAATCACAGAACAAAACTAGGGAAGAGAGAAAACCAAATTGAATACATGCAGATAATTGTAAATGCTCTCTAACATAATTACAACCACCCAAAATCAGGAAATGTTGAATATACTAAAAAAGGATTTGCAGCATGGCTCCAGAGTACAAGAATGATAATGTGTTGCACAGCAAGCAAAAGGAAATAGCAGAATATCTAACAATAACCCCAAAATGTAGTATCAAATAATCATATGCATTTGTTTATGTAAATCAATGTTGTCAATATCATGTTAATGATTATATCGTCGAGGTTATAGAAAGAATTTATCAACAGCATGGGCAAAAATGCTAAAAAATATCAACAAACTTTAAAAAGATATAAAAATATTTATTTGTCAATTTTATAAACATTT
Organism: Pinus albicaulis; assembly: GCA_034641835.2. NCBI lineage: Eukaryota > Viridiplantae > Streptophyta > Pinopsida > Pinales > Pinaceae > Pinus > Pinus albicaulis. The sequence goes on from CM076583.1 coordinate 327,464,990, forward strand.
AAGGGAATCCCCTCCCTCTTGCCTTTTTGTGGGCAAATATAATAGGGAGTAACCTCTTTGTTCATAGCCTCTTCCTTTCCCTCTTCAAAGTGATTAAAAAATCCAAAAAAATCGGTTCAGCCAATATTTTCCATTTTCTCCCAAATTATGGCAATAATATATTCTAAATTTGAAAAATCATAATTTTTATGGCAATATTATCACTAGTTTAGAAAACTCATGAGATATAGCAATGTTGCTAATATTTTTGTAAAAATTACAACACTGCTATAAATGAGTAAAATCTCCTATACAAACACAAATTTCTTAATAATTTCTCGTGTAGGCTCACAATTTCTAGCCAACCTATTATTTACATATTTGTGAAGGGATTCCACTAGTTCTCTCCTTCCTAAAAATGCTTCCTTATATTAGTTAAAGGGATTCCACTAGTTCTCTCCTTCCTAGAAATGCTTCCTTATATTAGTTGAAGGGATTCCACTAGTTCTCTCCTTCCTAGAAAAGCTTCCTTATATTAGTTAAAGGGATTCCACTAGTTCTCTCCTTTCTGGAAATGCTTCATCCTTCAAGCATAAGACGAAAGTGATTTGTAAAATCTTCCTAACATCATTCTTTATCATCAACGTATCCATAACATTTTTTTTATTGGTGTCGACCTTTCATTATCCATTATCATATTATTACTGTCTTGGAATCCATGTATGCCCATCACTCTGCCATTTTGTTGGAGTTGTTGGTTATTGATAATTTGTAAAATCTTCCTAACATCATTCTTGATCATCAACCTATCCATAACATTTTTTTTATTGGTGTCGACCTTTCATTATCCATTATCATATTATTACTGTCTTGGAATCCATGTATGCCCATCACTCTGCCATTTTGATGGAGTTGTTGGTTATTGATAATATCGTATCATACAACCATTCTTCTTTTGATTCCACATGGATCATGCATCCATGGCTATACCACCTATTTCCTAGGAATTTCAATTGTTGAAATATGTTTCTTTGTTTTGCTTGTAGGCTTTCACAGTGATAAGATGTCAATATCATTCTCCTTTGCATGTTTATATTCTTATTCTTCTAACTGAATATTATTAAGTGCAGTTTTTTCACTACGGAAAACAACGAATAAAATCACAACTGCAATTTTCACCTAAAATAAAATACGCTGCGGAAATAAATCTGGAACTAGGAAAAAATTAGAGCACACACAATAAAATTGACAACGTTATTTTTGAATAAGTGTCCCAACCCAATGTGGGAAAACCGATGCAGCAGATGAGTGTTTTATTATTATTCTTCAACAGCAAAATTTGAGTACAATAACTGGATGCCAATCTAGCAATCCTCTCCTGAGAAATCACTGGCAAAATTATTAAGGGAAATTTTCCCTTCTCCACAAGCAATCTAGCAACAATCTGGCCACTCAAACTGGCTATCCAAGACCCCTGCGTAGGCCTCTGCGTAGATGTTTTGCATACCCTCACACGCATTCCTTGAATCTGCCTTTAATCAAGACACCCTACCTGTTGCTACTCTTGGAAGTGATTCTTCGGCCCTTTCGGAAATTATCCCAGCCTCTGGGAACTGAATTGACCTCCTCTGAAGCTAAATCCAACTGCCCTCTGAAGGTGCATGTACAGTCCCTGCGCAACCTCACTGAGGAATAATTTTGCCTTTCTCTGCTGCCTCTTCCGACACTACAAATCTCCACCAAAATCTTTGTTGTTGCTCCTCTACCTTTGCTACTAATCTCTTGGCTCGAATTCTCTTCCCCACTGAATCTCTGCTCTATGGGAAATTCGATCTTCCTGGATCATTCCCCCACTCAATGTGTCTATCTCTTCCTAATGTCTTGCTCTTATAATCTCTTGTTGGTGGACCAATGACCATGATAAGATCCCCATCAACGGCTAAGATCATCTCAAACTCAATGCATGTGAGCTTTTAGAGCATTCTCACTTTTCTCAATTAGTTCCCTTTAATTAATCAATTTCGCTATTTTTTAATTTTCGATCAATTAATTTTATTAAGTTGTCTTTGGGTGTTTTCTCCCAAAACCTTTTCTGGGTTTTGGATATCTTGTGTTTCTTAGCCTCTTTGACCAAAGTCAAGACTAGAAAACCTATCCGATGCTACAAAAACTAACACTCCCTCTTAAAGAGGAAGGTGTTCTCTTTGTCTTCACTTGTAACATCTTCCCTCACACTGTTGATGTCTAGCAACTATGACAACCTGCCATTACCCACCAAGCCATTTTGCATACCCTGATTCATCTGCCACTCCGTAGTTGAATCATGTTGCATTTGCGCTTGCTGACAATGCACTGTACCTCTTGTACTGCTGCCAGCACTACTATGTGCTGCAGCCTGCAACTGATCTCATGCTGCTATTGTTGTTGCAACTACTGCCACTGAGAAGCAAAAACTCTGAATCAACGATGTCCCTGTATTGGCTCTGCAGTTGTCTCCTGAGTATTTGACTGCAACTAGCCTCTGCATTGTCTACTGAGTCAGTCTGCGCCCCTCAATAACCGACTACAACTAGTTCTGCAACTATCCCTCAAGAATTGACTACATCATACTGACAACGATCCATCTGCTACTGAATATAGTGGGCCCCTGTAGAAAAGGTAATGATCCATATGACGAGGCAACTATTGTTGCTCCTCTATGGGCCTTGCCCAAGTCTCTGCAACTCTTGGAACTAAAACTCAATGTCTCCCTACCTCAGCATACAAGGTGAATTCGTCCTCCAACTTGTTGGATAAATTATCGATCTCTGCCAAAGTTGTTGCTCGCTCCTGCTTCTCCTTCTTGTCCTTCTTTCTCTTGGGAAACTGGGTACTATAGTGACCAAACTCACCACATCTGAAGCACTTGATTTTTGACAGGTCCTTTTTCTTTTCTTCTCCCTTCGAGTCGTGTCCCTGACTGAGACCCTACTGTAGTGACCAAGCTCACCACATTTGAAGCACTTGATTTTTGACAAGTCCCTTTTCTTTTATTTTCCCTTTGAGTCGTGTCCCTAACTGGGACCCCTCTTTGCCTTCCCCTTTGATGCAAGAGCTACATTCTCCTCCTCTTTCACACTATTTGGTCCTTTGCTATTGGTGTCGTTGATATTGCTCTCGACTAAAGCAAGCCTCATCTCTTCCTAAGTGAAATCAGCCCACAATCCATCCCATCCAGGTAGCTGATCTCGTCCAGTAATACCTTGGATGAAAGTTTCCCACTCCTTGGTGAAACCATCAAGATTTGTATGCACCAGCTCACTCTCGAGAGGTGTCTCTTACTGCAACAAGCTCATCTTGGACATTCTAAATTCTAGTGAGATAAGGAGTGACTCCTTCACCCTTTTGCATCCTAGTGGTCCTCAACTTTTCTTTCAAGAACATCTTTTGGTTCTCAGAAGGATTCCGGAAAAGAGTAGCAACTGCACCCCACATTCCTTTGGTTGTATTCTTTCCTGTAAGACTATATGATCTCGAACTCCATCGAGAATCAACTGCTTTGCCTTACCCATCTCCTTATTGTAATTCTCTAGCTGTTGTGAGTCTGTAGGTATGGCTACAACTCTCTTTGCATATGTCTTCAGACCATGCTCATCTAACGAGGAAGACATTCTTTCCAAATACAATAGTTAGAGACTCCATCTAGCCTATGTTGATCTCGACGTAAGGCCATTTCTGCAAAACTAAAATCTAGGAAGATAAACAGGAATCTCCTTCCTTTATTGCTCGGATGCTTGCTCTATTACTCACACTCCCTCCTGGAATGCGCAATGTTTCCTGCTGCTACTTCCTTCTGCTACTGGAAATCACTGATTTCCTCCAGAAAACTAAATCTAGAAACCCTCCAGGAAAATTTGGAAATTCCTTCTCTGTGTGCTTTTCTCTTCCACCTAGTGTTGATCTGCTACTGCAAAACTACTACAAAATCACTGCATCCAGATCTGCTCACTGAAACAGAATCCCGACAACACCACTGCCTGCAAATCACTACAATTGAGGGTCTTTGATTTTTATGTTGCCTGCAAACTGAAAATAGAACCCTTCTCTGCTAATTCGCACTCCTCGCTGACCTCTCTGTGCAGACCCGAAAATTTTGCACTCTGCGCAGACTCAACAATTTTGCTCAGAGACTCCCTCTGAAGCTGCAAAATTTCACCTTCGTTACTAAGCTCTTGATCTGTCTTCAACACCACTCTGATGTGAATTTTTTTAATCATATTGCAGCAACTAGAAATTATTCTTCTAAATGATTATTATTAAATGCAGTTTATTTGCTATGACAAAACACAAATAAAATCTCAACAGGAAACTTCACCTAAAATAAAATGCACTGTAGAAATCAATCTGGAACTGAGAAAAAATTAGAGCATGCACAATAAAATTGATACCATTATATTTGGACAAATGTCCCCAGAAAAACACAATGTGGGAAAACTGGTGCCGCAGATGAGGGATTTATTATTATTCTTCAATGGCAAAATTTGAGTACAAAAAACTAGATGACAATCTGGCAATCCTCTCCTGAGAAATCACTAGAAAAATTATTAAGCCAATTTCTCCCTTCTCCACAAGCAATCCAACAACAATTTGGCCACTCAAACTGGCTATCCAAGACCCCTGCGCATGCCTCTGCGTAGACGTTTTGTAGATCCTCTCACACACTACTTGAATCTACCTCTAATCAAGACTTCTTGCCTGTTGTTGCTCCTGAAAGTGATTCTCCGACCCTCTGGAAAATTATCTCGGCCTCCGGCAACTAAATCGACCTCCTCTAAAGCTAAATCGAATTTCCCTCTAAAGTTGTGTGCGCAACCTCACTGAGGAATAACACTGCCTTTCTCTGCTACCTCTTCCGGCACTGGAAATCTCCATCGAAATCCTTGTTGCTACTCCTCTGCCTCTGTTACTGATCTCCTAGCTTGAATTCTCCTCCCGGTTGAATCTCTACTCTTTGGCAAATTCGATCTGCCTGGATCATTCCCCCACTCGATGTGTCTATCTCCATCTAGCGTCCTACTCTTATAATCTCTTGTTGGTGGACCAACGACCATGATTAGATCCCCATCAACAACTAAGATCATCTCAAGCTCAATCCGTGTGAGTTTCTAGAGCATTCTGACTTTTCTCAATTAATTCCCTTTAATTAATCATTTTCCCTAAGTTAGACTTACGCATTTTTTAATTATTGATCAATTAATTTAATTGGGTTGTCTCTGGGTGTTTTCTCCTTTTATGGGTTTTGGAGATCTTGTGTTTCTTAGCCTCTCTGGCCAAAGTCGAGACTAGAACACTTGATCGATGCTACAAAATCTAATAGAATTACCCCTTCATATTGCATGAGGATAACTTTAGTGATTTTCATCACAAGATATGATTTGTAACATGGTACCCATTGAGTTTTCGATGGATTGAGGTACACACCTTTAATATTCGGTTGAATATTATGATCATGCTTGATGATTATGGAGTCTTCCACCTCATCATGGTTTTGCATTGATACAGTTGTTCATTATAACTATAAGATGTTGCACGGTTCATGCATTAGAGGAAATTTCAGCGTAAAAGTGCCCATGGAATTTTCATGTGATTTCCATGTCATAATATATACACCAATCAAAATACTTTAAATTTAAAAAGAGATATATGTTAAAAATTTGGAGGGTAAAAAGAAAAACCACTTTTTTAACTGTATTTTTGGCTTCTCTCCTTAAAGCTTTACTCAAATTTCAAGTATAGACACTCGTTGGATGCAGAATTAAATTCCACATCCAACAACTACCCATTATGCATACTTTTGAGAAGTGACCTATAGTGGATTGTCTTGGTAGTTTGGTTCTCTTTTCTTGGTTGCATATCTCTAGTTGATGAAACTTCAAGGTTGGAAGTTTATGATTTCACTTGATGTTTTAGTTGATAGAACTTTACGATTTGAATTAAATGATTTCACTTGATGCCTTGGTTTATGGTTGTGAGATGCTTTTTTGTAACAACCCTGGTAAAAAATCCATGTAATAATGTTAAAATAATCGGTTGATGGGACACGTATTCCAAGATGAATGTAGGGAAAAACATCTTAGTGCGGGTGTTCATCCAAGTAATACAGTTAAAATAATAACCATGGTTGATAGGACACGTATTCCAAGCTGAATGTAGGGAAAAACATCTTAGTGCGGGTGTTCACATGGTTTATTATGGCTAAAGAAATTGGCAAAGGCTATGGCTAAGACATTAAAGAGGCAAAAAAATATTTTTGGCAATTTATTTATGAAAATAATGAAAATTAAGAGAAAAGGGAAATAAAAGATCACATGTTGCATGTGAGGAGGAAATTGAAGGAAAAATAATAGAAAATGAAGAAAATAGAGGCCTCTTCTATAAAAAGGCTTTTGAGGATAGGTTGGTATCTTTTGTCAATGCATTTTTGGAGCTCTCTCATTATTCTCTCTCTCTCTCTCTCTCATACTCTTGGATACTTAAGAGTTTTCTTGGAGCACTCTTGGAAAGTGTGGATACTTGGTAATTTGGAGCAAGACGCAAAGGAAGAGCAGGAAAACGTAGGTGGACATTGGGATCAGCAGCTACAATGGGATTTGATTGCAGGTACCAAGTTGCATGTATGTTTTCCTCACTAGTTTTGGCATGCATGGTTATGCATGTGGATTTGCCTAACCTTGCCATTTCCTAGACAGCCATGGTATTGTGGGTTTGTTTCCATTGATTGTTTTCTGGTTGGTTCTCATGATTCCTTTAGCTGTGGGTTGAGTGATTAGTTCCTGGAAGCCTTGGTTGGACAAATGCTCTGGAAGCCCAACGGACAACTATGGGTTGAGTTACTAGTCCTGGAAGCCTTGGTTGGACAAACGCTTTGGATGCCCTAAATGGGTTGAGTTACTAGTCCTGGAAGCCCTGGTTGGACAAACGCTCTAGAAGCCCCTTAACCGTTGGGTTGAGTTACTAGTCTTGGAAGCCTTGGTTGGAACAGACACTCTGGAGCCCTGCAATAGCTTGGATAGAGATCAATCCGTGATGGTTAGTGATGTTCGACCGTGAAGTGGAATCATTGGTTTGGGGCTGAGACGGTTTGGTCTCTGGAGCCCTGGTTTGGTGTTGATTGATGTGTTTGATAAAGTCCCACATTCATGCTTGGAATATGGCAAGGGGATGATTAGCTGAAGTGAGAATTGGCTCAGCCAATCTATGGTCCGGTGGAATGTGGAAGTCCCATCTCCGGTTGGTTTTTACATTTAGTAATGAAGAGTTCATTCCTCTGGTATTCAATATGCAAATGTGTTGGTTTATGCATGGATTTATTTGTTGTTATATCCATTGTATTTATGTTGTTATTATGTTGGTTATAAGCATGTATTTGATCAGTGATGATGTATGGCTTTATCTATGTTTTTACCTGTAAATGAATTCACAATGTATCTATAGTCAAATAAACTGTATTGTAGCTTATTATGTAGGGGAGCAATGCTTCTTAGCTATCCTCAGATTTTTAAGAGACCCCCATGTTTAAATCTGTTGTTTATAATTGTAGATGCAATGTTTGGGACATGTTTGACGAAACGCCTATCATGGCTAGGAGGGTCTAGATGAGTTTTTGATGATGTGATTGCTTCCATACCTTTGTTTTAATGTTATTTAACCTCTTAAAGTTTCATGAAGAACTGCGCAGTGACTTGGGCTCTGGGCTAAAATGTGGCATGAATCTCGGAGTTGCAGGAACATAAATGACCTTTTGGGGCCCTGGCCGCGACCTCGCCAAGGCATGCTTGCGGCTATAGGTTGCTAGCCGCTCCCTTGCCCTTACATGCATGCGGCTATAGGTTGCTAGTTGCTCTCTTGCCCTTACATGCCTGCGGCTAAGTCCTAAATGGGTCAAAAATCAATCCCCCTTCAGGTGTCTAGGAGGTTGGGTTGTCTCCTGGAGGTGTTGTTGATGCAGTGCAAGGTTTGTTTGTCAGGTTTCTGTCGGTTCCACTTCCTCAAGGTCATCTAAGAGGTTGAATCTCATATTAGTAGCCTCTCGTCACATGTTTACCCCGGTTGGTCGGTTACTTTGGTAAGATGTGGGAAGAAGGTGTTACAGAGTAGTATCAAAGCATGGTTCAACACTTGGACTAGATGGGCGGTGTGTTGGTCATGTTTTTGTTGATTGCTTATGTGTTTCTCATACCTATGGTTTATGTGTTTGTTGCATCCGTGTTGTGTTTGTTGTGGGGGCAGTGGTGTCGCCATGGATGGGCTAACGATGTTGTTGTCAAAATCTAGTCATGAATGTATGATTGATTGTGTTGTTCTTGTTTATGTATTGTGTGTGCACTCTTGCTTACATATTGTTACATGTTATATATGCATTGCTTGGTTATGCTAGGTCACCTTTGGGTCATGCTTATGTAATGGTTGTGCATGTTTGCTTGTGTGATGTTACACACTAAGCATACATTGGTCATTCACGCTTGGTTACATGTCGCTTATGCTTGTATATGGTCCGTGCTTGTGATGGTATGTGGTCAAGTTGTATTGGTATGGTTATGCATTAGGTCATGTTGTGTAGTTGGTATGGTTATGCATCCATGATTGTACTCCAACTAGAATGATTTTATGTGCTAATATTCCTTGTGTTACAAATTTATATGTTGATATGATTATGTATATACATGTATTTTACTGATTGTTTGATCTTATAGGATGTATCCTCCCCAAATTACACTAAGGTACGTTGTTTTATTTATGAATTGGTTAAGTTGACATATTGTACATTGCAAGAAGAAATCAAAGATGAATAGCAGAATGGTAGACTACAGAGATTCTCCCTATGAGTCATATGAGCAGCATGGTGTTGGACATTCACCTGATTTGGTAGATACACTGAGAAGCCTAAAGGAAGAAATAAGGAGTTGTAAGGTAGACAATGATAAACTTATACAGGAACTGGAAAAGCAAGCAGAGGTTAATGCAGCCATCCTTCAAAGTTTGTCAGAGTTACAAAAACAGGGGCCACTTAGGATCAATTATGGGCAACAGGATGGGACCAATGCAGCATATGGCAGTAGGTCTCCCAGTGGTGACAGGTCTAATAGGGATGACACAGTTAAAGATGGTAGATTATTGGACACTGCGGATAGGAAAGGTGACAGACAAAGGTATCGTTCTATTTCTGGTTCAGATAGGCATCATGATAGTCATCAGCATCATCCTTACATGAGGAACAACAGGGGCTATTTGCCAGAAGATTTTAAAAAGGCAAAACCACCCACATTTGATGGAGAGATGAAGAAACCACAGGATGTCGAGGCATGGTTACTTGGCATGAAGAAATTTTTCAGATTGCATGATTACTCCGAAAATATGAAAGCTAGGATAGCCACATTCAGCCTTAGAGGTAGAGCAGACATTTGGTGGGAAGATGTGAAGAACGTCAGAGATATTTCTAAGGAGGAGTTGACCTGGAGTGAGTTCGAAAGGATACTTCGGAAGACGTATCTATCAGAGAGATACTACGATGATAGGGAAAAGGAGTTTTATGAGCTAAAGATGGGTTCCATGACAAACGAGGAGTACACTAGCAAGTTCTTGGAGTTACTGAGATATGTGCCTTACCTCAAGGAGGAGAAGGCCAAGATTCAGTGATTTATTAGTGGGTTGTAGATTGCATTTTGAGATAGGATTGAGTTCGATGAGCCTAGATCATTGGAGGAGGCCATCCAGAAACTCAAGCATTATTATGAACAATCAAAGCGCAGATCAGAAACCAAGCCAAATTGGAGAGGTAATGATAAGAATAAAGGAAAATGGGACAAGAAGTGAACAAGGTCGCAAGATACAGGTAACAAAGAGAATGTTGCCCCACCTAAGAAGTTCAACATATATGGTAAAGGACAGGGATAAGGAGCAGAATAAGGATGAAAGTTGAAAGCCTATACAGTGTTCGATTTGTGGCAAATATCATCTTAGGAGAGATTGTCCACAATAACAGGGTGGCAAGCCATAGATCTACAGTTTGCATGAGGCACAAACAGTGGGAGATGTTGGGCATAGCAATCCTCGGATTTATGCAGTTGTGGATAACATGCAGGCAGAGCATCAGGCTTCTATCATTCAGATGAACGGTAAGCTTTGTAATCAAGTTGTTTCTATTTTGATTGACCCTAGATCTAACTATAGTTATATTAATCTTAACCTGGTTGATAAGTGTGGTTTGAGTAATGAAATGCATGCAGAATCTTGGTTAGTGCAGCTGGCCAGAGGTACGAAGAAGAGAGTCCACCATTGGGCAAGAGCTTGTGCATTCGAGTTAAATGGTATGCATATAGCAGCGCACTTGAACATATTTCCATTGGGTTCATACAATATGCTATTGGGTATGGATTGGTTATATCTTCACAAGACCAAGGTAGATTGCTATGACAAAGCTATTGAGTGCTTGGATGACAATGGGGAACCAAGAATCTTACGGAGAAAGAAGAAAGCCACATCAGTTAGAATGGTGACAACCATGCACACCAAGAGCAGTCGTAAGAAAGGGTGTACTATTTGCAATTCATATCTCTAGTGATAAAGGTAAGGAGGTTGAGGATGTAAATGTTTTGAGCAGGTATCCAGTTTTGCAGCAGTTTTAGGATGTGTTTCCATCAGATATTTCAGTGTTGCCACCGCACAAGGAAGTAGAATTTTCCATTGAGTTGATGCCAGGGGCAGCTCCAGCATCAAAGGCACCTTACAAGATGAGTACACCAGAGTTGGTAGACTTAAAATTGCAATTGAAGGAAATGTTGGACAAAGAGTACATTAGACCAAGTGTATCGCCATGGGGTGCACCGGTGTTGTTTGTGAAGAAGAAAAATGGCACTCTTAGACTATGCATTGACTATAGGCAATTGAACAAAGTGACCATCAAGAACAGGTACCCATTACCAAGGATTGATGATTTGTTCGATCAACTGAACGGAGCAGCAGTGTTCTCTAAGATCGACTTGAGATCGGGCTATCATCAGGCAGGACATCTACAAGACCGCATTCAATTCCAGGTACAGGCATTATGAGTTTGTTGTAGTTCCATTAGGTTTGACTAATGCCCCAGCTACAAGTTTGTGATTTTGTTTATTGATGACATATTGGTGTATTCTAAAAATGAGGAAGAGCATGTCGAGCATTTGGCAGCAGTGTTGAGGCTGTTGAGAGAACATCAATTGTATGCTAAGCTCAACAAATGCAATTTCTTTCAGAATGAAGTACACTACTTGGGACATGTTGTCTCCAAGGAGGGCATTGCAGTATATCCAGAAAAGATAAGGGTCATCATGGAGTGGGTAGCTCCTAAGAGTATAGATGAGGTGAGATCATTCATGGGATTGGCAGGCTATTACAAGAGATTCATCGAGAACTTCTCACAGATTGCTTATCCGATTACATCATTGTAGAGGAAGGGTAAGAAGTTTGATTGTACAGAAGAGTGTGAGGCCAGTTTTGAGCAGCTTAAGCATTTGTTGACACATGCTCCAGTGTTAAAGATTGCAGATTCGAACAAGGAATTTGTAGTGTGTATAGATGCTTGCAAGAGAGGACTTGATGGAATCATCATGCAAGATGGACAGGTGGTATGCTATGAGTCACAAAAACTAAACGAGCACGAGCAGAACTACCCGACACATGATCTTGAGCTAGCAACGATTATACATGCACTGAAGATGTGGAGGCACTATCTTCTTGGCAGGCAGTTTGTATTGATGAGTGACCACAATGGGTTGTGATACTTGTTTGACTAGCCGAATTTGAATGCCAGACAAGCTAGATGGTTGGGCACGATCAGCAAGTTTGACTTCGAGACCAGGTACATCAAGGGAAAGGAAAACAGGGTTGCTCTTAGCAGGAAGGTATAGGTAAATCACATAGTAGCTATGAGCTCCTATGGGACAAACTTACAGGATAGAATCTTACAGGAAGGTCAGCTGGATCACAGGTATATGGAGATTGTGCACAGGTTGCAACAGAGTACAGGTACAGGTGTTGTTACAGGTACAGGAGTTGGCACAGGTGCAGGTACTGATGTTGTTACAAGTATAGGTCTTGGTACAAGTACAGGTGCAGGTGGTAGTACAGGTACAGGTACATGTGGCAGTACAGGTGCAGGTACAAGTGTAGGTGGTAGTACAAGTATAGGTACAGGTGACATTACAGGTGCAGGTACAGGTACAGGTGCAGGTGTGCAGGATTTGGACTACCATCTCACGACAGATGCATTGGTCAGATTTCAAGACACAATATATGTATCGAACAACAGTGAGCTCAAGAAGGTGATCTTGAGGAAGTTTCATGCGAAACCATATTAGGTCACCCAAGCTACCAGAAGACTTTGACTGCAGTGAAGAGATTCTACTATTGGCCAAATATGAAGAGGGATGTGGCAAAGTTTGTAGCCAGATGTTTGGATTGTCAGATCGTTAAGGCAAAGTGTAAACATCCAGGTGGACTACTACAACCGATATTCCAGAGTGGAAATGGGAGGTCATTTCCATGGACTTCATCACAGGTTGCCAAGGACAGTAAGACAACATGATTCCATCATGGTTGTGGTGGACACATTGACCAAGATTTCACATTTCATTCCAGTGAAGACTACATACTCAACTAGTGATGTAGCACAAGTGTTTATCAGAGAAATAGTCAGATTGCATGTTGTTCCGAAGAAGATTATGTCCGACAGGGATGCAAAGTTCACTTCTAAGTTTTGGAAGGAGTTTTTTGCAGGTTTGGGCACTGAGTTAGCCTTCAGCACAGCTTATCATTCGTAGACATATGGACAGATTGAGAGGGTTAACAGGATATTGGAGGATATGTTGAGGATGTATGTGATGCATATCCATTGAGTCATTGAGGATGAGTCCATTTGAGGGATTGTAACCACAGAGTTGCAACACTCCTATCAATTGGAGTGATTCGGTTAACAGGGTAGTGATTGGACCACATATGTTGGCAAAAATGGAATGGGAAATGCAGGTGATCAAGCAAAACTTGAAAGCAACACAGGATAGGCAAAAGAGTTATGCAGACAGGAACAGGTTGTTCAAGGAGTTTCACGTTGGAGATCAGGTGTACTTGCGTATCAACCCCAAGAAGAGCTCCTTGCGGATTGGATCATGTGCCAAGCTGCCACCAAAGTTTTGTGGACCATTCAGGATCATTGAGAGGATCAGACCGGTGGCCTATTGACTGGCACTGCCTTTCACAGTGAAAGTCCATGATGTTTTACTTTTTCATATATCGTTGCTTAAGAAATATGTCAAAGATGTTGATCATGTTATTGAGTGGTTTGTATTGCAGGTGGAGCCAAAAGGAGAGTTCCAGTCGGGAACCGCAGTGCATTTTGCAAAAAAATACGCTCATGCTCCTAAATCGAGCAATCGAGCAAGTTAAAGTGCAATGGAAGCACTTTGGGCCCAATGAAGCTACATGGGAGATGGCAGATCAAATGCAGCCCATGTATCCTTTTTTGTTTTCCGGTTGAGGAAAACCAGTTTTGGTGCGATGTTGTCTTTTGTTTAGCATATGTTTTGGCGATGTTTTGGTGTATGTTTGATGTGATGGTTGGATGTATGTACGTGTATATGCATGTAAATACCACCATGAGCTATGTTATAAAGTTCCATGGGCAATATGTTTGCTTTCCAACGGTGTTGTTGAGGCATATGCATACTTGAACACCGAGGACGGTGTCCCCCAAGGGGGAGGGTTTTGTAATAGCCCTGGTGAAAATTCCATGTAATAAAGTTAAAATAATAACCACGATTGATGGGACACGTATTCCAAGTTGAATGTTGGGCAAAACATCCTAGTGTGGGTGTTCACATGGTTTATTATGGCTACGGAAATTGGCAAAGGCTATGGCTAAGGCATTAAAGAGGCAAAAAAATATTTTTGTCACATTTATTTGTGAGAATAATGGAAATTAGGAGAAAAGGGAGATGAAAGGTCACAGGTTGCATGTGAGGAGGAAATTGAAGGAAAAATAATGGAAAAAGAAGAAAATAGAGGCCTCTTCTATAAAAGGGTTTCTGAGGATCAGTTGGTACCTTTTGTCAGCGCATTTTTGGAGCTCTCTCATTATTCTCTCTCTCTTTCTCTCTCTCTCACACTCTTGGATACTTAGAGTTTTCTTGGCACACTCTTGGAGTGCATGGATATTTGGTGATTTGGAGCAAGAAGGCAAAGGAAGAGCAGGAAAGCGTAGGTGGACATCGGGATCAGCAACTACAGAGGATTTGATTGCAAGTTTCGAGTTGCATGTATGTTTTCCTCATTAGTTTTGGCATGCATGGGTATGCATGTGGATTTTCCTAGCCTTGCCATTTCTTGGACAACCATGGTATTGCGGGTTTATTTCCATTGATTGTTTTTTGGTTGGTTCTCATGATTCCTTTAGCTATGGGTTGAGTTATTAGTTCCTCGAAGCCTTGGTTGTACAAACGCTCTAGAAGCCCAGCAGACAACTGTGGGTTGAGTTACTAATCCTGGAAGCCTTGGTTGGACAAACTCTTTGGAAGCCCTAGGTGAGTTGAGTTACTAGTCCTGGAAACCCTGGTTGAACAAACGCTCTAGAAGCCCTTTAATAGTTGGGGTTGAGTTACTAATCCTTGAAGCCCTGGTTGGAACAAACACTCTGGAGCCCTGGAACAGCTTGGATAGAGATCAATCCGTGATGGTTAGTGATGTCCGACCGTGAGGTGGAATCACTGGTTTGGGGTTGAGACGGTTTGGTCTTTGGAGCCCTAGTTTGGTGTTGATTGATGTGTTTGATAAAGTCCCGCATTCATGCTTGGAATATGGCACGGGGGTGATTGGCTGAAGTGAGAATTGGCTCAGCTAATCTATGGACGGGTGGAACATGGAAGTCCCATCTCCAGTTGGTTTTTACATTCAGTAATGAAGAGTTCATTCCTCTGATAGTATGCAAATGTATTGGTTTATGCATGGATTTATTTGTTGTTATATCCATTGTATTTTTGTTGTTATTATGTTGGTTATAAGCAGGGATTTGATCAGTGATGATCAAATATGGATTTATCTATGTTTTTACCTGCAAATGAATGCACAATGTATCTATGGTCAAATAGACTGTATTGTAGCTTATGATGTAGGGGAGCAATGCTTCTTAGCTATTCTCAGATTTGTAAGAGACCCCATGTTTAAATTTGTTGTTTGTACTTGTAGATGCAATGTTTGGGACATGTTTGACAAAATGTCTGTCATGGCTATGAGGGTATAGATGAGTTCCTTATGATGTGATTGCTTCCATACCTTTGTTTTAATGTTATTTAACTTCTCTCAAATTTTCATGAAGTTTTGGGCAGTGACCTGGGCTCTGGGGCTAAAAATGTGGCATGAATATCGGAGTTGCAAGCACAGAACTGACCTTTTGGGGCCTTGGCCGCGACCTTTCCAAGGCATGCTCACAGCTATAGGTTGCTAGTCGCTCCCTTTCCCTTACATGCCCGCGGCTAAGGCCTAAATGGGTCAAAAATCAATCCCCCTTCAGGGTTCAAGGGTCTAGGAGGTTGGGTTACCTCCTGGAGATGTTGTTGATGCAGTGTAAGGTTTGCTTGTCAAGTTTTTGTCGGTTCCACTTCCTCAAGGTCATCTAGGAGGTTGAATCTCATATTAGTAGGCTCTTGTTGCATGTTTACCCCGGTTAGTCGGTTACTTGGGTAGATGTGGGAAGAGGGTGTTACATTTTTGGTGTTATGATATATATCATTAGTGGTTGATCATGTTGTTCATAAATAACCTAGCCTAACACTCATAAATCCCACTTTTGGAACACCTTAATAGTTATTGATGAGTGACACACTGTAATTCTCACTCATGATGGTATAGTAAAAATACAACACATTTTCCCTTTGATTATGACTTTAGTTTATGGTGGAGTTTACTTTGAGATACCACTTTTATTTTCATGGTACAAAACTTTATGAAGTATATTGTTCATCAACACATGTAGAGGCAAGTTTATTATTATGTTACTAGGGCCGCCACTTTTTCACCTTAAACCATGGTGAGGGCACATGTGTTGAGGTAAATCAAAGTTATGTTATAACATATGTGGGTCATCTCATACCAATGTTGCCCAAGGCAATTGTATACTTTATTTAGGGATGGAAACTATGTGAATGTAAATCAAATATTTTTCTAAGCATGGGCCAACCCCTTAATCCACTTTGTTACATATGTTGAAGCTAACCATTTGATATGCCACTTATTAAAGGCATTATTTAATGAAGTCGTGGGTCCTCATGTTGTTTCATGGAGCATTTTTTAAGCTTGAAGTTATGAAGATAGGTTGATACCTTCGATGATGGATTTCTTATGTTCATACTAAGATGGGGCCATCATTTTCAATTGCTAACACATGCAATGGAACACATAATGGAGGTAAATCATATTGTATTTTATTGAGAGTGTGGAGCCTACTTTATAGAGCCATGGGTTATCATCGTCATAGCCACCTACGTTAAGAGGTCGATGGAAGGTGATGCCATATGATTATGGCATAGACTTAATCTAATTCATCAAGATTACATTAGCATGGAGCCACTCCACTTGGCATATGGCAACTTGGCCTCCTTCCTCATTAATGTTGTAATTTTTGGTGGAGATGAGCTTCTCCACCATCAACCCCTTACTGAATTTCGAAGGTGCGTTTGTGGGCCATCACTTTATGTGGCCTACTTCCTATAATTGAAGGGCCATATGAACCTTCGAAGACCACCATTGAATCTTGTGCCATCGCCATTTTTTATGAAGGAAAGCATGACGACTGACTTTTCTTTATGGGGATGCTTGGATGTATATGAATGTTGCTTTCTTTCGTTTATGTATTAATGCCATGAAGTATTATGGTGTTACGTTGATCCACTTCACTCATACTGCAAATTGCATTTGGAAGGGGTCGATCCACACTTAGTGATTTATTGCACAACTTTGATTGCACATCTTTGAGGAGTTTTAATGGATCAATTGCTTTGAGGAGGTTGTTTCCTTAGTTATTTTTGGATGTGGTTTCTAGCTAACTAGTTATTTTATTAATAGCTAAAATTTCTTATGGAGTTACTTAGATGATAATACTATTTGTTGAAAATGGTTGTTATTGATGTTCAAGGTTGTCCAAATGAAAGAGGAAATTCCATAGTCAAATAAAATATTTTGAGACCTTTCCAATGGTATATAGCACTTTCTCTAATTCCATAAGAATGAGGAGATATGAAATGTTTTGTCAAGATACCCAACCAAAGTACAGGCAGGCCCCATTTGGATACCCTATCTTTGAAGGCTTTCTTACTCCAATTATCTAGCTCAAATGGGAGCATAGGATATATAGTTGGAAATTTCTTTCCAAGACCTTTCCATCGGTATATGGCATGCCTTCTCACTCCTCATGGTTGAGGGGAAATCATTTTTCTAATATTCAATATACATTCTGCCAATTGCACTAGTCGGCCTAGCTAGTGGACAAGTTGGCCCTAACCCAACGTCCAAACACACTATAAATAGGCATCAGTGTTAAATTATTGGTAGTTTGAAAAGTATTTTTTAAGTCCACTAGGAGATCATACGTCGGCTCATGAGAAGTTGAAGGGTCGGCTGGAGAGGTGAAGCGCCAACCGATATGTCAATTTGGCTACTCGTATCCCTTTGCATCCCTCATGACTAGTATATATATGTGGCAAGGCATGCCACCAAGGAGTACGTGTGGAGCTCTGAGGTAAGGTCTAAAGGAGTGAACGGTGGCCTAAAGGACAAGTCCGAGGGTTAAATAAAGAGGGTGGAGCGCTAGAAATAACTCGTTGTGGGTTCGCAACATGAAGGAGGGCAGGTCGAGGCCCACACACGGCAGCCAAAGTCAGTTGAAAGAAATTTGAACTCTTTGGAATTGTTTGACTGTAGTTTCAACATGCCGCAAGTTTATATGATCAATCCACAGCAGAAAAAGGTAGGACGAGGAGGTCTACAAGTTGGCCAAGGTGGACAGTAAGGGTAGCCAAGGGAGTTGTAACTTGTAACACATTAAAACAGGTTGCAACAGGAAAAGGTACGTCGAGTTCTTGTGTAAGGGTTTTAAGGCTTGTTGTAGTTTGCTACAGCAAGGGGGTCGAGGACCTTTAAGGTGTCCAGGAAGCAGGTTGAGAGCTACAAGAGGTAGTTGTGGTATTTTGGAGGCCTGAAAGGCCAAGCCGAGTTGGAGAAAGGTTGGATAAGCAGGGTTGGGTATGTAAGATACCCCCTTGGAATATATCAAATTTTCCCAATAAAGTTTCTGAGTTTGTTTGGGTTTTTCACTGCAGTATTTTGTCAAGTAATTTGCATGCATATGGTTGTAGGTGTATTCTTTGCATTTTTTTTAAACAAATGCACACCACACCAAAAAGACACAATAAAATACTTCACACAGCAGCATATAATTTATATTTAACTAATAAATAGTCCATACCCATGAAAGGCGCTCAGAACAACAATAAAAAAATAGGATAAATGATGGATTATCAACAAACTTTCATTAATACACAGGATGTAGATGACGTGTACAAAACACTAATATAAAATTCAGAAATGTCTCAGTATCCAAACAATGAACACAGATCTACAATATTTCAGCCTCGAAATATAGTGGAAATCGATCCCCAAATAGCAGATGTAACCCAGAAATGCCTCCACAAACACATAGTTGTCAACTCAGCTCCAAAACAAGGGAAACTCTGCCTTCACAGAGATATAGACAACCCATAAATGTTGTCTCTGAATAGCAATTAAATCTCAGCCCTCCAAGATGATTGCAAACTCAAAAGTAATACTAACCCAACCCCTCTTTTTACAGCTCGGCCCTTATGTAAACTCAACCACTCTCTTTACAGCTCTCCCTTATGTAAACTCAACCCCTTATGCCATAGAAATCGGCCCTTATTATGTAACTCGACCCCTTCTTGGGAACTCGACCCCCTTAACAGAACTTGGCCAGCAAGGGAATGAGGCTCTCAACCTCTTTAAACAGGAGCAACTCAGCCCCTTTACCAACAAAACTTGGCTCCCACAAAACACTGAACTCGGCCCTCTTGAAATGACAGAACTCGACTTGCAAAGAGAATATGGAATACCAAATATGGAGTTATAAAATCAGCTGATAACACCTTTTAAACTTACTCCATTTCTGCCTACCTTTTTCTCCATCAACAATAATGTACAATGTCAAAATCTGAGTGATCCCGCTCCAATACTAGGTAGAGTGTATAGTTTCAACCACCAAAATCAGCAATCAGAATGAGGGTTTCCAAAAACACTAGACTTTCTTCTCAAGAGCTCTCCAAAAATCTATTTTTCAAGTGAGTGAATGCAAAAATGACGAGAGACTCCTCATTTCCCATTTTTATAACTCACTTGACCCTTTTGCCACATTTTTACCTTTTATTTTAATAAAGTCACTTGTGTATTTTCTCACACTATAATTTAAAATTGACTTTTTGTTAGCTTAGGACCCGTGTCCCCCTTTTCTCCACTTTAGCTTTTCTATAGTTTTCTCCTAGGCGAATTGTGTTCCCTTGATTAATTTTATCGTCCTAGCCTACGGGAAGTTAATTAGGCTAGCGGTATCTTCCCCTTATGTCTCCTAAGCAGATGGGGACTTGCAGGTAGCCCTAAATTGCTACAACAGTTGACTATTAGTGTTTTTGTGATTTTACAGCAGCAAGGAAGTTGGTTGTAGGTAGATCTCTATGGTCAATGGACTACCACAGTGTTGATATTCTGGCAGAAATTTTTTTGTTGAGAAGAATGTGAGCCTAAAAGGAGCTAGGCAATTGAGGAAAGAGGACCACTGGGACTAGGAAAGGTGCTAAAGTGACTTGGAAGAAGGGTTAACCTATGCAAGGTGCCTTAAGACAGCAATTTAAAGAGACAAAACAATTGTAAGTTCCTACTTCCTCCTTGCGTATTTGGTCTTTATGAAGGATTTTAAAGGGCCACTTTCCCTGGTACGAAAGACCTAAGTTTTCTTATTGAAGGACTAATAAGAAATAAGTTTTGGGCATTAACTTTTGTGTTGTGCATGATCTAAATTTGGTATATTCTGTTGTGCAAAAGTTTTTTAAGTTAGGCATTTTCAATGTGTGTATGTCTTTGTTGTGTGAAACTCCAAACATAAATTGGACCTAGGGTGCATGGAATTCTAACATGGTAGAGCATTGACTTGGAAAAAAGAGCTATTGGATCTAAGATATGCACAGGTGTCAGCTCTAGGAGGGGGTTGTGTGATTGTTGCAGGAAGCGGCAATGTTGCCAAGAGAGCTAGGTATGCCTTTTGAGACATGGAGCAAAATGTTCAAACAAGGAGTTATGGATTTATTGCAACTTGGGGTGGCAGGATGGTATTTTTGGTGGGTTGGTGGAGAAATTGGTGCACAACAGTATGTTGAGTGGTGGGTTGTCAATATTGTTGATGGACTTTCGTTGGCTTGTCAAAGTAAGTTGCAACAACTCATGTGCCTTCGCATGGTGTGCTTTGGCATGGATAGGGTATCTTCACATGGATTGCAGTCTTATGAGTTTTACGAAGTTGCACATTCGACAGTGGATCCATGTGCATATGAGGTGTTTGACCCAGGAGAGGATGAGGACACTTGTAGATTTGAGTTGCGGTGGTCTAGAATGGACTAGGCCAAGAGTTCAACCACACCTTGGAACTAACCTTGAAAGGGCACAAGAATTGCAGCATGTGCATAGGCTTTCATGAGGTTACTTTCTAGGAAGGAAAGCAGAGTGAGCCAAGAGAAGGTTTTATAGGCTCAAAGGGAATCTAGCTTCAGAGGGAGATTGCAGTTTCTTAGGGAGAGTCGACTGTTTAACCTTCAGGTTCAAGTGAGAGAGTGGAGTTTTTCAGGCCATGTAAGGAAATTCACAGTCCATGCAAGGAATTCATGGTGCGTGTAAGGAAAGTCGCAAACCATGTAAGGAAGTTGTGGTGTGTGCAAGGAAAGTCATGGTGCATGCAAGGAAAGTCATGGTACATGCAAGGAAGTCATTTACCATTCAAGGAAATTCATGATCTGAGACGATCATGTAAGGAAAGTCATGGTACATGCAAGGAAGTTGTGACCATGCAAGGAAGTCTTGATAATGCAAGGAAAAGTCATGGAGCTAGAGATTTCTAGGAACAAGGAAGGTCATGGTTTCAATGGGTATGAGGGATGCTTTCAATCAGAAGGCTTCTAAGATCACGGTGTCTTCGAAGATCTAGGTCTTCTAGGAGGATGTGGTTGCAAATCAAATTCAAAGGCAGGGAGACTTCCAGACGATGGTGGAAATACCTTCCTCACTAAGAGGGAGTGTTGAAAATTTGGTAGTTCAAGACGTATTTTTTGGGTCGGCTAGGGGATGACACGTTGCCTCATGAGAAGTTGAAGGGTCAGCTAGGGAGGTGAAGAGCCAACCAACGTGTCGGTTAGGCTACTCACACACCTTTGCATCCCTCCTGACTTGTATATACATGTGGCAAGGTGTGCCACCAAGGACGTGTGGAGCTCTGAAGTAAGATCTAAAGGAACAGACCATGGCCTAAAGGATGAGCCGAGGGCTAAAGAGAGAGGGTTGAACCCTAGAAAGAACTCGTTGTGGGTTGGCAACATAAAGGAGGGTAGGTTGAGGCCTACACAAGGCATCTAAGGACAGTTGTTTGAACCCTGTGGAAGGGTCAGTTTATAAGTTCGATATGAAACAAGTTTGTACGATCAATCCACAACAGAAAAATGTAGGTCGATGTAATATTCCCAATTAGCTTTGCTAATTGGAATATTTCAGTTTTGTTTTATTTTGCCGCTTTAGCTAGAAATAATAAATAAAGTGAGAAATAAGAGGGGTCACCTCACTTTAGTCATCTCACTTTATAAAATAAAGTGCTTTCCTAGTTGATTGACGTTGTAACTTAAAGAGGGGGCCTTGGGGGTCCACACGTATATGAGGGGAGGCCTCACGCTGACCCAAGAGTAACTGCAAGGTGAAGGACGCAGTTAAGGTTTTGGAGGGAGTTTAGCCTTATAAAAGGAGGGGTTTCCACTTCATTTGGTATGCATGATTTTATATTGATATTGAGAGCTAGACTTCTGTCTGCTTCAGGACGCCGGTTGTTTAGTCGGTCTGCAGCACTGTTTAGTGCAACCGAGTGTCTCCGGTCGGAGATCTCACCCTTAGCCTCGGGGGACTTCGAGTGCCTGCCCTGGTAAGGTTATTTCTGGTTTCACCCTTAGCTTCCGGGGACTTCGAGTGCCCGCCCTAGTAAGGTTATTTTCTGAGTAACACCCTTCAGTTTCAGTGGGACTTGGTAGCATCTTCAGCAGGAGAATTGGAGAGGAAGAAGCCTCTTGTGGCTGCGCAGATCTGAGAAGAAGAGGACGCTGTTCCAGGAGAAGAAGGACGCTGATCAGCCTTGGAGAGTGAGGACGCTGTTCCAGGGAGGACGCAGTCCAGATCTGAGCAGGGAAAACGTTGTACCAGGAGGAGGAAGGACGCAGATCAGTCTGGGAGTGAGGACGCTGTTCCAGCAGGAAGAGGAGGACGCAGATCTGAAGGCACATTGATAGATCCAGCCTTGGAGATTGTAGATCTGAGCAGATATTTGTAGATCTGGTTCTGTAGGTGGCAGATCTGGGGAGATAGCATTAGATCCAGCTTGGGAGATTACAGATCTGAGGAGATATTGGCAGATCCAACCTAGATCTGAAGAGATAACGTCAGATCCAGCCTTGCAGGTTGCAGATCTGAAGAGATATTGTCAGATCTAGCATAGATCTGAGGAGAGAGCAGTAGATCTGATATAGGAGGACGCAGATCTGGAGGGACAGGACGCAGATCTGGATTGTAGGCTTCAGATCCGCGTATCCGCACATAGGACGCCGATCCATCCGGGAGGACGCCGATCCGATGAGCTGTGGTCATGTGAGCCGTGGCTTGACAAACGTTTTGGCCTCGAGGAGCCGAGTCATCCGGGAGGGTTTTGTGACCGCACTCACACATTCATCGGGGGCCGCCGGGCCACTAGCAAGAGACAAAGGCTGCTTACTGTGAGGGTGTGGAGTATTGACACGCCATCTTTTGGTCTTCACCATAAACCCAAAGCAAGGGGCCCGCCCGCCTTTGTGCGCCTTTCGTGCTCACCAGGGGACGCTGTCCTTGTTGCAGCCATCATTTGTCTAAGAGGGCCTCCACTTGCCTAGGGCAAGGATAGGTGCATTTATTCTGATTTTCCTGTACTCCTCTCTATGTACTTTCAGATTAATAAAATGGCTCAGTTTTCTGGCATTCTATGTGTATCGGTTCCATGATCTGGTTCAGCATTGTGTTTTCTATATCTGTCTGGCATATTTCTGTTTATTACTGGTTATCTCCCTTTGGGGATATTACAGTGGTATCAGAGCATAATTCTGGCTCAGCCGGTGGTCTATGACATCAGAAAAGAGATCATACAGAGCAATAGCAGTTGCAATACCAGAAACGCAGTTGGAAAAAGGGCCAAAATAAAAAGGGTCAAATTTTGAAGTTTGGAATTAGGAGAAACGTTTTCTGGGTTTTTCTGGGTTTTGGACAAGGATCACCTTCCCAAATTCCTGGGATTTTCTGAATAGTTTTCAGTGGGTAAATCGGAGGTCGAAGTTAAGCAGCAGTATGGTTTTGCAGCAGCCGTGCAGTTTCTGAGGAGCCTGTAGGCACCTAGCAGAAGATGCCAATGGCAGGAGATGTGAGTCCAGCTCGATATGCAGCCGTTTTTGCAGAGTGGCAGAGCCTAGGTCAGGCATTCATGGATGCTTTCCCCTTGGAGCGCTATTTCCAGTATCGATGCGGCATCAAACCCTCTGAGCAGCACCAGCACAAGGGGCACGGATACCACCGTGATGACCACCGCGCATCTGATAGATTTCATTTGCCCAGGTTTGATGGCTCATCAAACAGTTCGGCAAAATCTTGGGTAGAGAAGCTGGACATCTATTTCCAGCTTAACCAGATGACGCAGTCAGAGGCCATTAAGGTGGCAACATTGCATCTGGATGGTGAGGCCCGGGATTGGTGGTTCCATGGGATGGTGACACTAGGGCATTCTACAGTGACGACATATGCCGAGTTTACTCGGAGGGAGGTAGAGCGCTTTGACAGGAGGGATCCGGAGCAGCATTTTGGTGAGCTGACCAAGCTCAAACAGACTGGGAGTGCAGAGACATACATTTCAGACTTCTTGAGGATTTCGGTGATGGTACCTGATTTATCTGCAGCTCGGATGGGTTGCATATTTGTGGAGGGGCTGTCAGAGCCACTTCGTGGCCTAGTCAGGTCGAACAGACCGGCTACCCTTCAGGATGCCATCAGCAGGACTCGGGACTTACAGGATGTCTTACCCAGGACTCGGACACCTTATCCCCAGAGACAGGCCTTCCGGCCTAAGGGTAAGGACACGAGGGCTCCGCCTCCCAAGGCGAATCCTGGACGAGGGCAGTTTGATGATGAGGCCAGGAGAGAGCTGAGGAGGAAGCGGTTGTGCGTCACTTGCCGGGAGCCATGGGCACCAGGACACAGGTGTGCGGCAGGGAAGGCACACTTCATTGAGGTCTTCTCCGAGAGCAGTGGAGAAGAGGATGAGGGAACACAGGATTGCAGGGAGTTCGAGGATACACCTAGTGAGACACAGGACTCACCATCATTAGAGACCTCCTTGACCGTGCCGGTTGATATCGTGGTGGAGGAGGTAGAGCCTACCCCGATAGAGCCATCCACTGAGGTGATGACTGGAGCCATGCCTGAGTCTTCGGGTGGTAGCAGCACACGACAGATGGGTGAGGTATTAGGAGATATATCCACTATCGATGAGGCACTAGGAGATACAGAGGTATTGGATGATGGTCGCAGACAGCGGTATCATCGGCTTCGGACGGACCTTCGAGTTTTGAGAGAGAAGGCTGCGTCAGTACGGGAGACCATTTTGTTGCAGGACCAGGAGCTGGAGGGTATGAGAGTGACTTGTGCCAAGTCGGCGGCCAAGTTGGTACGCATTGGGGAACAGCTGGATTCCCTGATGGTACAACCAGAGGGCACAAGGGAGCGTCAGATCATTCCCCTTCAGGCATGCATGGATGGGACTAGCAGTATTGTTGGGTCATCTCTTCCCATTAGAGAGAGAGAGGCAGAGCCACCGAGTCAGGTCTCATATATTGGCTTGGATAATGGGATGAGACGATTAGAGTTGCACAGGGTACAGCAGCCACGTGTTGAGGTTGGATGGCGAGAGATTTTGAGTTGGTACTCGATGGAGCAGACTATGGATGAAGGGGAGGTCTCAAGGAGAGAACTCACTGAAGATGCACTTCAACACACCATGAGGTGCGATGACTTTCTTCCCTTCTCACAAGAGCAGATAGAAGATGGGGGACATCTTCGGATGGATAACATCTCTCATGCTTGTGTTGGACATTCCTTGAGCCACACACATCATGATGGGAGGTTTTTGCCTACCACCTATTCGATTCTTGATAGGGTCTCATTGATCCTTGAGAAGTTTATACTTCAAAATCCCATGAAGTGCAAAATCAGAAATTTGATGTGGGAGGATGGTAGCCCTCATGGGAGGAGTAACCGGATGAGGAGAAGGAGGCATCCACAAGTGATTGAGTGGATGGGGATGATGAGCAAGGAGCTAGGAGGCTACTTGCAGAGCTGTGCTACCAGGCAGCAGGAGGCTTGGCTGCGCTGGTTACTCTTGAAAGAGTTTGGCCATCTCTTGGCAAACACTCTTCCTAAGAGTCGGAGGGTGGAGGAAAGATGGATGGATACTTGCATCATGGAGCGGCATAGAGTATGTATGCATGGTGTTGCTATGATACTCGTTATGTCTTCATCACATGAGTTGTATGATGGAAGTATGGGGAGGCAGCAAATTGTTTGGTTGCTTGGTTTGTTTCTGGGAGAGCAAGGGCAGATTTGCTCTCACACTTTGCATGATGTTGCAGGAAGAGGGGATGGCACTATCTCCTTGATCTTTGATGATGACGAGGAAGCACTTCCATCTTGGGGAGTATTCCACACTTGTTGCAGCAGTATTAGAGGAGTCTTTGACAAGGAGCACGTCAAAGAACAGAGTCTTGTATTGACAGGAGCTTATTTTCATGAGCCCCCAGCATTGTCACCTTGGAGCAGAACATTATGGGTGAAGTGTGCGCAGTAGAGATATGGTGGATCTATAACCCATAGGTCCCAGGATCACTTCATATTTGTTGCACAAAGAGGAGGTAATGATGATAGAGACATCTATGGCATATTCTTCTTGACTTGGGTTTCCAAGCATGAGGAGGATTATCTTCTTGCAGCACATGGTTCATTCTTCTTCATAGCATGCCAAAACACGATGGAGGACTCATTTATGGATCCATGTACCATCTTACTTCCAGCATATGGTCAGATTTGTATGGGAGGCTTGATTATGAGAGAGACACATGAGCTGAATGTGCCTTTGAGTATTTTATGCACTACATGTTCTAATAGGAGCATGGGAGGAGGCATGGCCACCACTACTACATATGTGTTCTCTTTTGAGGTGGGCCATGAGATTGATATTCATCCATTGTACAGCTATGGGCAAGTGTTTGGCCTTATGTTGTTGTCATATTCAGCAATTTACTATCCATTAGTAGATGTGATGAATCTTGCACATTGCTTGCCACGTGATTTTCTGAGATTGCAGTGGATGAGACTGCGCTGTATCCTTGTGAGGGATTGTTTGCATTATGTATCCTCATGCAACACCTTCAGCAAACATCTCATTAGGATGATCCATGAAGCACATGTCCTATTCTTCATGGATGGATTGTTTTGGGCCAGCTTGTTCTTCGTTGTTGGAGGGACCTTCTTTGGAGGATTGCTCTTCACTTTGCAATTGGAGGGCAATGATTTTGCAGCCCAAGATCAGCATACACTCTACACTTGTCATGAGTGGAGAGAAGGACAGCATGGGGTAAGCTATGATGCTTGCCAAGATCAGACTTTCCGCCCACCTTCATTACCAGAGCTTGAGGTGGAAAGAGATTTTCAGGGGTTGCCTTGTCGGGAGGTGGCTCATTTTGTTTGGATGATTGCTTGGGGATGGGGGATCCACATGAGAGAGATGTTCCTCACTTCATGCCTTGAGTGGAGAGAGATGATGAGCTGGTACACAGTCGATGGGACAACTTACACATTCATAGATGCAGAGCAGCAGCAGTCATCGTCGTTAGTCATAGCCAGAGGCAGTGAGCAGTCCGAGCCAGGGGACTTGGGCTATTATTGGCCACAGTGGCGATGGGATCCGGGAGGACTATTGATTGGCTGGTACCATGAGAGGCCAGTTTGGGATCCTGGCATTGAGATATCCCTTTGTATCAGGATGATGCAGGTGACAGAGAGGTTTCAGTGGGACCCAGGCACATTTTGCAGTACTAGTGGGGAGCCTCAGCTAGAGAGTAGGCTTGTTCAAGCATTGCTTGAGAACAAGCAATTTTTGCCAGATGAGGATGCCACTTGGGAGAGCAAGCAGATTTTACAGCATCCATCACTTCAGTTGCTTGAGGACAAGCAACGTTTTGCCGGGGGAGACTGTAATATTCCCAATTAGCCGAGGAGGTCTACAGGCTAGTTGAGGTGAACAATAAGGGAATCCAAGGGAGTTGTAACAGGTTGACACGGGAGGAAGCAATAAAAGGTAGGCCAAGGACTTTTGTAAGGGTTTTAATGCTTGCTAAAGTGTGCTACAAGGGAACCGGGGACCTTTAAGGTATTGAGGAAGTAGGTTAAGAGTTTTAAGAGATAGTTGTGTTTTGGAGGCCTGAAAGGCCAAGCCAAGTTGGAGAAGGGTTGGGTAAGGAGGGCTCAGTAGTCCTAAATTGCTACAGTAATCGACTATTAGTGTTTTTGTGATTTTACAGCAGTAAGGAAGTTGGATGTAGGGGTCTTTGTGTTCAAAGGACTACCATAGTGATGATATTTGGGCAAAAAGTTTGTTGTTGTGAAGGTTGTGAACCTAAAAGGAGCTACGAAGCTGAGGAGGTAGGGCCATTAGGCCTAGGAAATGGTGCCAAAGTGACCTGGCAAAAGGGCTAACTTGTGCAAGGAGCCCTAAGACAACAGTTTGAAGAGGAAAAATAACCTCTTTATGTATTTGGTCTTTACAAAGGATTGTAAAGTGCCACTCTCCCTAATACATGAGCCCTAAGTTTTCATATTGAAGGACTAATAAGAAATAAGTTTTGGGCATTAAATTTTGTAACTGTGCATGATCTAATTGTTGGTATATTCCACTGTGAAAAAGTTTTTAAAGTTAGGTATTTTTCAGTGTTTATGTTTTCTGTTGCATGAAACTGCCAAAACATCGACCAGACCTACGGTGCATCGAACCCTGACAGTGTGAAGGAACATTCTAACCACTCCTCTCAAGGATTTTGTTTTATGTTTACGAGAGCAAATGAGCAG
The DNA here is from genome assembly GCA_034641835.2 of Pinus albicaulis. Classification (NCBI taxonomy): domain Eukaryota; kingdom Viridiplantae; phylum Streptophyta; class Pinopsida; order Pinales; family Pinaceae; genus Pinus; species Pinus albicaulis. The sequence continues at coordinate 327,493,532 of CM076583.1, forward strand.
GTCCAAAGTTCATACCTCGTGAACTAAGAGGAAGCGAAGTGAAGCTGAGTTAAAGCAACTTTCTATGGAAGGGTTTTGGCAGATCTTTTTAAGGGTTTTCTACATTGTTCTTGGGAAGGGTCTCTGGAATGTTTGAGGTCTATTTTTCAACGCTAAGCACTGCAATTTTGAAGGTTGAGTTCCAGGGTACGAGTTCTGGTGTTTGAAGGTCGAGTTTTAGGGCTTGAGTTTTATTGTTTGAAGGTCGAATTTCAGGGTTGAGTTCTGCTATTTGAAGATCTAGTTCACACTTGATTTGAAGTCCATGTTCTTGTGTATTGAAAGTTGAGTTTAGGTTCGAGCCTGCAATTACTGTAAGTTGGTGCTTACTAAGGATTGGTGTCATCATCTTCTTGACAGGTTGGAGCCTGGAATTTTTGTAAGATGGTGCTTACAGAGGATTGGTCTCCTCATAAGAGATTGTAATAAATTAAAAGAAAATTTATTTCTTCTTCAAATTTTGATTTGAACATTAATCTATGTGTTCACGCATTGTGGATGGCTGATTATGTGATGTGAATTCAGTTCTAAGATTAACTGCGTGAAGATTTTTGAAAAGTAATAAAATATTGATTCACCCACTCTAAGAATTTCCAATAATTGGTATCAGAGTTGGTTTCTTCAAGAAAATCTAACAACTAGAAGAAGATCTTATAAGGGTGGATGGCTAGTAGCGAAGCATCAATCAAAATTCCTTTCTTTGATGGAACAAATTGTCTCTTGGAAGATAAGAATGAGAACACACTTGATGTCTCTTGGTGCTAAAGGTTCACAGTCTGTTATAGATGGATATAAGGTCCCATCCTCTCCTCCAACTGATCAAGATGGAAGAAAGGCTTATGTCTCCAACGAAAAAGCTATGAACTCCATTTTAAGTGGTTTTTCATATTCGAAATTTGTTAAAGTTATGCAGTCTGAATCAACTAATGAGATGTGGGATAAGCTTGTAAGCAACTACGAAGGAGATGACAAAGTAAAGAAGGTAAAGCTTTAGACTTTTCAGAAACAATTTGAAAGCCTAAAAATGAATGATGAAGAAGATGTTGTTGCCTATTTTCTCCATCTAAATGAAGTGGTTAATTCTCTCAAAGTATTTGGTGAAGAAGTTAAAGAAACAATAGTTGTTCAAAAAATTTTGAGGTCTCTTCCTCTGTGTTTTGATGCCAAAGTCTCTACCCTAGAAGAATTAAGGGATTTGGAGAAATGGACGAGATTGATGGAATTCTCACTACATACGAAATGAGGATAGGTGTTAGATTTCTAATACCTAGTTGATAATATGATAAAAATTATGAGATGAGAAAACGAAAATTAACTCCAAATTCTTTTGCTAAATATGTTGAGTATTCTAACAAATAATAGCAGCAGAAAATAAAATCATGAAGACACAATCACATAATAAATAATACACCAGAATTTACCCAGGAAACCCTAACTAGGAAAAATTTACCAACGTGTTTGTTTTATTATTATTATATTCAACAAAAATCTCAAAAAATTGATTACAAATATTGGGAAAAATTCCCCTTCAATCCCCTCAGCACACTATTTCTCATCTCTCTATCCAACTCGGTGATTGCATACACAATAGTATGAAATCATTAAGGTTATTCGGCGCTCTACGCAAGCTAACTCGACCTTGGAAATTGAGCACGTTGCTAAAGAAATTGTTGAGGCTATTTGACCTCTATCTCACTGCCCTGGCACACTAAACTAGAATCTCTTTTTGTTGAGCTAAAACACATAAGTCTCTAGTGCGTAATGATGATAGACAAGTCTGTGCCCTTCCCTTTTTATACAATTGAACTGACCCATCAACTCAAGTTGAACTAGCCCATTAACTCAAGTCAAATTGTTAAGACCGATTTACTTTTTGACTATAGGAAAATTAGAATTTTCCTAAGTCGAAATTAAGTGAAAGTATAACTATGCCTTCACTTCACTTGTGGGTTCCACTGCCAAATTTAGCACATTTCTAAATTTAGCAAAACTCTTCCATTTCTAACTTCAATTAATAGTCATTCTTAGAGAGGAAGGTGTTATGTACTACACCCATTTTGAAGTAGACAAATCTACCTCTTACCAATGCATTGGTCTAGATATATGTTGTCTACTCTCTTGAAAACACATACTGAAGTTTGGCTTTACCCCTCTAAAAACAATCTTTGATATGGTAGTACCTAATCTCAATGTGCTTGAAGCGGTCATGAAACACTAGAATTTCAAAGAGCTTGATGCAACTCTGATTATCATAGTTTATGACCGTGGGCTCCAATCTCTGACTGAACAACCCCACAAGTAGATTCCTCAAACAAATAGCCTCACAAGCTGCCAAGTTAGCAGCCATATTCTCGACCTCGGCTGACCTCAATGCCATTGATCTAGCTTCTTGCTATTAGGATATTCTGACACTAACTTTGTCTAGTGTAGAGTTAGGTAAAGTGTGTTTCTTTACTATGTACATTTGTAACTTATAATCCGATGGTCACAATTTGTAGTGATCCGACGGTTCACTCTCTCCTCAGTATTAACGACACATGATATGTGGCTTAACACCCGATTGGTCCATGATCTTTATTTAAGGAGCATGGAGGGTCATTTGTCCGGTAACTGTTTTGTTAGAAAATTAAATATTACAGAGAAATGCAACACATAAAATATGCGGAAAATACAAGCACACAAAACACATAAAACCAGAGAGACACAGATATATGAAGTTCACCCAGTTTGGGCTACGTCCACCCAAAACAGCTAGTCCTTCCTTTCTATTATCCAGCAAAATGAAGAGACACAACCTACAGCATATTCGTTGTAATATCTTCTATTCTTTCTCACAGTCTCCCTGTCTGTTTCTCGCTCTGAGAATACACATACAATACGCAGCCGCAATACAATACCCTCATACAAGCAAGGGGTTGCCTTCTAGGGCAAAAAACCCTAAACTAAACATAACTTCTACCGTCAGATCATCCTCCTAATGAATGGCCCAAACTGACTAGAAATTACTATACTTTTACAAGGCAATTTTACATCTGTTTTTAGCTTCGGGGGCACTGCCCCCAAAACCCCCCGCCCCCTGGACCCCCCAGGCAGCGTTTAATTTCGGGTGGCGTTGTCGCCCATTAAGGTACAGGGGTCCAACGTTGTGATACAAAATAAACAAGATAATCAGGCTCCACACCCAACAATCTCCCACTTGGAGACTGATTTGGGGGCTCCATAAAGTCGCAGCCGCCCCCCTGGACCCCCCAGGCAGGGTTTAATTTCGGGCGGCGTTGCCGCTCCATTAAGGTACAGGGGTCCAACGGTGTGATACAAAATAAACAAGATAATCAGGCTCCACACCCAACAATCTCCCACTTGGAGACTGATTGGAGCAACTGCACCGCTGCTTCATTTGCTGGACAATGACTCCTCTTTGGACCTAGCTGTTTCTCATCTTCATCGTCATTCTTGAAGACCAATTGAAACTGAGCATATTCTCAGTTTCTCCCTGGTTACAACTTTTGTTAGCATATCTGCAGGATTTTGGCTAGTGTGTATCTTTTCCAGCTTCAACTGTCCATCTTCCAATACTGACCGTATGAAATGGTACTTGAGCTGTATGTGTTTAGTCCTGTAATGAAATGTTGAGTTCTTTGCAAGATGAATGGCACTTTAACTATCATTGTATAACGTGCCCATATCATGCTTCTTACCCAATTCATCCATAAACCTTTGTAACCAAATCATTTCTTTACTAGCCTCTGTAGCAGCAACATACTCTGCTTCTGTTGTTGAAAGTGCAACAATACTTTGGATTTTTGAAACCCAACTGACAGTTGTTCCACTTACAGTAAATACATATCCTGTAGTGCTCCTCCTGTTATCTCTGTCACCTGCCATATCTGCATCAACATATCCCTGTAGAGAAACGTTTGAACCACCAAAGCATAATGCTTGATTTGTGGTACCTCTCAAATATATGAGAATCCATTTCACTGCCATCCAATGTTCTTTTCCTGGATTGTTCATGTACCTGCTCACAACTCCCACTGCATGTGCAATATCAGGCCTTGTGCAGACCATTGCATACATTAAGCTTCCAACTGGTGATGCATATGGAACTTTAGACATATAATCCATTTCTTCTTGGGTCTTTGGGCACATCTCCTTACTAATTTTGAAATGGCTAGCAAAAGGTGTACTCACTGGTTTTGCATTTTGCATATTAAATCTTTTCAACACCTTTTGTATGTACTCATTCTGAGACAGTGTTAATTTGCGATTTTTCCTATCTCTAGTTATTCTCATATCAAAGATTTGTTTTGCAGCTCCCAAATCCTTCATTGCAAATGAATTTGCCAATTTTCTTTTGAGCACATTTATTTCTTGCATGTTAGACCCTGCAACAAGCATGTCATCTACATACAATAACACTATAATATAGCTGCCATCATTTTGCCTTTTCAGATAAACACAATGATCAGAGTGACATCTAGTATAACCTTGTTCAGAAATAAACTTGTCAAATTTTAGATACCACTACCTTGGAGCCTATTTTAAGCCATACAAGCTCTTCTTTAACCTACACACTAATTTCTCTTTCCCTTTGACCTCGTATCCTTCTGGTTGCTGCATATAGATCTCCAAATCTCCATGGAGAAATGTTGTCTTTACATCTAACTGTGCAAGTTGTAAATCTTTCGCTACTACAAGACTTAAAATAGTTCTAATTGAAGTCATCTAAACAACAGGAGAAAATATTTCATCAAAATCAATACCTTTCTTCTGTGCAAACCCCTTCACCACAAGTCTAGCTTTGTACCTCTGTTTTCCTCCATCTTCTTCCTTCGGCCTGTAAACCCATTTATTCTGCAATGTAGTTTTACCTACAGGCAACCTGACTAAGTCCCAAGTCTGGTTATGCATTAAGGAGTCCATCTCTTCTTCCATGGCTAGCTCCCACTTCTTCCTGCTTTCAACCTGCATTTCTTCTTCATAACATTCGGGTTCACCAAAATCAGTCAACAATAAATAATATAATGAAGGAGAGTATCGTTCAGGGGGTCTACTTATCTTGGTAAATCTTCTGACACCACTTTCAGGTGTTTGAGATGCTTGTTGCTATTGTTGTGGCTGTTGATTATTATTATTTTCAGGCACCTTTACTTTTTTTGTGATCTCATCAAGAACTGTGTATTCTTTGTTTTCTTTTCCTGTTTCCTTTCCTGCAACTGATTCTTATACCTATACCTTTTCATTGAATATTACATCTCTGCTCCTAATGATTTTGTGATTTTCATAATCATATAAGCAATAACCAAAATCGTTAACACCATATCCAATAAAGGTACATTTCTTTGATTTTGCCTCAAGCTCTGTTCTATTTTCTTTATTAATATGGACAAAGGCCTCACAACCAAAGGCTTTAAAAATGAGTAGTTTACCTTTTTACCTATCCATGCTTCCTCTGGAATACCACCATCCAAGGAACTTGAAGGCCCTCTGTTTATTAGATAAACAGCAGTATCTACAGCATCTGCCCAAAATTATAAAGGCAATCCTGCATGCAATCTCATGCACCTTGCACGCTCCATGATTGTTCTGTTCATCCTTTCTGACACACCATTTTCTTGTGGTGTTCTTGGAACTGTCTTCTCTCTACGAATTCCATGCTCTGAACAGTACCTATCAAACTCTTTGCTGCAATACTCACCTCCATTGTCTGATCTGAGACACTTCAACTTCTTTCCTGTCTCAATCTCAACCAAAGCTTTCCATTTCTTAAAAGTATCAAATACATCAGATTTATTCTGAATACAATAAATCCAAGTTTTTCTAGTTGCATCATCAATAAAAGTAACATAATAACAAGAGCCACCAAGAGATGATACATAAGCAGGTCCTCATACATCTGTATGCACAAGCTCTAATTTTTCGCTCTTCTTTTCTTTCCCAACTCTGAGAAATCTGACTCTCTTCTGTTTTCCATAAATACAGTTCTCACAGAAATCCAAATCAACATTCTTCAAACCCGGCAACAAATTTCTTGAGTGAAGAATCTTCATCCCCTTCTCGCATAAATACAATGTACCAACCTTTTCGCCTTTTGCTATTACCAGGGCTCCTTTGGTGACCTTCCAAGTTTTATCTGTGAAAGTCGTCACACAACCTTCACCGCCTAACTGCCCTGTTGAAATCAGATTTTTCTTCAGATCTGGAACATGCATTACCTCCTTTAATAGCCATTGATTTCCATTCTGCTATTTTACAAGAACCTTACCCATTCCAACAATTTTACAGGGTTTATCGTCACCCAAACGGACTTGTCCAAAATCTCCTTGAACATAACCATGAAAATATTTCTTATTAGGTGTGGCATGGAATGAGGCCCCTAAATCTATAACCCAAGAATCAGTAACATTTTCGTAAGAAAGAATCAAAGCAACTTGTAACACATCACCTGTCACATTTGCTTTATGATTGTTTTCTTGCTGTGCATCTCCTTCTTTTCCCTTCCAAGATCTTCAGTCTTTCTTTAGGTGTCATTTCTTTCCGCATTTCCAGCACACTATCCCCAATCTAGACTTGGATCTATCTTTCCTTGATTTACTGCGATATCCCGAGCTCTTTTCTCTTTCCATTCTTCTTCCCCTAGACTCTACACTCAAAGCATTACCTGATGTCTCACCGGAGCTTTTCCGTCGCATTTCCTCGCTAAGGATAGCACCGACAACATCATCAAACTTTAAAGTACTAGATCCAGAGACAGAGTTACTAATGGCCATAACTAAACCATTCCAGCTTTCTGGCAATGAGCACAAAAATAACAAAGCTCTAACTTCATCATCAAAGTTTACCCCTACAGAACTTAACTGACTGGTAACTGTATTAAAATCATTTAAATGGTCTGCAACACATCCACCTTCCGACATCTTCATATTAAATAAACATTTCATTAGAAATACCTTATTTGAGGCCGAGGGTTTCTCATATAGTTTCGCCAACGCCTTAATCAAACCCTCTGTTGTTCTTTCCTTTGAAATATTGAAGGCTACCGACGCTGCGAGGCACAACCGTACTGTTTCGAGTGCCTTTCTATCGAGAAGCTCCCATTCTGCGTCTGTCATAGCCGTCGGCGTCTTTGTTTTTCCGCTCAATGGTAGGTACAGATCTTTCTGATACAGATAATCTTCCATCTACATCTTCCACAACGGGAAGTTTTGGCCGTTAAATTTCTCGACCCTAAATTTACCATCTTTCGCCATTGCTCCCACTCGAACCAGGAACCCTTCTTTCCTGCGAGTTTATCAGCGAAATAGACCTTTGGCTCTGATACCAATTGTTAGAAAATTAAATATTACAGAGCAATGCAACACATAAAATATGCGGAAAACACAAGCACACACAACACATAAAACCATAGAGACACAGATATACATGGTTCACCCAGTTTGGGCTACGTCCACCCCGAACAGCCAGTCCTTCCTTTCTATTATCCAGCAAAATGAAGAGACACAACCTACAGCAAATCTGCTATAATATCCTTTGTTTTCTCTCAGTCTCCCTGTCTGTTTCTCGCTCTGAGAATACACATACAATACACAGCCGTAATACAATACCCTCATACAAGCAAGGGGTTGCCTTCTAGGGCAAAAAAACCCTAAACTAAACATAACTTCTACCGTCAGATCATCCGCCTAATGAATGGCCCAGATCGACTAGAAATTACTATACTTTTACAAGGTAATTTTGCATTTGTTTTTAGCTTCGGGGGCGCTGCCCCCGAAACCCCCCGCCCCCTGGACCCCCTAGGCAGCGTTTAATTTTGGGCGGCCGCCCCATTAAGGTACAGGGGTCCAACGCTATGATACAAAATAAACAAGATAATCAGGCTCCACACCCAACAATCTCCCACTTGGAGACTGATTTGGGGGCTCCATAAAGTCGCAACCGCCCTCCCTGGACCCCCCAAGCAGTGTTTAATTTCAAACGGCAGGGTACAGGGGTCCAACGCTGTGATACAAAATAAACAATATAATCAAGCTCCACACCCAACAATCTCCCACTTGGAAACTGATTGTAGCAACTGCACCGCTGCTTCATTTGCTGGACAATGACTCCTCTTTGGACCTAGTTGTTTCTCATCTTCATCGTCATTCTTGAAGACCAATTGAAACTGAGCATATTCTCAGTTTCTACCTAGTTACAACTTTTGTTAGCATATCTGCAAGATTTTGGCTAGTGTGTATCTTTTCCAGCTTCAACTGTCCATTTTCTAATATTAACCGTATGAAATGGTACTTGAGTTGTATGTGTTTAGTCCTGGAATGAAATACTGAGTTCTTTGCAAGATGAATGGAACTTTGTGCCCATATCATGCTTCTTACCCAAATCATCCATAAACCTTTGTAACCAAATCATTTCTTTACTAGCCTCTGTAGCAACAACATACTATGCTTCTGTTGTCGCAGCCCCCCCCAGGCAGCGTTTAATTTCGGGCGGTACAGGGGTCCAACACTATGATACAAAATAAACAAGATAATCAGCCTCCACACCCAACACATTTATGAGAGAAACATATGTAAACTTTCTTTTATATTAATAAATTGCATGAAGTGGTTGCATTGGCTCAGGTCGTGGACTGTTTCCCTCTTCGAGAACCACGTGATATACTGGTGTACTGATTTGTAATCTATTTGTGAGCGGTGTCCTTTGGTGTTTGATCTAAGGAACTTACCCTGTAAATGGTATCAGAGCCATTTTGAGGGCCACATCCGTTTTTTATCCAAATCCGAAGCTGGTTTGACTACATGCTACTGCCATTTTCCAGATCTACTGTTTCTGAACTTTTTCGGGCCTAGAGAAATGCTCTGTTGTGTCCGGAGCGTCTGTTACAGTGAGGAACCCCTTTCGTTTCATGCAAAAAGGCTTCTGGTTGCCCAAGTTATGTCAATTTAGATCTGGAGGTATAAACTATTCTTTTTTTCAGTTATATTTGTTAATCGTTCTGCTTATTTCGGTTCCCTCTGTTTATATCGGTTAATAGCTTTTATTTACTTGCCGGATCTATACCCTCTTCTCTGTGTAGGCTCTTTGCTCTGCGCTGTGTGCGATCTCGGCAAATCAAAATCAGAAAGGGGGGATTTTTTTTGCTACGTATGCTCTTTCCTTGCATCTTTGTGCGATCTCGGGAAATCAGAAACAGCGAAAAAAGGATTACTTCCAGTAAGGCTAACCGAAATCCAATGTTTTGTCGTAAGGCTTGCAATTCTTTTTTTTTTGTGCACGGATTTTGTGTTTTTCTTGCAGGAAAAAGCATGCACACCAAAGAGTAAAAAAAAAAACCCCTTCCTCCTTTCAAACAATTACAGAATCCTTTTACTAGTTCACTTGGTGTGAAGTTAGTTTGAGAATAGAGGTCTTGAGTTCAAGTCTCTTTCTCAAACTTCTTTTTGTAAAAAGCTTTTGGTTAAAGGGGGGGGGGATTTTTTTTTAAAAGTAGAACTTCATCATCAAATTTCAAACCATTTCGGGAGTCGTTTTTCAAGCCGTTTTTTTTTAATCAGCTTAATTTTTCGAGATCATTCCATTGGAGCAGTTAATTTCAACTCTTTTCAACTTTAGTTTTTTTTTTAAATGGAAAGTGCATGACCGGTTATTCTTAACAGCACCAATTATTTCCAATGGTTACCTCACATGGTAGCTTTACTTAGAGGTAAAGGGCTTTATAGAATAGCCATAGGACAAGAAATTAAACCTACCAATGGAGATAAAGCCGCTAAATGGGAAAATAAACAAGATCAAGCACGAGGGTTGATAGGAATGTCCATTGCTCAAGATCTTCGATTTCATATCTTTGAAATTGACACCCCTGATGCAGCCTTGAAAAAGCTAAATATTGTTTTTGGCATTCAAAATGAAATCAGGGCCCACCAGCTTGAAAATGAGTTGCTTACTTTGGACCCCAATAATTTCTCCTCTATTGAAGTTTTTTTGTCCAAATTCAAGACCCTTAGACTTTTTTTTAGAAGGTTGTAACATCAAAAAGGAAGATGGTAGCCTCATCTATTCCATTCTTGCTAAGCTTGGCCCTGCATACTCTATATTTGTTTCCACCTTCCATTCCACTAGAGAAGCCATCATTTCTCAAGGAACAGCCTACAAGAACCCCTCTTTTGATGCTTTTTGCGATTCTTTGATAAGAGAACAAGAAAAACTCTTACACCTTGGTCTTATCACTTCTGGAAACGCTTCTAAGAAAGCCTTAGTAGCCCAACAACAACCATATCAAAAGAATCCCAAGAAGCAGTATCCTAAAATGTATGGTCCTAAACCAAACAAGGATCTTAAGCAATTTCAGCCGCAAACTGAAAAAGCCACTCACCAAACTGATAAGGCAACTAAAAACAAAAGGAAGAACACAGATAGGCATTGCAACTTTTGTAATCGTGATGGCCATGTAGAGTCCAAATGTTTGAAGAAGATGGAAGCCTTGCAAGCAGCAATGAAGAAGCACCACATCAATTTGGAGACCTCTTCAACTTCATCTTCAAGAATGGCACTTTCTGCTTGTAGTTGTCAAGCATCTGGTTATGCATTAAATGTATCTTCTTCTTCTCATTCACATGAGTGGCTCAATGATTCTGGAGCTTCTTACCACATGGCCAAAAATAAAGCCATGTTTTCTTCTTTAAATGATTGTAAAACCAAACATATTTATGTTGGTGATGATAGATCTCTTAGTGTTGTAGGATTTGGAACCATTCATCTAGATAATGGTTTGTTTAATGATGTACTATGTATTCCTACCTTGTCATGCAACCTTCTATCTGTTTATCAGATAACTCATTCAGGTGAAGGGAAAATAGTAGAATTCTCACCTCATGATGTTGTAATCAAGGACCTCAAAGATCCTAGACATATTTTAGCTACTAGCATTGCTGATGATTCCACAAGGTTGTATAAGTTTGACAACTTCGAGTCATCACGTCTTCCTTCCTTTTGTTGCTCATAATGATGAAGTGAGCAAACTATGGCATGAGCAATTTGGTCACTTAAACTATCGCTCTCTTCAAACTCTATGTAAAGAAAATATGGTGACAGGTCTTCCTATGGTATCTTACCAAGATGGTGTTTGCTCCGGATGTGTACTCAGAAAACATCATCGGGGTAGTTTTTACAAACGTGCCTCTTGGCACGCTTCAGCCCCTTTGCAGCTTGTGCATAGTGATTTATGTGCCCACTTCCTGTTGTTTCTTTCTCGAGTTGCAAGTCCTTCTTAACTTTCATTAATGATTTTTCCAGACGCACTTGGGTATACTTCTTAAAACTCAAGAGTCTGGACATCAAATTCTTAAGTTAAGATCCGACAATGGAGGAGAATATGTTAACAACAAATTTATCAACTTTTGCACTGAGCATGGCATTCAATTGCAACATACTGTTCCATATACTCCACAACAAAATGGTGTAGCTAAAAGGAAGAATCGCACCTTAAAAGAAAAGGCTAATTGTATGCTTCAATCTAAAGGACTTAGTCCCAATTTTTGGGTAGAAGAAATTTACTGTGCAAATTACATAGTAAATCGCACTCCTACTAAGGTTTAACGAATGTAACTCCAGAAGAAGCTTGGAGCTCAATCAAACCAGATGTAAGTCACTTTCGTGTTTTTGCATATGATGCTTGGGCCCATATTCCAAATGCGAAACATAAAGCCTTAGAACCTTAGAGTGAAAAATGCATTTTTGTTGGATATTCTGAAGATGTCAAAGGATATAGACTTCTTCGACGAAAATCCAAAAATGTAACCATTAGAAGAGATGTAAAATTTGATGAAAATATATCGGCCTGCGAGCCTAGTTCGGCGGGTGTGTCACCTTTGGCCTGCGAGCCTAATTTGGCATATGTGCCACGCCTCTCTATCTCTTCTATTTTTTATAGCATTCCTTCTAGTTCAGATAATGACAGTGAGGATGACAATCCTCCTCCACCTCTTGAATATATTCATTCAGCTCCACAGCTTCCATGATGGGTCCGCTCTACTCAAGATGCAGCAGGTTCTCTTGCAGGTGACCCTGTAGATCGACAACGTACACGTTCTCAGTTCAAAAGAGCCTCTTCCTTATTGGCTCAAGTTCCCGAAAATCCTGATCCACACACCTTTGAAGAAGCTTCCAGTCATCTAAATTGGGATGAAGCTATGAATGAAGAATATTGTTCCTTATTGGCAAACGATACTTGGGATCTTGTTCCTCTTCCAAAAGGAAGAAAACTTGTAAGATGCAGATGGGTTTACAAAACAAAGTTTGGACCAAATGGAAAAGTGGATAGACATAAAGCTCGTCTTGTTGCTAAAGGATTTTCACAAGTTGAAGGCATTGACTATACTGAAGCCTTCTCCCCTATTGCCAAAATGAACTCTATCTGCCATGTTCTTTCCCTTGTTGCCTCCTTTAAATGGGAAGTCCATTAGATGGATGTTAAAACTGCCTTCTTACATGGAGATTTGCATGAAGAAATCTACATGGAACAACCCTCTAGCTTTATCCAAAACGACTCTGTCCTTGTTTGTCGCCTTAGGAAGTCTCTCTATGGTCTCAAACAAGCTCCTCGGGCTTGGTATGCCAAAATGAATAGATTTCTATTAGATAATGGCTTTTCTAGGTGTCATTCTGACAACACTGTCTACACCAAGAAAGTGGGTAAGTCCTTCACCATCCTTGTTCTTTATGTTGATGATCCTATCCTTACTGGTAGTGATCCAAACCATATAAACCATGTGAAGTCTAGCCTCAAAAAGAAGTTTGAAATCACAAACTCACTTGCATTATTTCCTTGGTCTTCAAGTCTTGCAATCCAAGGAAGGCATTACCCTCTCTCAGTCCAAGTATGCTTGTGATCTTCTACACCACTTTCACATGGAACACTGTAAGCCAGCCCCTTCTCCCTTTTAGTGTGGAGTCAAGCTTTCAGTCACTTGTACTACCCCTAAAGTTGATGCTACCTTATATCATCAACTTGTTGGTAAACTTCTGTATCTAACCCATACTCGTCCTGACCTTTCCTTTGTCATTGGTCTTGTCGCTCGGTTTATGCACCAACCTCATGAAAGTCACTGGAAAGCAGCTAAAAGAATACTTTGATATATTCGAGGTACAGTTCAGTTCGGGATTCATTACAGTGTAGGAGCATCTCCCTTGTTGATTGGTTTCACTGATTCTGATTGGGCTGGTGACCCTGATGATCGGAAGTCCACTGCAGGATATGTATTCACTCTTGGTTCAGGACCTATTACTTGGTCTTGTAAGAAACAAAGTGACATCTCCCTTTCTTCAGTAGAAGAAGAGTATCGTGGTCCAGTTCAAGCTAGCAAGGAACCCATGTGTCTTCGTCAAATCTTGTCTGAATTTGGTCTTCATCAGTAGCATCCAACTACACTTTGGTGTGATAATTAGAGTGCCATTCAGCTATGTAAAGATCCAGTTCAGCATCAGTGTATGAAACACATTGAAATCCACATACACTTCATCAAAAATCTCATTCATGATCTTGTTCTTGAAGTACAGTATTGTTCAACCAATGATTAAGTTGTCGATATCTTTACAAAGGCTCTCACAGAAGCGAAGTTTACCAAACTTCGATCCACGCTTGGAGTTCAGGAAAGTTATCATTAAGGGGGGATAGGCTCTAATCCCTCCTTCCTTCTCCTATTGTGTCACCTTTGTAAATCCTTCAATCCTATCCCAGTTGTTCTTAAGGGGGGGTGTTAGGAAATAGTTAAGTATAACTTGGTCTAGTGTACAGTTAGGTAAAGTGTGTTTCTTTACTATGTACATTTGTAACTTATAATCCGACGGTCACAATTTGTAGTGATTCGACGGTTCACTCTCTCCTCGGTATTAACGACACTTGATCTGTGGCTTAACACCCGATTGGTCCATGATCTCTATTTAAAGAGCATGGAGGGTCATTTGTCTGGTAACCATTTATGAGAGAAACATATGTAAACTTTCTTTTATATTAATAAATTGCCTGAAGTGGCCGTGTTGGCTGAGGTCATGGACTGTTTCCCTCTTCGAGGGTTTTAACCACATGATATACTAGTCTTTGATCTAACGAACTTACCCTGTAAATTTCTACACTTGTTGAACAAAGAAACAATTGTTAATCGAACAATGAAAGCACAACCTGAGGTGCTCTTTCTATCTGTTGAACCCCTTGCCCAATCTACATCTGTGAATCCCTGATGACTCACTCCATCAACCTGTGTGTACAACAACCCATAATTTGATGTTCCCATGAGATCCCTCAACAAGTGCTTGGCAGCAACCCAATGCACTCTGGTTAGCTCAACCATAAACTGGATCAATTGGTTGACTACGGAGCAAATGTTTGTTCATGAGTTCACTAGATACATCAGTGACCTTATGAGTTGTTTACAGAGATTGGGATCCACTCACTCACCTGTGGTAACATCCACCTTCCTCTAGTTTGTGACTAGAGATGTGGTCATGGACTTACAATCCTGCATGCAAAATATCCTGAGAATCTCTTGCGCATACCTGCCTTGTCCCAATAATATATCCCCATCACCTTGTCAAACCTCCAATCTAAGGAAATAGTGCATAAGCCCTATATCCTTCATCTCAAACTCTTCTGCAAGATCTCTCTTACAGTCATGGATGAGCTCCTCATCCCCTGTTTCTATTAAATCATCGACATATAACACAAGAATGAGAGGTTGGCCCTCAACCACAATATAGTACAGGTTAGGATCAGCTTCACTCTTGGTGAAGCCTAATCCGAGAAGGTAGTTGTCTATCCAGGCATACCATGCCCTCGGTGCCTACTTGAGCCCATAAAGAGCTCTCTTCAACCTGCACACATGCATGTCTCTGCTGAAAGTCTCAACATAAATCTCTTCCTTGACAACTTCATTAAGGAAGGCAATCTTTACGTCCATTTGGTGGCTCTTCCACCCCATCTACGTTGCAATTGCCTAAATAGTCTTAATGGATGAATATCGGACCACTGGTGCGAACGTCTCATCATAGTATATCCCTTCGACCTGAGAGAACCCTTTGGCCACGAATCTAGCCTTACACTTTTCCACGCTCCCATTAGTTGCATGCTTAATCTTGTACACCTAACATGAACCAACCATTGACTTGCCAAATGGTCTTAGCACAATCTCCCAAATGTCATTTTGCATTATAGAGGAATATTCCTCCACCATTGTGTCTCGCCATACCTATTGAGAAGTTGCCCCCTTATAGCAAGAAGGTTTTGAGTCTGTCACCTTAGTCATAAGTGCCATGTACCCAGTATATCTTTGTGGTTGTTTACTCCGTCTAAATGTGGAACTGGGAGCTCCAACTCTCTCTTGAACCTCCCTAATCAACTAATTTTCCCACCTGGCTCGTACTCACCCTGCACTGGGAGTCACTGGCTGGAGTCACTGGCTGAGTGGGCAACTCTAGCTCTACTCTCTCCTCCTGTTCCTGTGCTTTCTCCTCAACTACGTGTTGGTCGGCCTGCCCAACAACTAGCTTTGTTGAAGCCTGAGAAACTAGTTGAGTCTCCTGCTTAGGAGCTTGTTACTCCCCCTCCTGTGTTGCACCCTACTCACACTCCAAGGACTTCCTGAGAACCCTTTCTTCCTCGAACTTCACATCACGTTGGATCATTGTCTTCATGAGTTTTGGAATATATACCCTGTATGCCTTAGATGTCTCGTTGTAGCCCAAAAAAATGCCCTTCTCTGTTGTGAGCTCCATCTTCTTCTGGTTATCTGAAGACGCATGAAAGTAAACAAGACTGCCAAAAATCCATAAGTGAGACCAAGGTTGTGGGAGAGTGCCCCCCCCCCTCAAATCCGCTCTCAGAGCATGCTCTGCTTGGGAGTAGATAGGGAGCAACCTCAAGAGCACGCTCGCTAAAAAACTTTCACTCCCTATTTTTAAGGGAGTGATTGCTCCCTGACCACTCCCTTTCGCTCCAGGAGCAAATTTTTTTAAGGAGGGAGCAATCAGGGAGCAAACGCTCTCGACCGCTCCCTCCCTAAAAAATTTGCTCCCACCGACGAAGAAGCCGCGCGACGAATGGTCACTTCCTGATTGCTCCCTCCCTAAAAAAAATTCTCGTGTCAGAAAAAAATCCGCATGGCAGATTGGCAAAGGAGGGGAGGGAAGGAGAGGGAAAAAATAAAAAGATAAAAGGCCCTCCTCCCCTCCCATTATTCACCATTTGCATAGTGAGAGAGCAAGAGAGGAGGGATTTTGGAATTGGAGGCTTGGAGGTTGAGTTGAGAAGGGGGATTGAGAGAAAGATTAAGAGGATTGCTTGGGAGCTTGAGGAGCTTGCAAGGGAGATTGGAGCTTGGGATTGAAGGCCAAAGAGGTAGGATCTACACTCTAATCTAGAATTTGTGTTTTGTATATGTTCATTGCTAAATGAAAATGTTCTCCTCTCATACCCATTCCCATTCCTGCATTTTATTACAGGCTCAAAACTTCAAACATCATGGCTATATGGCTTGGCATTCTCTTGTTGTTGGTTCCTTTTTTTGTTATTATGGTGTTGGAGAGTAGGAGGGTTGATCATTGTGAAGAGGATGAAGAAGTGGGTATTAGTAGATTTGATGAAAACCATGGAGAAGAGGATTACGTTGGTGAGGAGGAAGAGGAGAGTGGAGATGATGAGAGCACAAAAACAAAACCAGACCAAACCCCATTGTGGAAATATGTTTCTAGGCCCGAAGGAGGGAAAGGGGATGGAACCACTAAATATACATGCCTACATTGCAAAAACACTTACACAAGTTCATACACCTGTGCCAGAAGGCACCTCTGTGGTAAAATGCCATGGGATGGAGATAAACAAATAGGAATCAGAGCTTGTTTAAGTGTGTGAGCAACAAAAAGAGCCAAATACATAAGGGAAGAGGAGGAAGCCCAATACAGATCTAAAAGATCAAATGATGTCTTTGAACATAGCCCACAATCACATGCATAAAGAACTCCATCAACATCCTCCCATGGCAGTGGATATGGAGGCACAAGAACAAACATCTCTTTAAGGCGTAGAACCATATCAGGTTTCTTTGACAAAGGGTGTAGGAATGATGTGGATTCAAAAATTTACCCGTTTCTCTATGAATGTGGGATACCATTCAATCTTCTTCGCTCACCTTATTGGCATGAATTGGTTTTTGCCATTAATGATGCCCCCAAAGGATACAAGAGCCCTGGGTATGACAAGGCTAGAATCGTGGGACTTGATCATGAAAAAGAAAAAATAGCACATTCTTTGGGTAAAATGACAGATTCTTGGAATGAGCATGGGGTATCCATTGTATCTGATGGATGGAAAAATGTAAAAGGAAATCCATTTATAGGTGTTCTTGTTGTGTCTATTAATAGTGCAATCTTCCTTTATGCATATGATTACTCGGAAAATTTCAAGACCACCATCAACATTGCAGAACCATTACGTGAAACAATTGAACTTACTGGGCCATACAATGTCATCCAAGTCATCATTGATAATGCTTCTAATTGTAAGGTAGCGAGAGCAATTATTGAGGATAGATAACCCAACATATTATGGTCTGGGTGTTTGGTTCACACAATGAACCTTTTGATGCATGATACTATTAAGAACAAAAACCATCAATACAAATGGATTGGTGATTTGTACAAGAGAGGCAAAAAAAATGATAAAACTTATTACAAATCATAGAAATACCCATGGGTTTTTCCGCATTCACTCATTTTGGAGTTGTTGAAGATTGCGAAGACTAGATTTTCTAGCTATTACCTCAGCTTCAGGTGCCTTTTGAAGGTAAAAGAGTCATTGGCTAGCGTGGTATCAAGTCAACAATAGCAGGTATTAAAGGACAGGGCTCCAATCGCAGTTGACAGACAAGGTTTTGAACAAGTGGAGGAGACCGCTCTTGATGCTCTGTTTTGGGTACGTTTGAGGGAAGTTTTGCAATTCACCAAGCCCATTTATAGCATGATTCGTTTTGTAGATACAGATAAACTAGTGACTGGGGAGGTGTATGAGCAGATGGATAGCATGTTGGGGCAAATAAAATATATTGTTCAGGAAAATGATCCCAACTTGTATACAATGACTCAAAGTTGTGTGTGTGCACGGTGGAATAAACTTAATATTCCACTACACGCCTTGGCGTATATCCTTATGCCAAAATACTACTCTCCATCTTGGTTGGGCCAACCTGCACCTGGGGGTGGGGTTAGGATCAAACCCCATACAGATCCAGAGATATCTAAAGGATATATTGAAGCATTATACAAGTTGGTCCCTGACAAGGAGTGTGCTAATCTGTGTCTGGAATTAGGAAGATACGTCAGTTGCACTGGTTCATTTGGTTCTTTGTATGCAATCGAAGATAGAGACAGATTTGATGCTCTCAAGTGGTGGGAAGCATATGGCGGCCAGGGACTTTTGCAAAAATTGGCAAAAAAAGCGTTGTCACAGGTTGTAAATACCTCTTTTGCAGAGAGGTGTTGGAGCACCTACAACTTCATCCATAATGTGAGAAGAAACAAACTCAATGAAAACCGGGTAGAAAGCTTGGTTTATGTGCACTACAAATTGAGGTTGTTGAGTCATTATTGGGCTTATGAGGATACATTATATAAAACTTGGGACAACAACCCAGAGGACGATAATTTGGAGGATGGCACTATACATCTAGAAGAATTGGAAGAAGAACTTTTGAAAGATGATGATGAAGCAACAACAGCCATGCCACCCCCACCATCCAGTAGCAGTGCTTGAGTTCCAACTATTGTTCCTTTGTTGTCATCGCCTCCATCTACATCCTCACGTGGAGGGCATGTGCCTTTTGTTATGGTCGTGCAACTATGTTGGAGGAACCTCGTAGAAGACCACCACGACCTGCTCAGAAATTAGACATTTCTCGCGGCAAGAGGCCCAAGCATTAGAAATAGATAATTGATTTACTTGTCTTTTCTAGTTTCTAGTAGTTTTTATAGCTATTGACTCTTTCATATTTATTATGATATTTTTTGTAAACAATATATGACAATCTAAGTTTGAAGCTTGAAGTTGGCAATTATAACTTATTGGTAATGAATTATGAATATGATGCTTCGTGAAAGTTGAAAGTTGTTTCATTTCATTTCATTTTATAACATTTCATTTCATGTTAGAACTTTTATATATTTTTGGTGATCAATGATGATAAATGTTATGTATTAAATTTTGAAAGCTTGAAACTTTAAGATTGATGAATCATGAGACACGATATGTTGTATGTTACTAAATTGTGGACGTGGTTGATGAAGACTATAACTTCTAGATGAATGATGTTATATGGTTCAATCTATGTTTTTATGCTTTTTACATCTAATTCATCATTTTGCATGCTTTTGTTGACATACTGCCAAGGAGGAGGTGAAACATTGACAATCCCAATGATGCAAGGGGGAAAAAAGGCAGATGTTGAGTTAATTCTTCTCCAACTCCTCCTAGGAGAACAGAGGGAGAAGAATAAATGGCCTCCAGGGACTGAAATCAACCGAATTCAGTATCATGCCGTCTCTAGTAACATAGCAATGGAATGTAGGCTTTCGGGAGGGCGTATACTTGTTATTGCTTGGGGTTATGGTCTAAGAAGTTCGAACATCAAAATATAATGAGAGGATATTGCCTTTTAATACAGTTTACAAGGGGAGGATTTCTATTAATATTCAAGCACTTTATAAAAGAGAGAGATAGCCTTTGTGCATTATTCAAAGGATATTCAATTGTTTTTTATTATTATCGAATAAAGTAAATGTTAAAAGTAATTAAATAATAATTAAAGTTTGAATTTATATATTTATTTTATTTTTAATAATTACATGCTATGATAAGAAAAGATTTCAAAACCAATAAAAATAAAAGAAAAATAAAAGTAAAAATTAAATAAATAAATAGAAATAAAATAAAATAAAGATATAATTAAAATTAAAAATAAAATAGATAAAAATAAATAAATAAATAAAATAAAATAAAAATTAAATTCTTAATTACAAAAACAAGAATATAATAAATAAATAAATAGAAATAAAATAAAATAAAGATTAATAAATAAATAAATAAACAAACAAATAAATAAAATGAAATAAAAATAAAATTACATAAATAACAAATGAATAATATTAAAATTAAAAATAAATATTTTTATTAAAATAAATATAAATATTTAAAATTCAAAATATAAAGTTTGATTATGTGGTTTTCTGCACATACGTGTAATCCCCCACACCTGGTTTCTTGTCGACTGTGGCATAGAATGTGGGAAGAAATTTGTTCTTGGCTGTCCTGAATATGGAATGTTTCAGGCTGCCCATTTGCCTCACCCATTTCATGAATGCCTGCTCGATCATACGGGATTCTGTGGCATTCATGGCAAATGGCATTGGAGGGCTAATCTTCCTGGTATGATGTCCATGCCCATGACCCTCAGCCATGTCCATAACATTCATCATCCATGCGATCGCCACTAGAATGCAAAAAGTCTGCATTGTGATCAATGTCAAGGTGCAGTTCATAAAGGTAAGTTATCATAAATTCAATCGATTAGATGAAAGCTCAAAAACTCCCCAGGCTATGAACAGAGTAATGTCCATGCGAAATTAAAAAACGCAGACAAAAACAATAAAAGAGAAACTGCAAATCCCTGCGTCATCACTGCAGAGACCTCCGATCTCCATGTAGCAATGTGGACAAATGACTGCATAAAAACGATGGTACAACTACGTTCTCGTGAAGAGACAAAGCTGGCACAAAGCCCGTATTATATATCTATCACGCCACAGTTCCTACTAATTTCCTTTTCACAAAGAGAAGGGCGCCGGGTTGAGGGCGATTTATCTTGTTTCCTTGTAGCATTATTCAGTAGTGACTTCTACCTAATTCCCATAATGAAGAACGCTTGCAAACATGTCAAAAGGTTCGTAAATCCCCTGACATATAAAGGCCACGCTATCTACCATCGTTCTATGCCATTAGGCTATAGTAGTCCATGTCATTGTGTCCAAACGAGTTGATAGCAGCAAAATAATTTGCTCTATATGCTATATGGGGTTCTATTACCATCACCCGTGTGTAGATCACAAAATGTAACATTGCGATGGATTCTGGAATTTACAGAGTTTCCCCTGTTATTCCCCTATGTTATACCAGCTTTTATAGGCTAGAGTTGATATAGATGAAGGTGGCCTGCATGCACGGACCCATTGTGTCAACATAATTTGTGGCCTGCGAACCACAACTCAGTTGCTTTCATAATGTCAGTTAGACTACTGCTTTCATAAACTAATATATAAGGCGCTGAAAAGGAAATGAATTAAAAAAGAGCAGACAAGTAAAACAGGTATTGCAGGTATATACCTTCAAGGAAGATTGCTTGGAATTCCATTGAAACGCTCCACTTCAGCATTAGTGGTTGGTTCAGCTCAGGCAGAGAACTTCAACTTCAATGGGCATCAATAAAAAGCCCAGGTCGCAATCTCCTTCTAGAGAAACAAAATGCAGATAATGCTGATAAGCCTCATGTCAAAACTTTTTAACGCCCTCCGCGATTACTATACAATTTCCAAGTGAAAAGCCAGAAAAATTGGGTTGCAGGAGCTGAACATCAATTAACACCCAGCCAGCATGATTGTATATAATGTCCTCCAGGCATCCTTATCAATAGGGCCCCATATCTCAGAAGGAGTTACTTTACTCAAAGAATGCCTTCCTGTTCATTAATTACTGCCAACACCGAAAACAATGAAATCAAAGTTGATGGCCTAAATGCTAGAAGCAGTCTCTTAACAACTAGCAGATCCTAATCCTCTTTGCATTGTGCTAAAGATAACTTCAAACCTGCCTATTCTGGCCCACAATTGTAAAGCATAGCAGTCTAAATACGCCTGCGACCAATTCTTGCACGCCTGATGGTAACAACAAGAGAATCTCCTAATTCACCTAAAGCTCTTCTTCCAACTAGCTTTACTCCAAACTTTTCACACAAATAGCGTAATTTAATTTCATCTCCTCCTTCGACCTTTCTAAGTTCATGTGCCTGTTGTCGTTGCACCAATGCATACAACTTGAGTTGCTGATTCAACTGTGACTGTAGATGTTGGGAAACTCGCTTGTTTGAGGGGCGACATTCAGGTTTTGTATCATCATTGGCTTTTCTTCTGGGCCTGTCAATAATAACCCTCAAGACTGCCATTGACTTGGGATCAGATGATTGGGGATCAAAAAGAACAGAAAATTTCCCAAATTCTAAATCAGGCTCCCAAAATAAGTTATCAAGAAGAGCTGCATGGCATTCATTGTCCTTTGATAATCCTCTTTCTATAGAGGACATTGTCATTGACTTACTATTAGCAATATTGGCAATATTTGCTGCCTCCCGCAATCCACTTAAAAATGCACCATGCATAGTTGCAGGATATTGGCGACTTGTGGCCTCCCCGGCAAAGAAAATCCGGCCATTTCCCACACTTTCTGCTAAAGTATCATAATCACTACCGGATGCTCCAACTGCTATATGCGAATATGAACCAAGAAAATGATCATCTTTCCCCCATCTTGTACAAACTGTTTGGATGGGATCAGGCACATCAACTCCTCTTGGACCATAAATACCTGTGAATGTAATCATGGGTATCATAGATCACTAAATTTCTAACACCCGAAAACCGAAACAAGCTAAAAATCCACAAGATCACTATATGTTTGACCTTTCTGTAACTTAAGTCATACCTCTGAGAATCCGGAGAACACGATGCAGAGCATCCTCTGGACGCATGTTCTCGAACTTCGTTGCTGCTTCTCCAGCTACAACGGCCATCAGAAGCGGCCCTCTAGACACCGAGGCATAACTATAAAACAAAAAGAACTCACCCGGTTGACTTGTTTGATGATTCAAATGGCCAAATGTATCAAGATCGGACTCCCAAAATACATAGGGAAAGAGCATGGCAATCTTGTCCAGCAATCCAAAGCCTAATCTCCTAATAGCATCTACTTTGCTTCCAGGTAACTCCGGAACAAAGCTGATCGAACCACTCTTTAAGACCCCTAGGGGAACTGTACAGAGAGCCATATCTGCTTGAAACACTTGACCTTGGACAATTACCTGCACACCATCGCTACCACTATATCTAATTTCTCGTACAACCCTTTCATAAAAAATACGAACATTTTCTGTCATAGCATCGATCATCCTACCATTACCTCCGGCAAGCAAGCAATGATCGCCACCCATCTCGTAAGGATCGTCCTAATCCCAAAATGCAAGGGACAATTCAGATAGCAATCCTGCATTGGCATACTCAAGGTTAGAGAAATGCCAATTCAGTAACTGTGTTTCCTCTATCTTTCCAGCGACCCCATAAAGCTGCCTCAATATCTCTAGACACGAACCCAGAGAAACAGACTCTGCCAATTTGCCCATCATCTGCCTTACTTGATTCGCCTGATCCAACAACTTATTGAATGCATCTTCAACCTTGGAATCAATCTCTGCATCAACGGGCCTACCATCTGGCTGATAAAGAGGGCACTTATCTCTTACCTTGTGAAGGGGAAGGCACAACTGCCTGGACAAAACAACTAGAGGATTGCCATGAATCCCCGTGATAACACTTCCCCCAAGATCTGCTGCTGCAACCTGGCCCTTTCTCTCCATTATGTGTGTAAACACTCTCCCCCCTGGCCTACTCTTGCCTTCAACCACAACCACCTTGCACCCATATAGCAGTGCGTCTGTGCGTAAAACCGCTGTTAAAGAAGTCTACAGATAGAGAATTAAAGAGGCGAGCCCATTGTGCTCAAACGTCAGAGATTGTGGTGGGGGCAAGTGGAGGGATGAGTTTTCTTGATGATAGATAACGTGCTGAAACATGACAATACGACCCGATTTGTCGTGCGTGGCAAATAGCAGTAATAAGCGTCAGTCTGATTGGCGGTAAAACTGATGAAAAAGCGGCGTTTTCATGATGAAAAATGGCGTTAAGAAAGCCCAATGCATCAAAATATATAAAAATATATATTTAATAAAAATTCACTCCCAATTCGCTCTCGAACTGGGAGCTTTTGAAATTGTCGCTCCCCACTCCCACTCCCAAGTAACCTTGAGTGAGACACATTAGGCTTCTTGCCTGTGAAAGCCTCCTCTGGTGTGACTATGCCTAGCACCCTATGTGGACTTCCATTCTGCAAAAAGATTGTAGTGTTGCATGCCTTTGCTCAAAGAAACATAGGTAGCCCTTGGTCATGCAAAATAGCCCTGGCCACTCCAACGATGCTCTGGTTCTTGCGCTTAGTGACCCCATTCTGCTGAGGGTGAGCTCTCTCTTGATGCCCTTCTTGGCACACAAATATCTAAGGAGTTGGAGATGTACTCCCCACCATTATCTGACCTGCATTGTGATCCTCCTACTAGTCTGGTTCTCCACCAAGGCTTTGAACTTATAGAAGAACAGACCTTTCTTCTTCGTGATGAAGATCCATGTTTTTCTCGAGTGGTCAACAATAAAGGTGACATAATATCTATATCCCATCAAGGATGGAGAGGAAAATGTTCTGCATACATCTGAATGTAATAGCTCCAAATGCTCTCAACCCTGGTTTCTATGTTGGAAAAGGATATCTTGTCTTACTTTCCAAGTGTGCATCCCTTGCACATGTCATGCTGATCTACATTGTATTGTCGTAACCCTATAGCAATCTTTCTCAAAATGCTCAACACTCCATGGTGTAAGTGACCCATACACCTATGCCAAAGCTCCCCAAGGTCACCCCTATGCCACTAATTTCTCTGCTATTCAAGGCCACTTATATCTCAAACTGTAACCTGTAGAGGTTCTTCACCCTAACTCCAATCTGCTTCATGGCTCCAGAATATAAGGGCTTAAAACCACATGACCTTTGATTTCCCAGGTTGAGACTGAAACAAGGTTTTTCTTCAACCCTAGGACATAGATGATATCTCTAAGGTAGAAAGGATTCTCGGACTCCCTCTAGGTACCTACCATCATCTCCCATCTCTATATGAAATTGCATATCCTTCTCTATCAACTGGCTGAAATATCCCTTATTCTCAGTCATATGACAAGATGCTCCACTTTAAATATACCACATGTTGTTGGCCATAGAACTTGCCATGCAAAGCTATGAGAGAACTCCTCAAACTGAGAAATAAACTCCTCCACCTCTGTAGATGTTGCCTGGTGATCCTTCTTGGATCCCTTCTTCTATTTAGACACTTGGTGGAATAGTGCCCAAACTGATGACAAGAGAAACACTTCACCTTGATGAGATCTTTCTTCTTCTTGCCTCCTAAATTGGACTCGGCCCCATCTGGATTTTTCTTGCCCTTGTCCTTGCCCCCTTTGCAAACTAGGGCAGAGTTTTCCTCTTCCTCAGCCTTCACATGAGACCCTGATTTAACTTGCTTCCAGATCTCCTCTTGCTCGCAATCACTCCACAGTCGCTCCCAATCTAGAAGTTTTTCTCTGCCCCTCACTACATCAATGAGGTTTTCCCATGACTTGGGAAAGCCCAATAGTGAAAAATTGACAAGGTCTTTGTTCGAGACTATCTCCCCAACCCCGACTAACTCATCCTTCACTTGCATGAATATGGCCAAGTAATAAATCACAGACTCAAACTTATTCATCTTCAGCACTCCATGGTGTAAGTGACCCATATGCCTATCCCAAAGCTCCCCAAGGCCACCTCTATGCCAATGATCTCTCTACTACTCAAGGTCGCTTTTGTCTCAAATTGTAACTTGTAGAGATTCTTCAACCTAACTCCAATCTGCTTCATGGCTCTAGAATTTAAGGGGTTGAGGAAAGCCTTTCCTCTATTGAAAATAACCTCATAACCTTTGTTTTCCAAGGTTGAGACTGCAACAAGGTTTTTCTTCAACCCTGGGACATAGATGACATTTCTAATGTAGAGAGGATTCTCTGACTCCCTCTCAAACTTGACTATGCCCACGCCTTGTGCTAGGTACCTGCCATCATCTCCCATCTCTATATGAAATTGCATATCCTTCTTTGTCAACTAGCTGAAATATCCCTTGTTCTCGGTCATATGACAGGATGCTCCATTGTTAATATACCACACACTACTAGCCACTGATCTTTCCATGCAAGCTATGAGAGAAAACTCCTCCTCAAACTGAGAAGTGAACTCCTCCACCTCTGTTGTTGTTGTCAAGTGATCCTTCTTGGATCTCTTCTTCCTGTTTGGACACTAGGTGGAATGCCTAAAATAATGACAAGAGAAGCACTTCACTTTGTTGAGATCTTTCATCTTCTTGCCTCTTGAACTGGACTCGGCCCCACCTGGATTTTTCTTGGCCTTGGCCTTGCCTCCTTTGCTAGTTAGAGAAAAAATTTCCTCTTCCACAACCTTCACATGAGACCCAGATTTAGCTTGCTTCCAGATCTTCTCTTGCACGCAATCACTCCACAACCACTCCCAATCTAGAAGCTTTTCTCTGCCACTCACTACTTCAGTGAAGCCCAGTAGTGCAAAACTAACAAGGTCTCTATTCGAGGTTGTCTCCCCAACCCTGGCTAACTCGTGTTTCACTTGAGTGAATCTGGTCAATTAATAAATCATGAACTCAGACTTAGTCATCTTGATATTTTTGAGTTTAACGTACCAATTTCCTAGCCTCACTCATACCCTAGTACAGCCCTAAGATAGTTGTCCACATGGCTTGAGTTGTCTTAATTTCGGAAAGGTGAGTTATGATATGATCCTTACTCCTTCAAGGATTATTCTTTTGGCCTTTTCTTCCTTATTATGTTGGGCGAATTGCTGAGGATTTGTTGGTGTGAATGGTGGACTCTCCACAAATTCCCAAACTCCCTTCTCCTCCAAAACTATACCAATCCTCTCCTTCCAAGAATTGAAATTCGAGGCCCCCCATCAAGGTGGTCCTCAAATCTCAACCCCAAATATGCCATTATGTAAGTTTGACTTGCTTGGAATTCTTTGTGCAGAGCCTGCTTGAAAAACCCCTATGCAAATTATTCCTTGGCCATGCAACAAAAAACCCTTGCGCAACCCTGAAGTGAATTGTGTCCCCTTTCCTGCGTCTTTCACTTGCCCCTGAGGAAAGTAACATGTTTTTTGGTCTTCAATCAGAGACTTACTTTGATACCATCCATGTTAGCTTTCTAATATCCAGTTTTGGTTATATGGGTGATACTTACTTCAAACAAAGAATTTGCAAACACCAAGTCACCAAGTAAACAAGTTGAAGAAAAACTTGAAAGATCTAATCTCAATAAGAGCAAGGACATGAGACGAGAGGAGTCTGGAAACACTACTACACCAAAAAGCTACGGTGTGCTCTCAAGTAGTCCATTCACAATGCAAGTAGCAATTCAATAAGGGACAACAACCAGCATTCTTCTCGCAAGAAGAGCAACTCCAGAAGAACTGCTCCATGACAATTATATACAGCCAGGTATCAAACTATTTTTCTTGGTCATTTAACCATTAATAAGAGCAATTAAAAGACCAAAATGGAGTTGTGTCTTCTCTTTTCTCTCTAGTTACCGACATGGTACTCATGGGGAAAAATCAAGTGCCAGAGATCCGTCGTATATTAAGAGCCTACCTCTTACCGGGCCATTGAAGCAGTTTTGTGTTGTAAAGGTTCTCGCCAAACCTCTACAAATTAAGCTTACAAACAACAAAATTAGAGATACTGATGGCTTCAATAATAGAAATCATAATTCATTTGCTCCATTATCCAAGTATATTATAGAGTGTTCTAGATGCAACAATTTTAGACATATGGCACTAGATTGTCCTACAAAGTAAAGAGAAGGGTTTTGGAAGAAAAAAAGGAAGAATCACCAACAGAAAAATGCAGATTGGTTATGTATGCTCAAAACAATCAAAGTCAATGGGACATTGATAGCAGGTTTTCTAAACACATGACCGCAGATCAAAAGAAAAAGGAGGAAATGCGTCTTTTGGAGACAATGGACTGCAAGAATCACTTGAATAGGTACCATAAACTTTGACAATGATAGGATTGAATCACAAAATGTTTTATATGTTGAAGGATTCAAACGTAATCTTTTAAGTGTCAGCTACATGTGCGATCAAGGTTATGATCTCACTTTTCGTGCTAAAGATTGTGAAATAATGAAGAATACTTCAAGAAGATTAGTGGGAAGAGCGATAAGGACTTTGTGCAATGTATATATTCTTGACGAAATTCAAGGAGAAAAATGCTACATTGGATCGATAAATGAGGGTTGGTTATGGCATAATAGGCTAGGACGCTTGAGCTTTGATAGTTTGGTTAAAATCAGCAAAACACAAGCAGTGAAAGATATGCCCAAAATCTCAAAACCAACAAGCATCATCTGTGAATCTTGCCAACATGGGAAACAAACAAGAGTGAGCTTCAAAACAAAAGAGTGCTTGACATCAAGACCACTAGAGCTTGTTCACAGTGATCTATGCGAACCAACAAGAACATCAACCCTGCAAGGTGAAAGGTACTTCATGTTGTTTATTGATGATTGATTATACTAGAATGGTTTGGGTTTCATTTCTTAGATCAAAATCAAAAGCACTAGATACTTTCAAATCATTTAAAGCCTTAGTTGAAAATTAAATTGATCTATGAATCAAATGTCTAAGACCAGATAGAGGAGGTGAATTTACCTTAAATGATTCAATGAATTTTGTGAGAAGTTCAAAATCAAGTTGCAAGAACTCCACAACAAAATGGATTTGTAGAAAGAAAGAAAGAACAGGTCAGTGTACGAAATAAAAAGAACCATAATCTTTAGAGGCCAACTTACAACATAAGTTTTGGAGAGAAGCATTTTCTACATCAATGTACATCATGAACAGAGCGCAACTCCGAGTTAACAGCGACAAGACACCATAAGAGCTATGGAAAGGTGGACCAACTTCAGTTAAAAATTTCAGAATTTTTTGAAGCAAATGTTAGAGATAAATGATGATAAATTGGGAAAATTTAATTCTAAAGTAGATGAGGGAATTTTCCTTGGATGCTCAACAAGAAGTAAAGCTTACAAATGTTACAATAAAAGACTACGCAAAGTTGTGGAAAGTATTGACGTAAGAATAGACGAAGCATCGCCAGAGAAAGAAGCAGAACAAACAAGTGAGAATTCAAAACATGCCATCTACGTGGAGTAAGAAGAGATTACTACAAACGAAGAAGAAAAAGAAGCATAATCTCCATCTAAAACAACTTTCAAATTTGTGTAAAAACATCACCTAGAGAACCAAACCATTGGAGATGTTGATGCAGGGATACAAACCCAAAGAAGTGTTGATTTTCTAGTGCAATCAAGACTAGTGTCATTTTTCAAACTGATAACTACTTCCATTGATACAATTAGACTTCTTTAGAGCATTCCAATAATTAAGCAGTTATACATGAATAAATTCACCCATTAACTATCTTCAATAGAGCAATAGAGAACACAATAAACAATAAGACAAGAGACACCAAAATTTAGGTCAATGACCAGGGCAAAACCCTTAAGGGGAAAACCCAGCAAATCACTCATTATGAGAGAGATTTGAATTCATCAAAATTTACATCAACATTATTCCAGTCAAAATTCCAATCTCTGACCTCAATAATGCCAAGTCAAACTAGTCAAAGGAGAGAGAAAATTGTCAACGTTGGTCCAAGTCAAAGTCTGCAAAAGAGGGGTTGAAATTCGACCTGAGGTAGTTGGTCAAAGGGTCGAGATTCAGCCTGCAATACCACAATAAAAGTTTGGTCAAAACACAGAACTTGAACTGTGGTCAACCCTTGGTCAACGAGCCAAAACAAGAATGGAAATTTTGATCAAACAGAGTCAACTAACCATTGAAATCTAGGTCTCCAAAAACTAGTCAAAATATTTGGTCAAATAGAAGCAAATAATCCCAAGTCAACACTAGTCAAACAGAAGATAAGAGAGTTGGTCAACGCAAAAATAATTTTCCTATTTTAACTTCTTTCGTTCGCACGTGTGGATGAATCTCCTTGTTTCAGATCAAATTGATGTTATGAGATGAGATGCCAAATGAGCTCAATCAAACTTCTATTTATATGTGAGTTAGGAGGAGGGTTTTGACCATAGGGTCAAACCCATTGAATGAGTGGGGCCAACTTGACCAAATGAGGCCAAATTGGTCAACATGAAAAATACAGATTTTCTCCTTTGATTTTCCAATGAAAATATCGACCAAAGCTACCAATTTTCAACACTCCCTCTTAGCTAGGGAGGTAATTTTCATTCTCTCCCTCTCAAGATCAATCTCCCAACCAATCCATTGGTGTCTCAATAATAACCCATGGGAGAGATCAGATGTACAAGTCTCATCATAAGGAAAGATATATAACATCAAACTCTTCCCATAAGCCAAAACTTAACGACATCAAAGTCAGTGCCCAACTGACCATGGGATCAATGAGGACAACCTTTCCAACCATATCAAATGGTCTCTCAGTCAAGCACAATGACCCAAGAGAGCACACAGGGTCCATCTCCCTGGCCATAAGCAATGTCTCTCAGTTCATAACCCAAGGGAGGAATCCCTATCTCAATGTCAAACTCCCTGACTACATAGTTTCTCAATCAAATAGAATGACCCAAGGGAGAGAACTCAAAATCAATGTCCCCGACCAAACCCACTTGGTCTCTCAATTAAACACAATGACTTAAGGGATCACTCAAAGCCTCAAAACCAAACTTCCCAACCACAATGGTTTTTCAGTCAATATTAATGACCCAGGGGAGTAACCAGGACAATCTTCCCGACCATAAACCTTGGTCTCTCAGCTAAGCCCAAGGAAGATTATCAATCACATGATGTTATACAATCAGTGCTCCCTCTCTCCCATAGAGGGATTCCAAGTTCTCTGAAATACGAAAACTTCATCTAGGACAATGCTTTCATCAAAACATCAACAACCTACTCATCAATAGGTACATATTTGAGCCTCACGGCTCCTCTTTGGACAATATTTCGAATGCAATGATACTTGATCTCAATGTGCTTTGACCTGTCATAAAAAACTAGGTTCTCATAAATATTACACGACTTTGATTATCACAATATAAAATGATCGATTCCAGCACCTGATCAAACAAACCAGCAAACAACTTTCAAAGCCACACAGCTTCAGAACAGGCTGAACATGTAGCTATATACTCAACTTCAGTCGTACTAAGAGCAACAAGAGTTTGCTTCTTACTAGACCATGAAATCATAGCAGAGCCCAAGCTAAACATAAACCAGCGGTGCACTTTTTATCATCATTGCATCTAGCCCAATCTGCATTAGTAAAACCATGCAACTGCCATTTTCCATTAGAAACAAATTTGAAACCATAATCATTGGTGCACGTAGATATCTCAATACATATTTCGCTGCAACCAAATGCACATGACGAGGCTCAACCAAGAATTGGCTCAATGTGTTGGCTCAATGTGTTCACATCACTAGATAGTTCAACGAGCCAATCAATTTGAGATATATAGAAGGATCAACCAGATTAGAATCACAATCTCGCAACTTCTTCAAATTTTTCACCATGGGAGTGTCCATTGACTTGTAGTGCATCATGCCAAGTTTATGAAGGATCTTAATGGTGTATTTACCTAGTCCAACAAAGATTTCTTCAAGCTTTTACCAAATTTCCAATCCCAAATAGTAATGCATAGGACCAAGATCCTTCATCTCAAAATTCAGAAGTTAGCTCCCTCTTACACTAGACAATGAGAACTTCATCCCCTATCATAAAAAAATCATCTACATATAGCAACAAAATCAAGAGCTCACCTTCAACGACTTTGAAGTACAAATTTGAATCAGCATCGCTCTTTTTTAAACCAAGGCTCAACAAATAGCTATCAATGCAAGAGTACCATGCACGAGGAGCCTACTTAAGCCCATACAAGGCTTTCTTCAATTTTCAAACATGTGTCTCTCTATCATGAATCTCAAAGCCTTGAGGCTAATGACTCCATTCAAAAAGGCAATCTTGACATCCATTTGATGCAATTTCCAACCTACAATAGAAGCAAGAGCAATAATAGATCTAATAGAAGAATGCCTCGCAACAGGAGCAAATGTATCTTCATAAACCTCTCCCTCTTTCTGGGAGAATCCTTGGGCCACAAATCATGCCTTGTACTTCTCAATACGTCCATCAGCTACATGCTTGATTTTGTAGATCCATTTGGAATACACAAGTTACAACAGATTTCCCTTCAGGTCTTGGGAAACCTATATACTTCTTTGGCCCCTTGCTTTCTCTAAAAGTCCCACGAGGTGTTGCATGTCCTTCGACTTCTTTCAAAGTTCTTTTAAGTCAAGCAAGTCTCTTTCTAGTCTCAAGTGCAGTGACTCTTAGGGAGTCAACAAATTCATGTGGATCATCAGACTCTTCATGAGGATCTTGTTCCAAAGGTTTAGGTTCTTTGGATTTCAATTGCACATTCTTTGGAGCTACCTGCATCTCATGATCAGATTCCAAGTGTGATCCCCTTAGACTTCCAAAAAGCAACATCCTCATCAAAAATGGAATCCCTGCAAGTTTCAATAGAACGTTGTCCTAGTACATAGACCTTGAAGGGGCCTTTGAATTTTCATTGTAGTCAACAGAAGTTCCCTTCTTCCTTTTCTCCTTGGGCACATGAATATAAACAAGACAACCAAAAATTCTTAAATGCTCAACATTGGGTCTATCACCTATGAAGACTTCTTCAAGAGTCTTGTAATCCAAGATAAAATGTGGACATCTATTTTTAACATTAACAGTTGTCTTTGAAGCTTCTCCCCATAAAAATATCGGCAGCTCTTGATCATGAAGCTTTGGCAGCGTCCACAATAGTTATGTTCCTCCTTTCGGCAATTCCATTTTGTTGAGGATAGTAGGGAACTATCTAGTATTAGCTCCTTCTTAATTTTAGCATCCTTGCAGAAAGCAATCAGCTCCTTGGATACATACTCTCCTCTATTGTCATACCTTAAATTCTTGATCCTTCTTCCTGTGGCATTTTCAACCTATGCCTTGAATTCTCAAAACCTTTCAAATACTTCATGCTTGGATTTCAAGAAGTGAATCCATGTTTTGCGTTGAGTAATCAACAATGAAAGTAACATAGTACGAATGACCAGCCAAGGATTTGTCAGACATTAGTTGAAAAACATCAAAATGCACAAGATCCAAGATTCCTTTGGATCTAATATCACTGTTAGTACATCGTCCTTTGACATTTTTCCCAAGAGCACATCTTTAACAAACTCCATCATGTTCAATCTTGATTTCGGGTACACCTTTAACAAAATCTTTCATTCTAGACAAAGCTTTATAACGAACATGAGTGTACCTTCGATGCCATAGTTCACAAAGATCAGATGTGTTGTGTATCAAGGCTTGAATTGAGCATCCAAGGAGATGATATAGGCCTCCAATTCGTACACCAATGACCTTGGCAAATTCAAAGGAGTCCTTCCATACTAGAAGTTGTCCATCAATGAATGCAATTCTATACAGATGAAATAGACAACAATTTCTTCTTCAAACCAGGAACATATAAAATATTGTTAATAAGTACATTACCTCCTAATTCCAATTAGAAGGATGAATAACCAATTCCTTTGACTTCATACTTTCCATTGTCTCCAAGCTCAACCCTTTGAGTTATCTTCTTTTCAACCAATTCAGAGAGATTCTCACGGCTTCAAGTCATGTGCCTAGAGGCACCACTGTCCACCAACCAAATTTCATCACAACCTGCAATGGAACCTGTAAACGCAAAATAAAGTGAATATTCATCATCATAATCTTTCCTTCTAGGCCTCCTCTTATGAGATGACTCATTCAGGTCAGTTGCAGGAGCATGGTGCTTCCCTTTCCTTTTTTCTATCATCATTCCTTTAATAATCGTTCCTTTGAGGACACCTGTTTTGATAATGACCATATGCTTGGCAACGATAGCATTGAACATTTGTCATGTCTCTTCTATCATGAGACGGAGGACGAGGTCTTCTTTGTGGAGCAGGTCCTCTTCCTGGAGAAGGTCTTGCAGTAGATCTTGAATTAGGTCTTCTACATGTACTTCTTTGAAATCTTCCAAAATTTCTTCTACCTTTGATATATTTTTAGTGAGGTACAAAAGCTTAAAAATCTTCACCTGGATTTGAAATCTTGCCTCTGGATAGGAGCCTTGACTCTTCTTTAGTGCAAGCAGTAGTCGATAACTTGTTAGAGTTATGTGCATTTTCTCTACCACATGTAGGTGCATTTTCTCTGCCACTAATACCTGCTGCAAAAGAATCCCTAAATTCAAGCAGGCCACCCATTGCTACAACGACTAATTCTTTGTTGGATACTTGTTCATCAATAGCTTTCAGTGGATCTCTTATTTGAGATATTCTTACGAGGTATGATGCCAGAGTATCATTCTTTGTCATCTTGACATCACGAAGTTGACCCCTTAGACTTATAGATTGATTAATGTTGTTGATGGTGCACAATCCAATGAGGGCATTCTTGGAAAGTGTAACTAGGTTCGGTCTTCATAATGACCTGTAATTATGAATTTATGTAATGAAGACAAAGATAATAAAATTTGTTTTGTAATACTTGCCTCATAGGTTTTATGAGCAAGGAAGTTTTTATTATAGGTCAAAGACTTCTTCTTCATGTATTTGGGGGTTTGTCATCTTGTCATAAATATAAATAAGAGTCATGTACATGAAGAAGTGTTACACGACAAATATTGATGTAATTTTTATGCTCCAAGACCTTGTCAATCATGTTCCTTAAAGTCGGCTCAAACGTGTTTAATACACCCCTTGACAAGTCGGCCTTCCAATAGAGATCATGTTGGCCTAGAAGAGGGAGACAGTCCCTATAAATAGGAGGGATTGCGGCCTCATTTGAGTACCACAATTTCGGTCATGCTCTGAGATTACAGTGCAAGGTTGAGATCTGTAATTTGGTGCGAAGGAGGATGACACTACAGCGAAGAGGAAGGGCTTTCACACTCAGACTTGAGTCTGTTTCATCTTATAAAGTCTGCAAGTTAGTGCGAGAAAATGACTGGAATCATGAACAGAAGATAAGGTAGACCGAGGGCTACCTCAACAAAAGAAGAATTGGTAACACAGTGTGCAAGGTAAAGGAAGTACAACAAAAAGAGAAGACTAGGTAGAGAGGCATGCGAGAAAGATCAAATCAAAGGAAAGGCAGTGCCAGCCTCTGTCATTGATCTCTCTCTCTCATAAGCTCAGTAATATACACAGCCTGAAAGAAGAAGTCATCACAGAGAAGAAAAGGACCTATGTATAGGGCATCAAAGATAGATAAAGATAGGCCAAGAAGAAGTCTCTAAGAGACCGAGATTAGTTGAAGGAAGGACATGATGGGAGCTCACTATGAAGAGCTAGGAACCGAGCTTTCCTAATACTGCTGCAGAATGGTGCAGAAAAGAAGATCAACACAAGGAGCCTAGAAGAGCAGTGACAAGGTCTTGGAGGCAGACTGGTGTCAAGGGTCTAGGTCATGGTTATGGCACTCGTCAATTAAAGATCTATAAGAATTATTATCAGGTTTTCCTCTCCAAGAGGGAGAGGTTTTGGCCTTGGCTTACTTGCCTAAATTTTATGTCTCTTGTGCATTTGATAATTGACTTGATGAAGAACATAATGTGAAAATTCCTGAAACTACTTAACAAAAAATTCTACTGCAGAAATCTGGTTTACTTCTCCTACTTTTGTTTTTATATTTACTAGTTATTTTCAGAAATATTCAGAAAACAACAAAGTAAACACACTGCAAATCTACACATACCTACAGATCAGGTACTGAAGAAATAAGCTCACATGACAAAGGACACATAAGATTTTTCGGACAAATGTCCCCGAAAAACTGCAATGTAGGAAAACCGGTGCAACAATTCTTAGAGGGTTTTATTATTATGCAGAATTCTGAATACATTCAAGGGCACCAGACATGGTTTGCCCAAACAGAGAATCTCAGCAGATGTACCTTTCTCTCGGAGACAGAAAATATGGTTGATTCAGTTGAGGATGAAGAACCTCACAGGTGCCTACGCAGTCACTGTGTCACCCTTCAGTGTGGTTGCTTCACACCTTCTGGATCTGCTGAAAACGAGCCCTTTCTGGCCCATTGGAACCCCAACGCTGCCTTTCCCAACTTTGTGTCAGCCCTCCAGCCCTGCGTGAGCCTCTGTGCAGCTCTTGTTGGGCCTGCGTCACCCCTGTTGGGCCTACGCTGCCTCGCTCTGGTTGGGTCTGCGTCACTCCTGTTGAGTCTCTACATTGCTCTGGTACAGATCTGCCTCTCTGCCAATGGATTCTCGGCCTCGGATCTGAAATCCCACTGTCGATCTGCCCCTCACTGCACTACAAGCTCACTCAAAAATTCTCAGCAAACTGCACCCCAGAATTTCGACTTAGCTCAAGTGTTGCCACTATGTGTGTGTTCACCAACAGACACCAAGCCTTCCTTCAATACTTTTCTCGTTGAACATTCAACGGTCGTGATCTAATCTCTAATCGATGACTAAGATTAGAAAAGACTTGATCCACATCACTTAGAACATTCTCACCCACATGTTTAATTAATTCACTTTAATTATTTAATTTCCCTAAGTTAGACTTAAGGTCTCCATTAAAATAATTAATTATTTGAATAACTTTCACACCGGGTAGAATTTCTCCAAACGATTTATGGGTCTTGGAGATCTCATGTGTTTTAGCCCCTCCACAAAGTTTCAGAGCTAGAGCACATCCGATGCTACCCAAAATCTCAACACATAATAATGTAAGAAAGATAAGATCTAAGTGAAAGAAGCATAACGAAATCACAAGTAATTATCATGAATAGAGAAATTGAATTAATTGCCCTAATTTCTCAACACGGTTTCAAAGCTAAGGTGTTGAAGACAAGGAAGGGCAGTTTAGCGAGAAGACATAAGGATCAAGTTTTGAGAAGGAAGTCAAAGATCAGTTTTCAAGGAAAGCTTCAACGAAAAGGGATCCACTTTGAAAAGTTAAAACCCTAGATCCAAGGAAGAAGACCTTCATTCAAAAAGCAATTTGCATAAATTGGAGAAACCCTCAAGCCATCTCAAGAAGATCAACAACCTAATTCAAATGACCTACACATCAAGAAGGTAGTCCTTACCATCAAAGATTCTAAAGATATTTGGTGTTGAACCCTAATCAACATTGTTGAAAACATCATCAAGTCAACATTCTGTTGAAGACATTGTTCAACACCATTGAAGATTTCATCAAATTATTATTATGTTGAAGTCATCATCAAGCTATCCCTAAACATCAAGGATTCAAGGTGATCTAGCCCTCTTCACATCTCTTGAAGAAGCCAATCCAAGAAGGAGCTCCTGCTGACTATATCATCATCAACAAGGAAATTGATAGAAGAAGAAAGCATATACTCAAGTAAGTATCTTAATGTCTTCATATGAATCTGTCAGAACAACTTTTTGCAAGAAAGCAACAAATTATCTGAGACTACAAACTTTCTTGCATGGAAGAAAATGACAGATCTAAGTTTGATTGAAAATGAAGTTATGGACTATATCAAAGGGACGGTAACTAAACCTTTAAAGGAAGACACTCAAGCTCATAGGGAAACATAAGAGCCCGGAGGATTGTTATAGAATCCATAAAGGACTCTCTCATCCCCTATGTATCAAAACTAGAATCTTCAAAAGAAATATATGACAAATATTGGTGGAGTTGTTCTCGGTGGGTACTGCAGGGGAAGTAATATCTCTAAGACAAGAACTATACAAGTTGAAGTTGTCAAGAGAGGAAGGAATCACTTCATATTTTATGAAGATTTCTGAAATACGAGATCAACTGCAAGAATTGTGCAAAGTAATGTCCGATAGAGAAATGTCTACAGTGGTGTTGAATGCTCTACCAGAGTGATGGGGAAACTTCACTCCAAGTATCTATGCGAAGAAAGAAGCAACACCATTCCAGGATATATGGTCTCTTTGTAAGATAGAAGAGACAAGGTTAAAAGCTAAAGTTGGTATAGGATCAAATGAAGAGAATCAAGCCTATAGGGAAGATTTGGTAAGTCTGGTCCTCAGAAGAAAAGAAGAAACATGGATAAGTTACGATGCTATGGATGTAATGAACTTGGGCACTATAAGAAGGATTGTCCCAAATCTAATAAGGACAAGAGGAAAAAGGAAGAATCCCATGTCATCGGAGAAATAAAAGAATCAGATTCAAAGAAATCTAAGAAAGAAGTGAAAGATCTCTATTATGATTGAGATCATCTTCCTCTTTAAGAGGTATCTGTCGGTTGTAAGATATTATGAAGCATTAGATAGATACATCACTTTGGAATTGGCATCATGATGGAAGCATTAAAGTAGGAGTACTTGTCATAGGAGAATTTCTGAAAAAAATTTATGTGACATCTATGCTATGAGATAAAAGTGACTCCTGGGAACCTCACCATAGAAGGCAGTCATCAAGATCAATGGTCATTATTCAATAATCAATAAGGAAGCAAAATTTTGGGATTAGGATATGATGACATATTGATGGAGCAGGTCAAGGGAATAAAACTCTTCATTCTAAGGAAACCTGCTGCAGGACGACTCAAAAGGAAAAGAATAAGGTACATGTATATATCATAGCTTTAAAAATCAGCCAGACAGGCTCGGAATCGGCCGAGTCAACCGAGCCAGAACCCTGGCTGGACCGACTTGGTAGAAAAACTGGTCTGGAGGCCAGTTTGTGACCGAGTCAGCCGAACCATACACCGACTCGACCAGCTCGGTCACAAATTGACCAACTCGACCGAGCCCGAGCTAAACTGGCTGAGCCACTCCAAACCAACCGCGGGCCCCTCTCAAGCTAAAAATCGGACTTCAAAACTAATTTTTTGTTGTTGTTAGTGTTTTAAGCAAGGTTCTAACCCCTCCTTGTCCTATTAAAGCTACCCAACCCCTCTCATTTCCTCACATCTATCTCATTGAATTTGAGTGAGCATTTGTGAGGAATTTGTGAAGAGTTGTGAAGTTGGTTTTGGAGCAGCTTTGAGGAGTCCTTTGGGCAAGCTTTGGAGCAGCATTGAGGAGTTGGTTTGTTAGAGCAGCATTGAGGAGGCTAGAGCCTAGAGGTTTTTTTTTTCCCTTCTAAAATTTGTCTTTGCTAGTTTTATTTTTTTTGCAAATCTGAAAATGGTAAACATAGTTTTTTGTAAAAGAAATGAACATAGAATGAATAGTCTTTTTGGTTTTCACTTTCAGATTTAAACCTTTTCTTTCCAAGTCAAAAACTCAGTCCAAAATGGCCCCTAGAATGAAAGACGCTGCTTGGGCATATGCTGCAATGGTTGATGATCAAATGCATTGCAAATTTTGTAAGAGAAAAATTAAGGGGGGTGGAGGGGGCATTCATAGACTGAAACTACATTTGGCTGGTCTTAGAGGCCAAATTACTCCATGTGAAGCAGAAGAAATTGGGGAAATTAGGAAGGAGTTGAGAGAGCAATTTCAAAAGTTTGAGGAAGACAAAGCTAGTCAAAAAGAAATAGAGGTTGAAATTGGGAGGAAGAGAAATATACAACACATGATGGCTGCCAACCCAACTTTTGATTATGAGGGTTCTTCATCTATCCCTTGCACTAATGCATCAAACCCCTTTCGCTATGTTCCTCCCTCTATGGAGTCTATTTCTGAAAAGGGTAAGGGTGCAATGAGAAATAGGGGTACTATCAAAATTTTTGTCATACCCTCTTCTCCATCTGATAGTGCACATGGTCCTAGTCCTACAAGTACAGAGGTCAAGTGCAGCCCACTTTAAATCAGCATTGGAAAAAAGAATTGAGAGAAACTGCTTGTGATTACATTGCTAGATGGTGGTATGATGCTGATATTCCCTTCAATGCTACTCGTTCACCATATCATGAACCTATGTTTGATGCCATATATGTTGTTGGAAAGGGCTTCAAAGGCCCTACTATGCATGAGTTAAGAGGATCTCTTTTGCAAAAAGAGATTGTGTCCATTGATGATTATTTGAAAGAATCAAAAAACTCATGGGCACATACAGGATGTACCATCATGTCAGATGGATGGATTGATCAGAGGAATCGTATCATCATAAACTTTCTTGTCTTTTGCCCATGGGGAACCATGTTTCTAAGATCAGTTGATGCATCTGATAGGGTGAAAGATGGACACTTCTTGTTTCAGCTTTTGGATGAAGTTGTTGAAGAGGTGGGGGTGGCAATTGTTGTTCAAATCATCACAGATAATGCCTCTAACTATGTTCTTGCTGGTAAATTGTTAGAGGAAAAACAACCAACCATCTTTTGGACCCCATGTGCTGCACATTGCATAGACCTCATGCTTCAGGATATTGGCAAAATAGATTGGATCAAGAACACTATAAAGCATGCCAAAAGCATCACAAAATATATTTACAATCACTCATGGATTCTGAATTTGATGAGGAAACACACAGGGGGCAAGGAAATTATTAGGCTTGCCATCACTAGATTTGCAACACACACATTGCAATCTATGCTTACCCAACATAGAAACTTGCAAAAGTTGTTTTATAGTGATGAATGGAATGAATGTCAGTGGGCTCGCAAACAGGATGGCAAAGATGTGAAAAAGAAAGTTAATGAAGAAATATTTTGGAAAAAGGCAGTAGAGATTGTGAAACTTGCTAAGCCACTGGTTAAGGTGTTGCGGTTGGTGGATGGGGAAAGATTGGCTATGGGCTTCATTTATGAGGCTATGGATCAAGAAAAGGAGCAATTAAGGGCAGCATACAAGGACAGAGTGTGTAAAATTATGGGCCCATTTGGGCAATCATTGATCAAAGATGGAACAATCAACTCCATCGCCCTATACATGCAGCTGGGTATTTTCTGAACCCAAGGTATCATTATAAAGCTCGGGAAGCAAGAGCTTTGACTAGGGAGGTTAGAGATGGATTGATTGACTGCATTGATCACATGATCCCCACAGAGAGTGGCCAGTTGCAGATACACAATCAGATCACTATGTTCAGCCAAGCCACAGGTACCTTTAGCAAGAACCTTGCAAGGATTGCAAGGGAATCAGATGATCTATGTAAACAAAGAATTTCAATTTTCAAATTCATATTTTATTATTTTGTATAATTGTTTATAATTTCAATTTCAAAGTTGGATATAACTTGTTGCGCTAGCTGAAACTCATTTTTTGCAGCACAATGGTGGGAGGCATTTGGTAGCCGAGGCATTTGGTAGCCATTGTAGCCATTGTCCTGAATTGCAGAGGTTTGCAACCCGCATTTTGGGTCAAAATTGCAGTGCTTCTGGGTGTGAGCGCAATTGGTCTGTCTTTCAGAGGATTCACACAAAGAAGAGAAATCGTTTGGAGCAAAAACAGTTAAATGATCTAGTGTATGTCCAATACAACCTTCAACTAAGACACAACCAATTGTTGAACAAAAGACTTGATTCAGATCCCATTATGTTGGAGGATATTGATCCAACATCAAATTGGGTAGTGGAGTCTTGTCCACCAAAGTTTGACTCTGATGAGGATATTAGTGTGGGGATGGACTTTGATACACAGGTAGAGCCTCTGCTCAATGTAGATCCACTAGTAGCAGGCCCAGTCCCAACTCGAAGTCCTCCAGTTGCTGCCCTAGGCACTTCCTCTAGTCAGCCGCGACAGAGGCGCATAACTCGTCTATCTCAGGCTCAACGTGCTACAGTTCTAGTTGAGGATGTTGATTCAGAGGAGGAGGAGCGAGCGGTTTCCCCCTTTGGTTCAGAGTTTGAGGCAGAGGATATTGGCTTGTCAGATGTCTAGCAGTAGTGACGATTCATGTTTTGTTGTAGAGGCCATTTAGAGCCTCCTTGTTTGTGTTTTTTGTTTTGATCTCTATATCATCATCATGTAATGGACAGTGCACTGGGTGCAATTTTGATATAATGGATATATTCAAGAGCGAACTTTGATCATATGTTGCCTTTTGTCTATATTGTAATGCTTTGTGTTTGAAAACATGAATGAAAATCTTTAAAATTATGTTTTTTTATAAACAAATTAATATTTAATGTATTTTTTACAAAGACCGAGTCATTGAAATTGAAGCAGTCGAGTCGATATTGAGTCGGAGTCGGAGCCAACCCTCGGCCATTTCGGAACCCGAGTCCGATTTTTAAAACACTGGTTTATATATGCTGACACTAGATGTTATGAAGTCATGTCATGTGGTTGTAGGTAGTATAGTTCTCTCTTTAGAAGTATGATCAAAATAGAAAGCAGGAACTCTTCTGATGCATAGGTTGCCAAAAGGCATGATCTACACTAGATGAAATCAATATAATATGTCCTTATATGAAATATGAGGTGATTATACATTATGGAAGTTCCTGGGAATGAAATAAAATTGTGCGGAGAAATAAAAAGGAAGAGATCGTGAAAAGTACAACCATGGAGAGAAGCAGCCAACATCCAAGGAAGCCAAGAAGACGTGACTAGAAAATCTCCTGGGAAGATATGTAGACTCTGATAGAAGTCCGGAAAAGATGGAGACCCTTGACAATACATATCTTTAGGAGATGTGTCAATCTGTAAACAAAGGATGTTGATGCCTACAAGAAGATGTCATGGTGAAAGATCATCACTAAGGTAACTTT
Organism: Pinus albicaulis; assembly: GCA_034641835.2. Lineage (NCBI taxonomy): Eukaryota > Viridiplantae > Streptophyta > Pinopsida > Pinales > Pinaceae > Pinus > Pinus albicaulis. Next base: position 327,536,350 of record CM076583.1, read on the forward strand.
TGATTTAAAGTTCATATTTATAATTAATTAATATATGATGAGGGCTGCCAAAGGGAAGTATATGTCTTCCATAGGTTGGCAAACATATGGCAGGATGAGAGATCCTTGGGAGAAGTATGGTTCGAAGGAAAGCAACATGGCATGAAGCTAGACCAGATAAGAAGATTGATGGATCACTTTCTGATACAAGACATGACTCTTGGATGAAAGTGATGGATGATCTGTGCCCTATGTAGAGATCCCAAAGACATGTTTTGTTGTAGAGGCCATTTAGAGCCTCCTTAGTTATGTTTTTTGTTTTGATCTCTATATCATCATCATGTATTGATCCTTAAACAGTGCACTGGGTGCAATTTTGATATAATGGATATATTCATGAGCCTACTTGGATCATATGTTGTCTTTTGTCTATATTGTAATGTTTTGTGTTTGGAAACATGAATAAAAATCTTTAAATTTATGTTCTTGTACAAAAAAATTAATATTTAATGTATTTTTTACAAAAACCGAGTCATTGAAACCGAGTCGACTGAGTCATTACCGAGTCATTACCTCGGCCTGGTAGCTGACCGATTCCATTTTTTAAAACATTGATCGTCAGAGCCATTGTCTGCTACAGCAGCCTTGGAACTAGAAGCTTCCTTTTCCTTCTTCCTTTAAGGACAATTGCTGGTGAAGTGTCCAAGTTCGCCACATTGGAAACATTTGATCTCAAATCATGCTTCTTTTTCCCTTGTTGCTTCTTTGATTCCAGGGTTGTATCTTCCTCTTCCTCCTTCTTCCCTTGCCTACTCCGGTGTTGGTCTGCTTCTTGGTCATTCGATGGATCTCCTCTTGTCAGAGGATAGCCCACATATTGTCCCAGTTAGGAAGGTCCACTTTGCCCAAAAGGCTTTGGACAAATGTTTCCCAGTCCTTTGTGATTGCATCTACAACAGTCCTCACCATGACATCATCCTCCACCTTGACCCCCATGCCAGTCAGTTGATCCCAGATCGACTGAAGTCTGAAAAGGAAAGGATCGATTTCCTCTCCCTTGGTCATCATAAATAACCTCAACTGGTTCTCCAGAAGCATCTTCCTCTAGACGTACTTGCCTTGATACAATGTGGTTAAAGCTTTCCACATCTCATGAGTCGTCTTCTTCTCAGCTATGTGTGGTACCACGTGATATTTAACCCTGTCCATGATGAAGCACTTAGCATGTGTCGCTATTTCATTATGCTCTGCCAGGAGTTTCGCATCGGTTGGTGTAGCCAAGACACTCTCTACATGCTCCCTCAAGTCGTATGCCTCTAGGATTACCAAGATTCTGGCCTTCCAGATAACAAAGTTGCACAGGTCATCCAACCTATCCAGATCACGCAATTCGTGTGGTGCCATCTACTTAGATCTACTTTGTCAGAACAACTCTTCCTCTCCCCGCTTCTCAACTGAAGCTCGGATCTAGGGTCCTTGGTGAAAAGGCACCCTCTGCTCCCTCTGACAACTGATTTCCTCCTTGGAAATCTGCCAAACACAACGAATCATCTCTCTTCGATCACGCTACGATCGATCCTCAGATTTCTTTTGGCAATGAAAACTACTGAGCAGTTGTTCTCCTCCCACTCTTTGTCAACTTAGCTTAGGCTTAATTCTGCACCAACAAAATATTCACCCTACTAGCAACTACTGAAGATCTGCAACTCAACTTCCAGTTCACGACATTCTTCACAACAATCAATTACTGGACTACGTCACCCTGGCTGGCCTCTGCATGAGCAGACTGGCTCAGCGCAGCGACCGCGCAGCGCAAGCTGCTCCTGTGTCCCTCTAGAAGGCACTGTGTTGTCTCTGCGCTAGCCCCTGTGTCACTCTTGCTGCCTCTGCGTCCTTCTAGTGTTGCGTTCTCCTCCCCAGTTTCTCTGTTGCTGCTACTGCTTTCTGCAACATAGATTTTTTTAGTCGTCTTTCTGGAGATCCAGCTTGATCTGCAATCGCTCTAATACCATGTGAAAATTTCTTAAACTTGAGAAACCCTATGATCCAGGTGGATATTGGTGGTCACCCGCCTATTCCACTTGGGGCCCCACCATTGTCTCTTTCAGTTTTTCGGTTTCGGCACAACTTACTAATTTTAGCAGTTTTTCGGGTCTTGAACTTTCGGAGCCGTTTTGAGGCCCTAAACAACGTTTTTTGGAAAAACGGAGAGCAACATGGGTCCATGGACCGATGTTGCTCATTCAAAATTTGTAGTCCTCAGATAGATCTTTCTAACGAGGTATGTTACGTGTCAAACAGAGATCGTATGCCAAAGTTACGCCCCAGGGAAGTTGAAACACCAATTTACCCAAACGGGGCCCATAGTTTTGGCACTTCATCTCCTAGGGTTAGGGTTTTGGCTGTTTAGGATTTCCCATTGTTTCTAAATGATAAATAGGCCCTCGAGCCTCATTGTAACTCGGTTCAGAGGCCTGTAGCCGCCACATCTCTTCTCAGAGATAGCTACCAGCGCCCTAGCTAGTTTTATTTCCATTCTGTCTGTAAGCAAATTTCAGTTCTTTGATATTAATGAAATGAAGTGTTATTTCCGCTGCATCTTTGTATTTATGGTTATGTGTTTATTCTGTTGCGTTCCTGCATAAATCCGGATCAGTGGTATCAGAGGGGTCTGCATTTTCTCGATCCTTCTTTGCATGTCCCCAACGAGGTCGGGGTATAAGGAGTTAGGGCTCAATCTGGTGGAACCTTTGCAAGATCAGCCTCGCAAACCCCGACGGACGCCCATGGGGGACGAAAAGAAAGATGAGGGAGCAGGAGATCCTATCAAAATATTGCTCGAGGAGGCCCTCGAAAAACAAAGGAACGCGATGATGGATAACTTTGTTCAGATCCTTCAACGGCTGCCCACCGGCGGCGCATCTGCATCCAGCAGCCACTCTGGAAGTGCGACTCCTTTTAAGGTACAAGTAAATTTTGACATTCCCATATTTGAGGGTCAAATAGACGCAGATGCCGTAGATAGATGGTTGAATCTGTTAGAAGGATATTTCTCGGTTCATGACTTTTCAGACCGGGAGAAGATTATTTTGCACTCCTCAAAGCTACCCCCCATGTTAAGGACTGGTGGGAAACCTACTGTGAGAACAAGGACCAGACAGAACCCTCTCTGTTCTCAGCCGTACCAACTTGGAATTCTTTCCGAGATGTCGTCAAGGAACAGTACTATCCCGTGGGGAGCTATGAGGACAAGTACATACAATGGACCACGCTGCGACAACAAAGGGATCAAGATGTGCATGAGCTGACGAATATGTTCCATACCCTGCGCACAAAGTTGGGTATCAAAGATTCAGAGAAACATTTGGTGCTAAAGTATCGCAGTTGTCTGCACAGATACATTCAGGAGGAAATGGAGTTCCTCGACATCTCCTCGCTTGGTACGGCATACCGGTATGCTGCCAAGATTGAGCAGAAATTCAAACAGAAGAAGCGAGACTTTGGATATGCGAATCAAAAGCAAGGAAAAGGTGCTTCCAAACCGCAGAACAAAGGACAGAGCATGGCGGCTAAGGACAACCCGTCAAAGCCACAAGACAAGAACAACACCGTAAAGCCAAAGAAGGACACGGGAAAGTGGTGTGAGTTCCATAAGAGCTCCACTCACAACACAAGTGAGTGTCGGGCCAAACAGTCGCTAGTGGCCGAGATGAGGGCTTCTGAGTCAGATGCATGCTCTGACTCCGAATCAGAACCTGAAAAGGCGAATGAAAAAGGGAAACAGATTATTGATGCGGAGCCCAATGCCATTGTTGCCACTGCAAAGATCCAAAAGGAGGAACCAGAAGATCCAGAGGAGGAGGAACGTCTCTTCCACTCCCAGATGTGGGTAAAGGGCTCCCCGGTACGGTTCATTGTCGACAATGGGAGCCAAAAGAACCTCATTTCAGCAGACGCCGTGAAGCGGTTGGGCTTGCCGACCACAGCTCACCCACATCCATACACCCTCGGGTGGCTTCACCAAGGACGAGATCTCCGCGTCAGCCGGCAGTGTCGCCTTCCCTATAGCATCAAGCCCTTCACGGATGAGGTATTATGTGACGTTGCTCCTATTGATGTTTCTGATGTATTATTAGGATAACCATACTTGTGGAAGCGTCATGCTGTGTATGAGTCTCAACCTCGTGTTTTTATTGTTACTTTGGGAAATAAGTTGTACAGGATACCAGAGGTACCACCTCCTGTCGCTATCTCTTTGGTTACTGCAAAACAATGCAATAAGCTCATTTCCCAAACCAGGAAATTCGTTTTCCTGATGATCCGCCCCCAGGGCAAGAAGAAGACTGTGGCCACGACCTCCAGACAGGGCTCCTCTGCACAACAACAACAAATGGATAAGGTTGTGGAGGAGTACGGGGACATATTCACCTCACCCACGGGGGTTCCTCTGCACTGTCAGGTCAAGCACCCGATTGATCTGACCCCCGGTGCGCCGCTACCTAATGGACCGATCTATCGGCGCTCTGTTCTGGAGAATGATGAAATCAAGAGACAGATTCAGGAGCTGTTGCAGAAAGGTCACATCAGACCAAGTTCATCGCCATGTGGGAGCCCGATCGTGTTGGTACAGAAGAAGGATGGGACGTGGAGACTCTGTATTGACTATCGGGCGCTGAACAAGATCACTGTCCAGAATAGGTACCCAATCCCACAGATTGATGACCTTCTGGACCAACTCAAAGGTGCAAAATATTTCAGCAAGATTGACTTGAAGTCGGGGTATCACCAGGTACCGATTGAACCCTCCGATGTGTGGAAGACTGCCTTCAAAGCCAAGGAAGGCCTTTTTGAATGGCTGGTCATGCCTTTCGGGTTGACGAATGCTCCCGCCACCTTCATGAGGATGATGGATGACATCTTGGGGCCATTCACCAACTCATTTGTAGTGGTGTACTTGGATGACATTCTGATCTTCAGCCAGACTTGGGAAGAGCACCTTCACCACATCCGACAAGTCCTCCAAACACTGCGGCAACACAAGTTGTGTGCCGATTTGGAGAAGTGCACGTTTGGCATGACCCAGGTTCAATATCTGGGATACATTATTGATGAAAGGGGGGTGCATGTGGATCCAGCCAAGATCCAAGTCATTCGGGATTGGCCGGCCCCGACTACTATAACAGAGCTTCGCAGCTTTCTGGGTCTTGCTAATTTCTACCGTAGATTCGTGCTGGGATTCTCTCATATCACTTGGCCCTTGAGTCAAGTCACCAAAGGAGGAGCGAGAGCAAAATTCTTTTGGTCGGAACCTCAACGGAAGGCGTTCAAAGAATTGAAAAATCGCCTCTGTTCTGCCCCAGTGCTCACCTTACCAGACTTGCAGCAGCCATTTGAGATCGAGACAGATGCCTCTGACTATGCTATTGGGGCGGTTCTTACTCAACAGGGACATCCAGTGGCATATCACAGTGAGACATTGTCTGAGACAGTTCGCAAGTATCCCACCTATGACAAAGAAATGTATTCCATTGTGCAAGCCTGTCGACAATGGAAGCATTACATTTTGGGGAAGGAAACGATCATCCACACAGACCACCGGCCCCTGCAGTTCATACAGACACAAGGGAAGTTGCAGAATGATCGCCATCAGAAGTGGTCCACATATCTGCAACAATTTCATTTGAACATCAAGTACAAGAAGGGTAGCACCAATAATGTTGCATACTGCCTCAGCCGACCACCGATTGTGGCGCTCACCACCACTCCCAACTCTTGTGGGCATGAGACTTCTGATTGGCCGCTTCTCTACGAGAGTGACCCAGAATTCGGTCACACTTACAAGGCACTCTTGAGGAGTACGCAAGTTCCAAATTTTCACCTCCAAGATGCACTTTTATGTCACATGGGACACCTTTGTGTTCCTTCAAGCGAGCGTGCCAAGATGATGTGGGAAGCACACTACAGTCAAGTCGCTGGGCATTTCGGGGTTGAGAAAATAGTAGCAATCCTGCAGAAGTATTTCTATTGGCCGAACCTTCGAAAGGATGTCGAGAAGCACATCAGATCTTGCACTGCTTGTGCCATTGCCAAACCGACCATCAAGAAGCAAGGCCTATATACTCCACTACCTGCCCCTAGTCGACCGTGGGAATCCATCTCCATGGATTACATGTCGGGCCTGCCTTCTACTAAGAATGGAAATGACTGTGTTTTCGTGGTCGTTGACAGATTCTCGAAGATGGCCATTATGGCGACCTGTAAGAAGAATATCACAGCAGAAGCCACTGCTAAACTCTTCTTTGAACGAGTGTGGGTGCACTTTGGGATCCCACAGTCTATCATATCAGATCGGGATAGCAGGTTCCTCAGCACATTTTGGTCCAGCCTCTGGTCGATGTTGGATACCAAACTCACCAAGTCCACAGCTTTCCATCCCCAAACAGATGGCCAGACAGAGGTCGTCAACAGAATGATTGTACACATTCTGCGCATGTACAATTCAAAGCATCCACGCACATGGGATGAGAGCCTCCCCTATGTACAACATAGTTATAATCAGGCTCTCCACAGTTCAATCGGCCATAGCCCCTTTCAGGTGGGCTTGGGATTCCATCCACTATGTCCCATTGACGTAGCCATGCCATTTGCAGCTGCTCAGGCCAATTCAGCTCATGTCTAGTCTAAAGTTGACAAAGCCAGTAGCTTCATCGAGCGCATTCAACACATCCGCCAACAGGTTCATGATATATTGGACAGAGCCAATGCCAAGTACAAGCAACGCCATGATCAACACCGGGTGCCACACAACTTCCAGGTGGGTGACAAAGTATGGCTACATTTGCAGAAGGAGTGCCTCACTAGACCCCACCGCAAGCTTCGCCCGCTCCGATACGGGCCGTACACCATCACCAAGGCTGTAGGGAACAATGCATTCGAGCTCAGTATTCCACCATTCCTTGGTCTGCACCGAGTCTTCAATGTGGATCGCCTTCGTCCTTACTTCCCACCTCTACTGGACACCTCGGACATTGCAGAACAACTCACACCAACTGAGTTAAATCCAGACTGCATGGAACAGGCCACCACAGATTGCATCATGGACATGCAAATAAAGAACACTCGCCAGCAGAAGATCCAACTATATCGGGTTGTCAAAGCTGGCCAACTCCTGCACCAAGGAAAGTGGTTCACCAGGGACCAAGTTCAGCAAAAATTTCCTCATCTCATGGAGGAACTTAACGCAATGGGGACCATTGCTTCCTAAGGGGGGAGGAATGATCCAGGTGGATATTGGTGGTCACCCACCTATTCCACGTGGGGCTCCACCATTGTCTATTTCAGTTTTTCAGTTTCGGCACAGTTTACTATTTTTAGCAGTTTTTCGGGTCCTAAACTTCCGGAGCCGTTTTGAGGCCCTAAACGACGTTTTTTGGGAAAACGGAAGGCAACATGGGTCCATGGACCGATGTTGCCCGTTCCAAATTTGTAGTCCTCGGATAGATCTTTCTAACGAGGTATGGTACGCGTCAAACGGAGATCGTATGCCAAAGTTACGCCCCTGGGAAGTTGAAACACCAATTTACCCAAACGGGGCCCATAGTTTTGGCGCTTCATCTCCTAGGGTTAGGATTTTGGCTGTTTAGGATTTCCCATTATTTCTAAATGATAAATAGGCCCTCGAGCCTCATTGTAACTCAGTTCAGAGGCCTGTAGCCGCCACATCTCTTCTCAGAGATAGCTACCAGTGGCCTAGCTAGTTTTATTTCCATTCTGTCTGTAAGCAAATTTCAGTTCTTTGATATTAATGAAATGAAGTGTTATTTCCGCTGCATCTCTGTATTTATGGTTATGTGTTTATTTTGTTGCGTTCCTGCGTAAATCCGGATCACCCTATTGTTAAATCTTGATTTACTTCTCCTACTTACATAAGTTATTAATCTGAGTATTCATAATTAACATCGAAGTAAATACATTTAACAGCCTACACATACAGATCAAATACTAAATAACATGCTCATAGACAAAGTGACACACAAGGATTTTCTGGACAAATTTCCCAGGAAAAACCCAATGTGAGAAAACCAGTGCTGCTAGCTTTTGGAATGTTTTTATTATTATGCAGATTCTAAGTACAACAATCGTGGGCACCAAAACTGGTTAACCCGACAGAGAAATATAAATGGTAGCAATACCTCTATCCAGGAGACAGAAAAATATGACTGATTCACACCCTCAAACAGGATTTATTGAACTCAGTTCCTTTCCGGCCTCTGGAAACACCACCGCTGCTCTGAAGCCCTCTGCGCTACTCAGGAAGGTCCTATTTCACCCTAGAAGGGGTTACGCTGCCATTGTGTTGCCCTATCTAGGCCTGCATTAGCCTTGCTTGGCTCCTGCTGCCCCTGTTGGGCTCTTGGTTGGACTGTGTAGCTGTTGCCTCTGCACTGCTCTGGAATGCTCCTTCTCTGTCGTCGTTTTACTCTTGGCCTAGGATCAAACCATCCCGCTTGCCAATACTGCCCCTCGTTGCAGCTGAAACACTTCTGAAATTCTTAGCAGGCCACACCCTAGAATCTCAACTTAGCTTCAGTGCTCTGCCAGTGTGTGTGCTCTCCAACTGACCCCAAGCCCTTCTCTTATAGTTTTCTCGTTGGGAAACCAACAGCCGTGATCTAATCTCTAATCAACAGCTAAAATATTAATAGTTGCTTGATCTGCATCACTTAAGTCATTCTCATCACATGTTTTATTTAATTCACTTTAATCTTTTAATTTTCCTAAGTTAGACTTAGGGTCCTTAATTAAAAAGATTAATTATTTGAATAAAACTTAAACTAGATGGAATTCTTCTAAACGGTTTTTGGGTCTTGGTGATCTCATGTACTCCAGCTCCTCCACAAAGTTTGGTAGCTAGAGCACATCTGATGCTATCCCAGAAACCCAAAATATCAACAATATGATGATGATTATATTTTTGTTGGATTCCTCTTTCGGAGAGGTGCAAGATTGATCTAAAGATCATCTTGTTTGGATGAGAAGAACACATATTTTGATTTTATCTTCCACACATGTGCAAGGTTGGCCAAATTTGCTATGTAGGCTCACAAGCCCAACAGATGTGTCACACACCCTCATTGAAGGATATAAATTATAGAGAGATGATGCTCATTTCATCATCATCTCATCACACACATTCTACTTGTGTTCTGATTGGTTCATACAGCCTAGGAGAGGCTTCCTTTCCCTCAAACGTGTGAATCTGAACATGAAGAAGTTGTTGTAATTTTCGGACTGTTTTTAGGGTTTTTGGACAGCATTGACTTTGGGTCAACTCTTGGATTTTGACTTCAATTTTTGCACATAAATATCGATTTCTTGAGGTCACATTTGAGGGCACAAAAATCTAGGAGAAGCCTTTGATTGTTGTCCGTTAATTGTGCCTTGACTTTTGCATTAACCATTTTAGGTTTTGCGTTGATTTTTTGGATCTGTCTTTGAGGGGTGTGTGTGACACTTGGAGAAAGGCTGATTTGGTTGTTGGAGAAGTTGGTTTGACCAACTCGAGACTTTGTTGTCTAGGGCATCCTATTGACTGTTGTAACAAACATTTATCTATCCATTTGTTGAACAAGCAGAGTTACAAATTCTGATACATTATTTGGCTTGTCTTTTGTTGATCTATTTTTATGTTCTATCAACATTTTCCTTTCAAGTTTATGTGATTGCTAAATATGAATTGGGTCTTAAAGAAGATTGAAGTAAAACTGCATTTAAGCATAGAACATACCATGGTTATCTAAATTTAACATGGTATCAGAGTTGAGGTGAAGACAAAGCCCAAGATAGTGTGAAAAGCAATCACCGAAGAAGAAGTCATATCAAGGATCAATGGCCTCCACAAACAAGGGTTTCAAATCTGATGATAAGTTGACTGACAAGTCTGATTATCATGCATGGAAGATGTCTTTGGATTTGGTTTTGGAAGATCAAGATGTCATGGATTATCTATAGGGGAAGATCCATGAGCCTCCATCAAATGCATCTCCTTCCACAAAGACGAAGTATATAAAAGGGGAAATCAAAGCAAAGATGATTATCAGGGATTCAATGCATAAGCACTTGGTTGCTTACATCTCCAAGCTGGGCACATCTAGATTCTAAAGAGATGTATGACAAGTTGGTTAGCATGTTCAGGGCTAGCAATGCTAATCAAGTTCTTTTCTTCAAGAACAAGTTGAAGAATATCAAGAAGGTCAAAGATGAGTCCATCCAATCATATTTTATGAGGCTCATAGAAATCAGGAATGATCTCCTTGCCATAGGAGAAGAAGTAGCTGATCGAGAGCTCGTCCTCATTGCTCTAGGAGGACTTGCCCGAGACTGGTATGCATTTAATACTACGATTCTTAATAATAATGTGATTCCTAATTTTGATGAATTGTTGCCAAGATGCACTCAAGAGGAAACAGGAATGATGGAGAGAGTCCATCCCTCTAATGGAAATGGAAGTGACCCTACTGCCTTCACCGCTCAAGCTTTTTTTCTTCTTTTCATCATCTTGGATACTTAATTTTTTCTTGATATGTGGCAGTACTCCATGTTTTTTGAAAAGAATAGCTTAAGCATGTCATAATCTGTGATATCTCTATCAAAATCTATGACTTTGAACTACATTTCTTCCACCAAGGGTTTGCTTTTTACAAGCCATTGCACCACAATTTAGAATAACAAAGACAGCTAATACTGATTCTTCTTGGCAGAGAAGATGTGGACCCATCAACAACTGCAGCATATGGTTCCCTCGTAAAAAAATTAACATTTGTGCAGACATTTGCCACTAGAATGATGGTTCCGAAGGACTACATTTGGCCTGTCGATACAAGCTTTTATTTACAAGCACCTAAAGGTTGTACAAGATGATCTCTCTGCAGGGCTGGAAATATTTGCTGCTAATTTTTCCAATGATGAATATGGCATGATCGATCATCCGATAAGGGAATATCTTCATTTTGTTGACAACAAGAATTTCACCATTGCTGCCAATTTTTTTATTATTCAAACTAAAAATATATATAATATCCCAAGTCAACCATGTATTCACCTGTCAATGGCTATACTCCTCATTTTTAATGTCTACATTTTCGAACAGTTTTATACCAGCTCGTGTTAGATGGAGATGGTTGCATGGGTTATGAAATTCCTCTAGATTGTTTAATGACAAACCTGTTTCCAAGAGTGATCAAGGGCATCCTGCGTGCCAAAGTGTGTGTATATATATATATATATATATATATATATATATATATATGTATACTTGCATCATTCAGGAGAATTTTTAGACCTCTTATGCATTTGACAATATCTATCCATTACTTCAACCATGAGGCATTACTAAATATCAACCAGCTGCAGTTTGGTTGAATGTACAGGTATATCTTTCTAATTTCCATATCTATTGTTCCATTTCACAGTTGTGAACTTTTAGTAAATTCTTTTCTAGAAAGTACCAAGATTCTTTTGTGGGTGTTGTTTTCAATGATTTCTCTCAAGCTTTGTTTTTTTTTCTTTTCATCATTTTGGATATTTAAATTTTTCTTGATATGTGGCAGTACTCCATGTTTTTTGAAAATCATAGGTTAAGCATGTCACAATCTATGATATCTCTATCAAAATCTATGACTTTGAACTACATTTCTTCCACCAAGGGTTTGCTTTTTACAAGCCATTGCACCAAAATTTAGAATAACAAAGACAAATATAATACTGATTCTTCTTGGCAAAGAAGATGTGGACCCATCAACAACTGCATCATAGGTTCCCTTGTAAAAAATTTAACATTTGTTCAGACATTTACCACTGGAATCATGGTTCCGAAGGACTACATTTGGCGTGTCAATACAAGCTATATTTACAAGCACCTAAAGGTATTGTACAAGATGATCACTTTGCAGGGCTGAAAATATTTGCTTCTAATTTCTCCAATGATGAATATGGCATGATCCATCATCCAAAAAGGAAATATCTTCAGTTTGTGGACAACAAGAATTTCACAGTTGATGGCATCCTAATCGATTTCTCTGTAACAACATCAGAGGCTATAGGTATGTCTAACACACCCCCTTACCTAATCAGAAGTGGTCACTACGCTAACCCAAGAAGCTGCAGTTATGAGCATGGGGTCAAATTTCCTTTTCTTTTCTTTTTAACTAACCCTAGGTAAGTAGGTGGTTTGTCAATGCCAACCATGTAAATATTTTCACCTTCAAAAGGAGATCTAACTTTCTATACCATTGCCGCCAATTTTTATTATTATTCAAACTAAAAATATATATAATATCCCAAGTCAACCATGTATTCACCTGCCAATGGCTATACTCCTCATTTTTAATGTCTACATTTTTGTACAGTTTTATACTAGCTCGTGTTAGATGGAGATGGTTGCATGGGTTATGAAATTCCTCTAGATTGTTTAAAGACAAACCTGTTTCCAAAAGTGATCAAGGGCATCCTGCGTGCAAAAGTATATATATATATATATATATATATATATATATATATATACTTGCATCATTCAGGAGAATTTTTAGACCTACACCCATGTGGAAATCAAAGTCCAAACCAATCTAAGTGTCACCAATAATTCTAATAGAATTCTCATTCTGTGTTTGTTGACTGAATGTGATCTGATTTCACTAAAAAGAAGAGGCATCGATTGCCACCATCATAGTACATCGAATTCATTGCTTGATTGGAGGATAGGTTCCTCGAATTATGCTAAACAAAGTATAAAGACCTTGAAGCTGCTTCAAACTAGCCCTGAGCCTAGCGAATTTGTCTTCTATGCCTCCTTGATAAGTTGAAATCGATCCAAACCCTAATTTATCCATGACTCCATCTCTTCCAAAGAGCAAGGCACTGGTCTTCCACTGGTGATCACTTTAAAGAATATTTTTCTTCACCTTCTCTCTTTCTTTCTAGGCCTAGCCTACATAGGTCACCTAGGGCATCACTTATCTCACAATCTAGCCATCAAAATACTTCTATTCTTTATCCACAATTGTGTTGATGTGTCCTCTAGAAGCCCTCCAAATTTGAGGCAATTCCGACGATCAGATGTTGAGAAATAGCAAGCTCTAGCTCAGGGACCGTTTCTTGCCTTAGGTTTCCCTTCGCTAGTGACTTCATTTCGATCATTGCATCAAAACCAAAGAACATTTTTCCTTTGATTCTCTTCTCCTCCATAATTAGGTCAAGCCCCTCATTACGTGATCAACTCCATACCTCTGTTTTAAAAACCGGCTGTTTCGACTCCGACCAGGCTTGGTCGATCGAGCCATTAGGCTGGTCGGTCCGACTAGGTACAAAACCAGTCAGGTTGGCTGGTTTGTTACCGAGCCGGCCGGTTTTTGTACCGGCTTGGTAACAAACAGGCCGACCAGGCCTGGCCCGAGTTAACTCGACCGAGCCAAATCTGCCGGCCGGTGGGCCCAAAAAATCGGATTTTGTGGACTTGAAACCGGATTTTATTCCGCTGTTAGGTTTTTTTGAGGTTGTCTAACCCCTCCCCATGCTATTTAACTAACCCAACCCCTCTCAATACCTCACATCTTTCTCATTCAATTTGCTTGAGCATTTGTGAGAGTTTTCTGAAGATTGTGGAGTTGGTTTTGGAGCAGTTTTGAGGAGTCTTTTGGGCAAGTTTTGGAGCAGCAGTGAGGAGCTTATTGGGCAAGCTTTGGAGAAGCATTGAGCTAGAGGAAGCTAGAGGCTAGAGGTATTAATTTTTTCTCTTCTAAATCTGCCTTTGTTTGTTTTATTTATTTAGCAAATCTAGCATTTGCCATTTGGTGAAAGAAATGAACATGGAATGAAGAGTTTTTTTTTTTTTTTTTTTCATGTTCAGATTTAAACATTTTATTTCCAAGTCAAAAACTCAGTCCAAAATGGCCCCTAGAGCAAAAGACTCTGCTTGGGCATATGCTGAAATGGTTGGGGATCAAATGTTTTGCAAATTTTGCAAGAAAAATTAAAGGAGGGTGGAGAGGCATTCATAGACTAAAACTACATTGTTTTGAGTATTGAGCCAAATTACCGCATCATAAAACACATACCAAACATTGAGAGAAATTAGGAAACGGTGGAAAGAACAATTGAACAGAGTTACAGGCAAGAAAAATAGGCAAAAAGAAATACAGGCTGAAATTCGGAGGAAGAGGAATCTACAACATATGATGGCTGCCAACTCAAGTTTTGAATCTTTTGATCATGAGGGTTCTTCATCTATCCCTTCCACTGATGCATCAAAAAACCCCTTTCGCTATGTTCCTCCCTCTATGGAGTCTATTTCTGAAAAGGGTAAGGGTGTATGAGAAATAAGGGTACTATCAAAAGTTTTTTTGTGCCCTCATCTCCCTTTGATAGTGCAACTGCATATGGTCCTAGTCCTCCAACTGTGTAGCCCACTTTAGATGCTCATTGGAAAAAACAATTGAGAGATATTGCTTGTGATTACATTGCTAGATGGTGGTATGATGCTGATATTCCCTTCAATGCTACTCATTCACCATATTATGAACCTATTTTTGATGCCATATATGCTGCTGGAAAGGGCTTCAAACCTCCTACTATGCATGAGTTAAGAGGATCTTTTTTGCAAAGAGAGATTGCAAACATTGATGATTATTTGAAAGAGTTCAAAAACTCATGGGCACGTACAGGATGTACCATCATGTCAGATGGATGGACTGATCAGAGGAACCGTACCATCATAAACTTTCTTGTCTTTTGCCCACGGGGAACCATGTTTCTAAAATCAGTTGATGCATCTGATAGGGTGAAAGATGCACAGTTGTTGTTACAGCTTTTGGATGAGGTTGTTGAAGAGGTGGGGGTGGCAAATGTTGTTCAAATCATCACAAACAATGCCTCTAACTATGTTCTTGCTGGTAAATTGTTAGAGGAAAAACACCCAACCATCTTTTGGACCCCATGTGCTGCACATTGCATAGACCTCATGCTTGAGGATATTGGCAAAATAGACTGGATCAAGAACACTGTAGAGCATGCTAAATGCATCAAAAAATATATTTACAATCACTCATGGATTCTGAGTCTGATGAGGAAATACACAGGGGGCAAGGAACTTATTAGGCCTGCCATCACTAGATTTGCAACACATTTTTTGACATTGCAATCTATGTTTGCCCAACATAGAAACTTGCAAAAGATGTTTTCTAGTGATGAATGGAATGAAAGTCGGTGGTCTCGCAAACAGGATGGCAAAGATGTGAAAAGGAAAGTCGTTGAAGAAATATTTTGGAAAAAGGCAGCAGAGATTGTGAAACTTGCTAAGCCATTGGTTAAGGTGTTGCGCTTGGTGGATGGGGAAAGATTGGCTATGGGCTTCATTTATAAGGCTATGGATCAAGCAAAGGAGCAGATAAGGGCAGCATCCAAGGACAGAGTGGCTAAGTATGGGCCCATTTGGGAAATCATTGATCAGAGATGGAACAATCAACTCCATCGCCCAATACATGCAGCTGGGTATTTTTTGAACCCAAGGTATCATTATAAAGCTCAGGAAACAGGAGCTTTGACTGGGGAGGTTAGAGATGGATTGATTGACTGCATTGATCGCATGATCCCCACAGAGAGTGAGCAGTTGAAGATACACAAGCAGATCACTATGTTCAACCATGCCACTGGTACCTTTGGCAAGAACCTTGCAAGGATTGCAAGGGAATCAGATGAGCCAGGTAAACAAAGAATTTCAATTTTCAAATTTATATTTTATAATTTATTATTTTGTATAATTGTTTATAAAATTATAATTTCAATTTCGAAGTTGGATATAAATTGTTGAGCTAACTGAAACTCATTTTTTGCAGCACAATGGTGGGAGGCATTTGGTACCCACTGTCCTGAATTGCAGAGGTTTGCAATCCGCATTTTGAGTCAAACTTGCAATGCTTCTGGGTGTGAGCGTAATTGGTCTGTCTTTGAGAGGATTCACACACACAAGAGAAACCGTTTGGAGAAAAAATGGTTAAATGATCTATTGTTTGTCCAGTACAACCTTCGACTAAGACGGAACCAATTGTTGAACAAAAGACCTGATTCAGATCCCATTGTGTTGGAGGATATTGATCCAACATCAGATTGGGTAGTGGAGTCTTGTCCACCAGAGTTTGACAGGGAGAGTTCACTTGACTTCGATTTGGAGATGGAGGCGACTATGCTCAATGTAGATCCACTAGTAGCAGACCCAGTCCCAGGCCATCCAGTTGCAGCTGCAGGCACTTCCTCTAGTCAGCCACGATGGAGACGCATAGCTCGTCTATCTGATTCTCAAGGTGGTAAGGGCAAGGGTATAGTTCCAGTTGAGGATGTTGATTCAGAGGAGGAGGCGGAGCAAGTGTCTTCCCCCTCTGGTTCAGAGTTTGGGGAAGAGGACATTGGCTTGTCACAGTCAGATGACTAGCTAGTAGCAGTAGTTACTAGTGACTATTCATGTTTTGTTGTAGAGGCCATTTAGAGCCTCCTTAGTTATGTTTTTTGTTTTGATCTCTATATCATCATCATGTATTGGTCCTTGGACAGTGCATTGAGTGCAATTTTGATATAATGGATATATTCATGAGCCTACTTTGATCATATGTTGTCTTTTGTCTATATTGTAATGCTTTGTGTTTGGAAACATGAATAAAAATCTTTAAATTTATGTTTTTGTACAAAAAAATTAATATTTAATGTATTTTTTACAAAAACCGAGTCATTGAAACCGAGTCGACCGAGTCATTACCTCGGCCTGGTAGCTGACTGATTCCATTTTTTAAAACATCCATACCCTTGACCTAATTTTGGGCCCACTTGGTCTCGTATGGTCCTGCAACTTATTGAAGCCAATTTCACAAAGACCACTCAGAATCCAAGTTTCCAAAAGGATTTTAGGGTCTATGAATATCCTTGACAAGTCATATACTCAAACCCTAGCCCTTATAATTCTCATAAGCCCTTCCTAGAGAGCCTTTCATCTTGCTTTCCAAGCAAGAAAGCGATATTTTTGAGTTTGTCTTGTGAATAGGCTTCCAGGATCACCTCTCATCTTATCATTGATCCATTATTTCGTGATCTTTATTATAATGGGTCTCCTCCCATTCGTGAAAGTCTGTAAATAGTAAGGAGCCTTAGCCGAGGTGCCAGTGGGCTATTGCTCCATTGTTGCCCTTGACCTAGTAGTAGCCCTTCAAGGTGTTGAGAATTTAGTAGGGCATAGTTTAATTCAATTCTCTTACTTGATAATTGCTTGTGTTATACTTGTTATGCTTCTATTACTTATATCTTGTCTTCATTAGATTATTATGTCTTTCATCAAGTAAATTAGCAAAACACAAGAGACACAGAATTTTGACTCTTCAAGCGAGGGCGAAAACCTCTCCCTCTTGGAGAGGAAAACCCGAAAGTAATTCTTCTTCTATATCTTCAATTGACAAGTACCAAGACCATGACCTAGACTCTTGAACTTAGTATGCCTCCAAGACCTTGTCACTGCTCCACTAGGCTTCTTTTGCTAATATTATTTTCTGCACTGCTTTGCACCAGGACTAGGAAAGCTTGATTCCTAGTGATCTCCCTTTCTACTCTTCCTTGAACTATCCTTAGCCTCCTAAATACTTTCTCGACCCTTCTTCATACAAACTTGATGCACACCTTAAATGTTTCTTTCTTACTGTGGAAAACCTCCTCCACGTTGTGTATATATCGGTCTCTTTCTAAAGTGTCTGAGATCAAGACAGAGACTAGTGGTTTTCAAGGCAGCTTTAGAAGTTGCAATGACTGTAGCATTCCTGGTAGAAAAACCTGCTACAGGTTTTGAAGAGAAAAAGAAGGTTGCTTATGAACTCACACTACATGCTAAATGCACCATGACAAATAGAGCTTACATGGCAGAGACAGGAGCCATTCCTTTGCTTGTATCACTGCTAACTTCACAAGATCCCAAAGCTTAAGAAAATCCTGTAACTGCGCCCCTAAATTTATCTATTATGCAATCTGGTGCATACAGCCGATCACCAATGTTCTCAGAAATAGATGCAGTATAGATGCAGTGTTCTTCAGCTTTTCCTCTGTTGGTGAATATAAGAAATCAATTGGAAAGGGGCCTGATGTCACTCCAACTTTGATAAATCTTCTTTGGGACATAATTGTCAAAGGCAAGAGGGATGCAACTACTGCCTTGTTTAATCTTTCAGTTTTTTATTGAAGTGATTCAAGATAGTAGCAGCTGGTGTAATTCCTCTATTTATTAATGTTTTGACAAATGACACACCAGATCTTACATACAATGCAGTTTCTGCTCTTGCTGTTCTTGCGACACAACTAAGATAATCGGCTTCTACCTTAAATGCAAGGAGAATACTATGGCCAGTTTGCCATCAGTGTATTGCAATGGAAGTGACAAATTTTAAATAAGTTGTTGAGATCACCATCGTTAATGCCTCATCTGTATAATCTTCTTAAATCTGGTACTCCTAGAAAAAAAAAACTACATTTCTTCTCAGAATCCTAGGGCAACTTCAAGAACTCTGCAAACAATTTTCTCATACGATACTGAAACTTTAGTCAACACAGTGCTTTAGCAGTTGGAGAATTTTGTATACTTTTGCATTATTTTTGTCAATTTTTAAGAAGAATGATTTTTCTTCTATGTTAAGAACCTGCCACCAATTCGTGCAGGTGCTCGCCTTTTACTGGTATAGCATATTCTTTCACTTTGGTAAACAAGAATGAAAATAAATGTAAGAATTCTCTTGTAGGACAGGGTAATTTCTTGTACTTTTTAATCTGTACATACAGCTGACAAAACTCAAACTCTAGTCATCCACAAAGCCTTGGATAAGTTCAAGTGGAGGCCATGTAGATCAAAACCAGTTGAAATGGGAAAAAAATGCAGGTAGGACACAGTTTCAACACGCCCCTGACCACTGCCAGGATATGAATTAGATCTTAGAATAACAAAACCATGCAAACGAATTCAGTTTGTGTGCATCCAATGCAAGAACCCTTAACCCTTTGTTGTTAAATTCCCTGGTAGGAAGCGCAATCTGCTAATGCTCTAAAACCCTAAACCCTGGACTTCCTTAGTGTAATGAGACAAAGAAATATTTGGAGAAATAAGTTCTTGAAGGGGGCAGAGCGCAACCTTTTCCTGGAAGTGTCGGTGGAGGATGAACTGAACAACCTAGACCTCGAACGGCAGCAAATTATGTCGCAGAGCATCTGGAAGGCACACCACGACAGGAGACTATGTCACAGAGCATCTTCCACACTAAGCTGAGGGATACAGTTAAGTGAGGTGAAGGAAATACCAGATGCGACTATGGAAGTTCGGAAACGTTAACGTGGGAGCGATTTTACTCCACGTGTTATATTTTCATTTGACTGAACCATCAAAATGAAGTGCTGGGATTGTCTGCGCTGAAAAAATAGTTTGTGATCTGCGTTTATGATACGAGTTTATGCTGGGATTGTTTGCGCTGAACAAAATAGTTTATGATATGAGTTTATGCTGGGATTGTCTTCGCTGAAAAAAATAGAGTTTAGGCATAGCATAGTAATAGAGTTTTTAAACATAATTTTTTTTCATTGGAAAATAGTGATTGAGGTTAATTTAAGTTATATATATATAATTTATTTTTAAAGTTATGGTTAAATGAAACAATGAAATTTTATTGTTTTTAGGATAATGAGTTTTCAAAATGGTGTATGAGGTTTTATTGTTTGTAAGGCAAGGGACAGTTTGTAATATAGCAGTAATAATCTATTTTTAAGGACAAGGCTAAGCAAGATTATGAGACCTTATTATTTGTAGGATAATCCACTAGGTGTATTTGTTTATTAAAAACTATGCAAAGATAGATGTCCCTTTTATGGCCAAGTTCCACCAAAATGGTTGGTGGCTTGTTCGGAGGGATATCCCAAAAAAAACCTTGATGCCTCTCTAATAGGGCCTATATGTTTGGGTGCATTGGCCGTGGTTGGGCCCCTGTCTCCGAAATCCTCAGCTCGACTGCCCACTTTATGTCCCCATGTCATAGATCTACCTCCATCCGGTGTGTTGAAACTATCTAGGGTGGGTAAGAGTGCATCCCCCTAAAAAAATACTAGCTTTCCATCTGGCCCCATAAACTCCATCTCTAACTTCTGCCAGTCAATGGTGACCCTCCCCAATGAGTATAACCACTAGACACCCAACACCACGTTAGTCTCTGGGACACTAAAAAAAAGTGATCAGTAACTGAGTAGTTCCCCATCACCACAATCAACCCGGGAGTGTACTTCGTGCACTGCATGGTTCAGTCTCTTGGCACCAACAAGAACCCCTCAAAGGTATTTGTGTGGATGCCCCTACGCTCCACCATCTGGGAATCGATAAAGTTGTGGGTGGCCCCACTGTCTACCTGAACTGGAACTCATTGCCCCTGTACCATCCCCCTAATCCTGAGTGTCAAATTCTTCAAAACTCCCCTTGATGGGGAAAACGACCCCCTCTAGGTGGTAGTGGTGGTGCTCCCCCTGATGATGGTCCTCCCTCATCTCCCGGATCAGCTCGAACCTCAAACTCCTCATCTAACTCACTATCTGAATACACCTCAATGTAGTGGGCCTTACCCTTGGTGCACTTGTGCCCAGGTGCCCAGGGTTCTTGGCACATACAACACTAATTCCTCCTCCTAAGGTCCCTGAAACTCCGTAATGTATGCCTTTGCGCTGCCAGTTTGTCTCAGATGGGCTAACTCCTTAAAATCTGACTCTGGGTCTTTCCTCTCAAACCTCTCCAACAACCTTTGGGTGAACTCTGTGTAAAAAATGATATGAATATGTTGCAACATGATTAGCCCATGGTACCACCACTCTTGGGCTTACCCTTTCAAATGCAGGGTAACAAAACCGAATAACATCGATCTCCCGCATGGGGTTTAGGTGGAAGTATGTACAGTCCCTTACGAACCCAAGCCCTGGCATCCAATTGTTATAGTGCAAGAACTCCAGTGAAGCTCACATGAATTATCGTTAATGTGTTTTGCATAATGTGTAATCAATTTTTAAATTAATACTTTTGTGGGTATAGAAGAGAGCCTTTAGAAATATGTCATAACTTATAATTCCATTTTGCACTTTGTTAGTGTCGGTATCTTCATCCCTCCGTCAGAGATCAAATTTCTCTTGTTGCATTGCATTCTTAGGTGTCCCATTCAGTCAGTTGCATTCCATTAGGAGCATGGATCATCTGACAGTAGTGGCCTTTTGCTCATTTTCCTCATGTCTTGTACCTGCTGGCCTATTTTTGTTCATAAAAATCATTTACAGTCATTTTTGGTCTCATAGTTTGCAAAGAATCATTTTTAGGGTTTTAGTCTCATTAGGTCTAGGGTTTCGTTAATCCGGTCTTTAGAATGCCTAATAATGTCAGCAGGCACATGAAGAAGTTCAAAATAAGATTTTAGTGCTAAAATTTCATCATTATATGCTTAATAATGATTTTTCTTCAAAACTTTGTTTTGAAGAAAAATTAGTCTATTTCATTTTTATGTAATAAATGCAATGTAATTTTCAAGTTTTTTCAGTTGTAATAATACTCCACTCGCAACCCTGGTCGCCTTTGCCAAAGCTCCATGCCATCCATTCCTTGCAAGATAGACAGAAAGCTCATCATTCAGTCCAAAAGCAAGAAGGAAACAAAACAGAGTTTTTAAAGTGAAATGTCAAGTTTGCAACATTACAAAGTGGGTTTTTTCAAATGAAAAATTTAACTTCTTGGCATATAAGATATTTTCAAGTTTAAAACTTCATTTGTGTGCCAATAGACAGCAGTGAACCAAGGAGAACCCGTGAGGAGTGAAGGAAGAAGTTTGAAGGGTAGACTGTGTTGAAGTTGCAGAGCGCGACGCGTTGGGCAGGTGTTGCGACGCATCGTGCGTGCGCGGCGCATTGGGTCAGCTGCCTGTGCGTAAATTTATTTCTGCGCGACGCATTGGAAGGGCGCGACGCACTGGGTTGGTTGCGCGGTGCATTGGGCCGGAACACAAATTTTTTGCCATTTCTTCAAAAACTCCAAATCGACTCGGTCTCTCTTGCTCCAAGTAAGTCCATGCGACCTTGTTGTTGAGATTACAACAAGATGATGAGCTTAGTGGAAAGAAGTCGCCTTCACTAAGTGGGCCTGCAGGCTATTTTTGGCGCAAAGTCTATTTTTAGACTTTGTCTATTTTTAGACATATGGATCATGTTCTATGAGTTGCAGGATGCTATTTGTGGATGGTTCGTCAAGTCGCAAAAAATAGATGGACTTCTATTTTTAGACATATTGGGCGGAATCTATTTTTAGATTGCCAGTCTAAAAATATATATGTCAAATATTATTAGCTCTTAATAATATTTCGACTCTATACATTATCTTATTCTCTCGGAGCACTTCAGTTAAGTGCACAAATGTGGCACAGGAGCTGACAGAAGGAATTACGCTATTCCTGAGGGTTATGTGGAGCTATTGCATGGATACTTCAGTTAGAACTCATGTGACAGAGTTTGGTGGAGTTGATTGAGGAAGTTAATGGAGTTGTGTTCAGTTTGACTAATCTAAACATAGTTGAGCTATTTGTATCCAGTTTAACTAATTGATACAAATAGTGAGAGTGGTGTGAATTAATTATTAATTAATTCACTAATTTTAAACTCATTAATCAACTAAAGAATGCATCAGTTAACTTCAGTGCATGGACAGTTTCAGTGGAGACCAGTGCAGAAATAGGTGAAAGAGCAGGTTAACTATCAGTTGTGACTATACAGTTGCTATTTGCAACACACAGATAATTGGAGAAGCCCATGAGGATTGCGTAATACAAGCCAGGTGGTTTATGTTATTTAATGAGCCATCCCATAGCATTGATTACACAATAGAGGCTGGCTATCAAGTGGCAAAAGATTGGAGAATGTGTTTTGCTAGATCTAGCTTGATAGTGTGTAGCAATTTGAGGTTGTGCTAAGAGCTTGTGAGGAGCTTTGTACTATGATTGTTACATGATCTCCATGACATATAATATACAGATAGTTGGGGTTTTCAGTTTTAATCTTTCCCATTAAATACTATGTTCATATTTGTGATTGTTTGTGGTTTTAATGTGTGCATGCAATTGATTTTATTTCCGCATGTAATGATCAATGGTAGAAGAGATTATGTATTGTGCATGAAGATAAAATAGTGTGTGATCAGGAGAATCTCGGTGAATAATATATCAGTTATTCAAATTTCTACATGGTATCAGAGCGATATTGATCATTGGAGCAATTGCAAAACATTGAAGCAATTGAGTTTTGTGCTGGTGGAATTCGAATTTGCAGCAATGTTTTCTTGGTGTCGAAGTTGAGATGTCTTTCAACGGATTGCAATTGGAGTATGCCCTTGAGGGCAGCTCGAACTATATTGCATGGAAGGAAAGGATGGAGGCAGTGCTGGATGACAATGGGTTGAAGGAGTTCATAGATGCAGAAATTCCAAAACCTGCTTCTAGCGATGCTACCGCACTTGACGCATGGCAAAAGAAGACAGCAAAGTGTCGAAGGATTCTGTTGGAAGGTGTGAAGGATCACATAGTATCCAGCCTTCATGGTAAGGCTTCTCCATTCTTGATGTGGAAAGCTTTGACAGATTTATTTCAAAGCAAGAGCGACCAGAGGAAGTTGGCGCTCAAGGATAAACTCAGGAACATAAAATTGGAGAAAGGCGACAGTATGCCCAAGTACCTCACGAAGCTCGTCCAATGCAGGGATGAGATGGGAAGTGTGGGGGTGACTGTTGATGATGAGGACTTGGTGAGCTTGGCTCTACTTGGGCTTCCGAAGAGTTGGCATTCCTATTAGGACTCTGTCAATGGTCGGGAGAAATTGCCAGGATGGGAGCGACTTTGGTCGGATCTTGTGCAAGAGGAGATAAGGTGAAGTACCAGGGACGAATCTTCATCAAAGAACTCGTATGAAGAGAACTGCGCTTTGGCTGCCAAAGCAAAGAAGGGGAAGAGCAAGAAAGCTTCTTAATCCGGTGCGAAAGGCAAGAAGCAGGACATGTCCAAGGTGAAGTGTTTTCACTGTCACCAACACGAACATTACGCCACTAATTGTCCATAGAAGAAGAAAAATAAGCAGGTTGTTGGGACTGCAGCTGGAGAGGCCTTAGCCTCGCAGTTTGAGCTAGATTTTTCGCTGATCGCATGTTTGGTCTCAAGTATGACGGGATCAGTGTGGTTTCTTGACAGTGGTGTGTCTTTTCACATGACAGGAGATAGAGATTTGTTTACTGATCTGGATGAGAAAGATCTTGGAGTGCACATCGAGATGGGCGATGATGGTAGATTCAGTGCGACCGGTATCGGTACCATTTACTTTGAGAGGGATTCTGGTAAACCCTTCGTATTGAAGGAAGTGATGCATGTTCTAGGATTGAAGAAGAATCTTATCTCTGTGGCGATGTTAGAAGACAAGGGATATGATGTTGTCTTTAGCGAGGGAAAGGCTCTCCTGCGCAGTAAGGCAACTGGTGAGACCCGGAGGATAGGAGTTCGAGTTAAGAACCTCTATCAATTGCAGGTAGATGGCTGCGCAGCAATGGCATGCAAGGCAGAAGGAGTGGTGAGCCGGGATGATGGCGAGTTGTGGCACCAGAGATTGGGCCACCTTCACCATGGAGCTTTGAAGATATTGCAGCAGATTTCTACTGGGCTTCCTAAGGGTACTCTTGCGCAGTCAGATCAGTGCAAGGGATGCACCTTGGGAAAATTTGTAGAAAGCCACCTTTCACACCGGAGATAGTCGTGCCACGACAATCCTTGAACCACCTTTCACGAGACGTGTGTGGACCTTTCTCAGTAGCTTCGATACAAAAGCATAGGTATTATGTTATATTTTTGATGACTTTTCTCGTAAGTGCTGGATCTTCTTCATGCAGAAGAAGAGTGAGAAATTCTCAAAATTCTGTGAGTTCAAGGCACTGGTTGAGAAAGAGTCAGGGAAGTAGGTGAAAGCTCTTAGGAGTGATAATGGTGTTGAATTCATCTCTGGAAAATTCAAAGACTTTTTCAGCGCAAAAGGAATTCGAAGAGAGCTCATAACGCCTCATAACCCAAAGCAGAATGGGGTCGCAGATTGAAATAACAAAACGATCGTGGGTGCTGCACGGGTGATGTTGCATGATTAGGGCCTTCCCATACACTTGTGGGAAAAAGCATGCAACACTGCGATTTATGTGCAAAACCGTTGTCCTCATAGAGTACTTGGCATGAGTAGACCTGAAGAGGCATTTTCTGGTAAGAAGCCTGATATTTCTCATTTGAAGATTTTTGGTTCACCTGTTTACATTCATGTGACAAAAGATGCCAGGAAGAATCTGGAACCGGCCGCAGAGGTTGGGATATTTGTGGGGTACACTGATACGCCCCACAACTATCGTGTGTATTTTCCTGACAGTCACAAGAATGTTGTGCGACGGGATATCAAATTTCATGAGGAGAAAGCCATGAAGTGTTTGCTTGAGAGGGAGCCACACTTGCATGCATATGAGGAGCTATTAGTTCCTAAGGATGAGTCTCAAGATGTGGATCAGCCACAAGATGAGGTTCATGGAGTGGAAGAGACCACTCAAGCAGCGCCAATCATCAGAGGGCAGAAGCGCACTATAGAAGCTGAGCGACTGGCTCAAGATGCAGAGAAGGTTGTAGGAGCACCTACATCACAGCGCAGACAGAGACAGTCACCTGACTGGTATAATGGATACATGGCTCTTATGAGCAAGTGTATCGTGACAAAGCCATCCTCTTTCAAGGAAGCTGTGGAGGATCCCGCATGGGTAGATGCCATGGTGGAAGAGTATGATTCGATTGTCAGAAACAGTGCATGGGAGATTGTCTCGAGACCAGAAGGGAAATCAATGGTGGGTTCGAGATGGATCTACAAAGTGAAGCAGGCAGCTGACGGGAGTGTGGAGAAGTAAAAGGCAAGATTTGTTGCTCGAGGCTTCTCACAGATTGAGGGGATCGATTATGAAAGGACCTTTGCACCTGTCGCAAGGTATTCTTCCATATGGACGATTCTTGCTCTCTCAGCGTAGATGGGGTGGCACATTCATCAGATGGATGTGAAGACTGTGTTCCTCAACGGAGTCATTGAGGAGGAGGTGTACATAGAGCAGCCCAAAGGTTTCGAGATCTTCAGCAGTGAGTCGTATGTGTGCATGCTCAAGAGAGCATTGTATGGGTTGAAACAAGCACCTCGTGCTTGGTACACACGGATAGACAGTTATTTCACCGGACTTGGATTCTCCAAGAGTGAGGCGGATCCTAACCTATACCAGATTGTGGTGGAGGGTAAGTTGCTGATCATTATACTTTATGTAGATGATTTGATTTTGACAGGTGATGAGCTGTTGATACTCTCATGCAAGGATGATCTTGCAAAAGAGTTTGAGATGAAGGACTTGGGCCTCCTTCATTATTTCCTGGGATTGGAAATTTGGCAGCGCAGTGATGGACTGTTTATTTCTCAAGGCAAGTATGCCCGGGAGATACTGGAGAAGTTCAACATGCATGGTTGCAAGCCTGTTGATACTCCTCTTCCTGGTGGATGGAGGAAGGAGGATGCTACTTCGGCGGAGGTAGTGGATGCCACTGTTTATCGACAGTTGGTGGGGTCGCTTATGTATCTATTCAATACACGACCCGACATATGTTATGTTGTGAAACAGCTTTCGCAGGCTATGGTTAAGCCTACCAAGCTCTTCTAGAAGGTAGGCAAACATGTATTGCGTTATCTTAGAGGCACATCGGGATATGGCTTGTGGTACAGACAGGAGGATGAGGTGAAGCTTTGTGGCTTCACGGATGCAGATTGGGCAGGGAGCCCAACGGACAGAAAGAGCACATCTGGAGGGATTTTCAGTATCGGGTCGACAACAGTTTCTTGGTACAGCAGGAAGCAGAGATCCGTGGCACTCAGTTCAGGAGAGGTCGAGTATATGGCAGTGAGTTTGGCTACATGCGAGGCTATATGGATGAGGAAGATCCTGGTCGGGTTGTTCGGTTCACACTTAGAGCCTACTGTGATTTATTGTGATAATCAGAGTTGCATCAAACTCTCGGTTAATCCAGTATTTCATGATAGATCTAAACACATTGACATCTGGTATCATCATATCAGAGATTGTGTGCAGCGGAAGATCATGTTACTTTCATGCATTCCCACGGAGGATCAGGATGCTGATATCTTGACGAAGGCGCTCACCAGGAGAAAATTTGAATACCGCAGAGGCAGGATAGGGGTTGCAGATAATCCATATCTTGTTGAGAGGGAGTGTTGAGAATGCAACAAGATGATGAGCTTAGTGGAAAGAAGTGGTATTCCTTAAGTGGGCCCGCAGGCTATTTTTGGCGCAAAGTCTATTTTTAGACTTTGTCTATTTTTAGACATATGGATCATGTTCTATGAGTTGCAGGATGCTATTTGTGGATGGTTGGTCAAGTCACAAAAAATAGATGGCCTTCTATTTTTAGACATATTGGGCGGAATCTATTTTTAGATTGCCAGTCTAAAAATAGATATGTCAAATATTATTAGCTCTTAATAATATTTAGACTCTAAACATTATCTAATTCTCTTGGAGCACTTCAGTTAAGTGCACAGATGTGGCACAGGAGCTGACAGAAGGAATTACGCTATTCCTGAGAGTTAAGTGGAGCTATTGCATGGATACTTCAGTTAGAACTCATGTGGCAGAGTTTGGTGGAGTTGATTGAGGAAGTTAATGGAGTTGTGTTCAGTTTAACTAATCTAAACATAGTTGAGCTATTTGTATCTAGTTTAACTAATTGATACAATTAGTGAGTGTGGTGTGAATTAATTATTAATTAATTCACTAATTATAAACTCATTAATCAACTAAAGAATGCATCAGTTAACTTCAGTGCATGGACAGTTTCAGTGGAGACCAGTGCAGAAATAGGTGAAAGAGCGGGTTAACTATCAGTTGTGACTATACAGTTGCTATTTGCAACACACAGATAATTGGAGAAGCCCATGAGGATTGCGCAGTACAAGCCAGGTGGTTTATGTTATTTAATGAGCCATCCCATAGCATTGATTACGCAATAGAGGTTGGCTATCAAGTGGCAAAAGATTGGAGCATGTGTTTTCCTAGATCTAGCTTGATAGTGTGTAGCAATTTGAGGTTGTGCTGAGAGCTTGTGAGGAGATTTGTACTATGATTGTTACATGATCTCCATGACATATAATATACAGATAGTTGGGGTTTTCAACTTTAAGCTTTCCCATTAAATACTGTGTTCATATGTGTGATTGTTTGTGGTTTTAATGTGTGCATGCAATTGATTTTATTTCCGCATGTAATGATCAATGGTAGAAGAGATTCTGTATTGTGCATGAAGATAAAATAGTGTGTGATCAGGAGAATCTCGGTGAATAATATATTAGTTATTCAAATTTCTACACTTGTAATTTCCATGAACAAGTGTTTGGTGTTGATTATGAAGATTTGAATACAAAAACTCAAAACCCTATTGTCTTGTTGAAAGAGTGTTCCTTTAGGGTCTTAAAATCGGTTTTGGTGTCAATCATTCCATTTCCCCACCTTGTTTTTTTCCCCATCCCTCATCACTGTTCATTTTATCACTACAGCCCATTCCCCTATCCCCTTACATCCCTAAATTCACTCAATCCTCTCCCATTCCCATTATCCCTATCCCAATTGTAAAATTTCTCCAAACCCCAAGTTTATCCCAAGAAATTAAGTGGCTATCCCTTGTCCCTAAACTTATCAAATCACAGTTTGCAAAAGGCAAATATCACTTGATAAAGTCCATTATTCCCACTATCCTATTCCTCCATATTCCCTCCCATATTACCTCATATTTGGCAATCAAATTAAAACACCAAAATTCTCATTGTCATCCAAGACAACCTAGACCTTGCATAGACCTTGGACATCATGGAGACAAATACCGATACATCTTATGACCGAGACAATGATTCCACAACTAAATTACATGCACCTAGAAGGCCTCATAAGGGTGGTAGACATGTGAGGGAGGAGCCCACTTCATTGGTTGAGTTACAGGCCTGTCCTCTTGCCATGGCATGTTTTCAACAATAGTCTTGTTATCAATTTTGTGAAATGGTTGCTAGGGTCCATCATCATCAGGAGCTGGCCCGTTTGTTTGTGTTGCATTTACATGATGGTCAGGTCACCCTTGCCGGTGTGACATTCACTCTAACACCGGAAACTATCTCTCAAGCAACCAGAATACCAAATTTTGGAGAACAATGGAACAAAAGACAGCAAGTAGACAGGGTACACTATGAACCATATATCAGGCCTAGCTTTTTGAAACAACTCAGCAGGGTGTTTCCTTTCCGGTTCCTAAAGGATTCTTATGCTCCTCTGATGAAACTTATTATCAAATATTTCAGTTGTGAGGGCCGGTTTTCACGTCTCTATGCCTATCATATCAGGTTATTGATGCATTTTACCATAGTGAGGATGATGAACCTCCCTTATTTCATGTGTCGGAATATCGAGAGGATGAACACTCTCGTGCAAAGGAAAACTCCTGAGCAGCAGTACAACATTATCTATCACTTTGCACTTATCAAGATTGTGGTTATGCATCAACTCGGCTTGCAGGGCATTTCATGGGAGGATTTCATTTCTAATGATTTCTTCACAGCTCCTCAAGTTCCTTCGGAGGTTGTTCATGAGGCAGGTGGACCTTCATATCAGCATGAAGGTCACGAGACACAGACCACCAGTGTGCCGGTGTTTGTTACTTATCAGAGAGGCACTAGAGGATTATTTGCAGCAGCCCAACGAGTATTATCTCCACCCGAGGTGGAAGGGGTCTCGCTTCCGTCATCAGCAGCACAGGTACATGTACACGACAGAGGTAAGAGGCCCATGCAGGATGAGGGGCCTTCAGGAGGCCAAGATACTGATTTCATACTTATTGATGAGGATTTGAGCTCACCAAGATCAAAGTTGAGAGAGACTATTCAGGAGCAGAAGGCGGAGATAGACACTTTGTCCGTCAAGTTGCAAAGATCCCAATGGGTTATCAAATACCTTGAGCAGCGAAACAAACAGTTGGAGGATCAACAAACTATCATGGAGTTGCAAAATATCCGTGAGAACCGGCAAGCTGCCCAAAGAAGCCAAACCGAGATGACATCCATTGAGCGAGAGATTGAGGCTGATTGAGAGACTTAGCTTGAGAGGGTCAATATTCATAAGTTGTTGGAGAAGACCAATAAGGAAAATAACATTTTGAGGCACATGAAGAACCATTATTGGGCGCGGAATCATGTTTGCAAGGCACGAATCAAGATCCTGAAGGCAAAGTTAAAGAGGGCATTAAAGCGTCGCAAAAGGCATGATAGACTCCAAATTTTGGCCAAAGCTTCCTTGGCCCAGCATAGTGCATGATGGAGGAAACTCAGCCCAAATTTCAAGAAATTTGGGACACATTTTGTCAATTTTGATTTTTTTGGCCTTAACATAGATTTTCCTGCCCGATGCGTAGCGCCACTTGGCGCGCGCTTACAATTGGGAGCTCCTCTTGGGAAAAACTTTGTATTTCTAGATTTTTCATGAAAATTTATGCATGCCTACCCATTACCTAGAGATTTTGACAAGTTTTGGGTTGCCGGAAGGGTCAAAAACACCCTAAAAATGACCTTTTTGCCACTTTTTGGACACACAGGAAGCAGTGTTGGGAAAACTCATTTTTGGAGGGGAAAATGGAAACCAAATTTAGAAATTCCACTTGGGTTGGAAATTAGACAGGTAGAGCTTTCCAACGAGCTATCCTACGCTCAATTTGGACACCGGGAAGACCTTCAAAATCGGCTCCAAAGTGGTGTGACGCATTGGGGATTTTGGCTCAGTTTTCACTCAGTAACTCTGTTTTTCGCCTAGTTTTGGCCAATTTGAATTTTTTATCTCCAAATTTAAAGCTCTTGATGTAACTTGATGTAATTTCATGGCTTTTGATGTAATTTTGACAAATTTTTACTCATGCAAGTAGATTCATTCATCAAAAGGTGAATTGCAATTGAATGAATCAGTTTCCTATCTTATAGAGGCAAGCTGTTCCACTGCCTATTTTCTAGTTCTTAGTTTAGATCTTGTTGAAACAGCTCCTAAACTAGTGAGCTCGACCCCTAGAGGCATGGGGATGAGTTATGCTTGTCTATATCTTGTAGTTTCTCAGTCATTTTCAGGGTTGGACACTTGGGATTGCTTTGAGCTTCATTGTACACTTCATCTCTGCATTTTGGCAAAGGAATAGACCAGGGTTTGCAGCACTCTTTGGGATCCATGTGGCTCTATGTCTTTATGGTGTGTTTCTCTCTTTGATTGTAAGTTTACTGATGTTTCATGTGTATCATCTGCTCTCTTATTTCTTCTTAAGTTAAACAAACAAGTTATAAAGGTGGAATTCATTAGATTTGCAGTGCTCTACCTTGAGTTTTGTTTAATTTTCCATGTTGTCAAATTGTTTGAAGAGGATTCTTGCAAGCCTCTTGCCCTCTTCAGCTCCTCAGCAGTCTTAGCTATCCCTTTCATTCATTCCAAAGCATCAAAACAATTGCCTTCCTTGCCCCATTCAGACCTCTGCAAAAACTAGGCCTCATTCCCAGACCCAAAATCTGCCTTTCCCTTTGATCCAACAAAAACCCTCAAAATTAAATCCAACCTCCTTACATATATACCTAGCCTAAAATCAGCCTTTTTTTTTTCAAAGTCATCTCAAGCCTCACTGATTATTTTTGCTGAGATTGACAAGGAGAGAGCCCTCTCCCGATCTGGTAGGGCTAGCTACCAGATTAAGCGTGGTTTGATGTTACCCTAGATTCTGCCTTTCTCAGCCTGAGGTAGATTTAGGCAATAACACACTTTATCCTCCCTTTTTTTTAAGGGATAATCAGTGCTCCAAATGTCAAAAAGATGTCGAGCCCTCTTTCCCTTTGCAGTATGGGTAAAGCCACAACCTTTTTACTTTAATATACAACATAATTGTGACTATGAAATAATGTGTAGTAATGTTGCAGACGTCAATTAAAGACCAACAAAAGAACATTGATAGAGCTCATAGAGGTATATGGAACCTGAATCCTTCAAAGACCTTGGTCCTCACATCATATTGTTGTATAAAACTAACGACACTTGTGTTACCCAAGGATATCTAGGAATTAGGTTGATGCAAGAATGCATAACTCCAAAGTTTTTGGACACGTTGAATTAACCAAGACATTGACAAATTCACATGACACAAATCTTGTCACAAGTTGCACCCATATGTAAAGATCTCATAATGGATTCGTGACAAGGAGGCTTGTGAGAAATATGCAAAGGCTGTGGAGAAGTTGTCTTTCATATTTCTCAGTTCAGGAATTCATATCTCCAAGCTCGTGGTTGCTATTTAAATTCCACGTTTGACAACCACACTTTGTTTCCGAAGTTGAATCATTACCAGCATGCCTTGTGCCAGAGCTAGCTCTCGACCTAAGTCCACAAAAAAACATGGGGGCACTCATTGCACTTGGTCAGGATGAGGTTGGATGGTAGCAAATGAGGTGAAAGGATGGAGAAGGGATTGGAGTGAATCATGAATATTGTGATTAGTGTATTATGAAAGTGTTTCCCTTTGGATTTGATTTGGTGAGAACTTAGAAGTCCACCTTTCAGAGCATGATGAAGGAAAAACTACGATATAAATGAGTTCAACCACCAGTAGTATCGTGTTTAAATCTTAAGTATTGAAGAAGGAAGCCACAATTCATATCCATTTTGAAGGGATACGATAGTTACAGTTCTTTGACTTTTAAAATTTAGAAAAAAACTGCATATTTTCTTTTGTATCACGAAGATGTTTAGTCCCAATATTTTTTTTTTGTACCCAAAATTTTCCATCTCATACTGTATCTGTATACAAATTCAACCTCGGTTACTATGTCTTCAACATGGCATCATCATAATGGAACTGATCTCATTTAAGCCTTGTCCTTTAATTTGTAATCTCTATTGAGAGGACTAAAAATTCTTTGCTCCATAGACATTTATCCAACTACAGAATTGAAATTCTTCTTCTTTCTTTGTCTACTATAGATGAAACTTGTTATCAAACACCTTGCTACAACATATTATTTTCTTCCAGTACCATCATTATATTCTTATAATTTTTGAAGCCCCAAAACTTCTTATATTCACATACAAATTCCCTTCACCATTTTAATCGCCTCACTCGAGTCTCTTTCCGGCATTCCATGTACATGGTTTCCATGTCTCTGTAAACAAATATTCAACACCAACACTAGAAATTGGATAAATTTTTCAAGAATTACCAACAAATGAACAAACAACTAAGAATTACCAACTTTGCATGGTTGCAAATAAATCCCCATCCCAACTTTCCCTTTTGTATTTTGAGGCTCCATCAAACTTAAGCTTGAAGAAACCTTTGTATATTCTCATTAATCTAATAGCCCTTTAAAGTGGGGTTTCTTGAGATTCGTCGTTTAATACTGAACAATGCATATCTTGATATTTGTCTTTCAATACTGAATTTTGCATTACCAAAAAACATTGCTAGCAACACTGCTCCATTTCGATTTTCAAGCCTCAATGCTAGACAGTATTTAACAAAAGAGCCATTTATCATTGCTTTTTTGGACAGTTGTGGGTAAACACAAGTCTCAATGTCTCATAGTTTGAAAGGTGCTTATGAGATGATTAATGTAGTAGCAACAACGCTTTTACTCTGTAACATTGACTGAATTTCAATGCATTCATTGCTGGTATATGCCTTATCAATGCATACATTTTAGAGAACAAATCTAGCATCACAATTAGGCCTTTGTGCATTTATTTCAATCAATGTAAGTAGGGACCGGTTGCATATCGTTATTGATATTTTCTTCTCGCCATGCAAACCTTTAAATATATCCCACAAGCTAATCACAAGTTCAAAGCATCATATTTTCAAGCCAAAAGGCATCATCACATATATATAATGCAATCCATCCTGACCCAACCAACCCCTGTAATTTATTATGAGCTCAAATTCGGATAAAAAATGTTACAAGGGATAACATAACTAGTAGAATTATATTTCCTGCCATTTTGAAAATCATAACTTGTCTTTATGATTTCCATGCGATCCTCCACATAAAATTTACCAAATAGTATGTCTATCATAGTGTATTAGATAATTATTATAAGTCCACGATAAAACATATTTGTACCAGATCCAACCAGAAGGTCAAGTCCCTCCCAGAAATAGTAATCCCCTTTTATGATTAGAGTTACAATCACCAATAATCACCATAAGAACACCGCCTCTCATTGAAATGATGGAATCGGTTGGAATCCCTTATAACAATCTCTCTTAAAATAATTTTTGAGATGAACTTGATGGCAGAGTGGCAATCACCACACACTCAAAGGTTCTTAATTACCTGAATAGTTGTCCCATAGGATGTCGTAATAAGCCCAAAAGCAATGGCCAACTTCTCACTATGGTGGCAAGGAAATTGTTCCTTATGCTCCTCTTCCACATCGTTCAATACAAATCTTATGCTAGGTACATAACCTGCTGCGTTCATCTCCCTAAACAATCTATACAACTCTTCAATCTGTCCCTATAATATTCTCCTCTTTCAAGCATTCTAGGACATCTTCACAGTAAGTCCAACCTCTGGAATGTTGTTGATGGAAGAAGGTTGAACTGATGTTGAGAACATTGTTGGGGTTTTTAGGGAGAAACACTCTTGTGAACAAGGAGCTATGATTTAGAAGGATTCTGAGAAAGCAAGGATATCTAGGAAAAGCAATCGCAGTGTTAAGAAGAAGAACATAGTCCTCCTTTCTCTGGTGTTGGGAGTCGACATCACCATTTTGAAGACTAAGGAAATATCCCAAAAATTCTTGGTGGGGCGAGTAACAGGTCAAAAATTTAGGCCCTTAACCCCAATAACGTTGGTGGACAAGGAAATATCACCTATTGTAAAATGACCTCCGGAGGTGTCTCTACTAGCTCCAGGTTGGATTCATGTGTGCTTCCATGATGCGGCCGACACCAATAAGGTACAAGAGATGGTTTGGAAAATTGATTATTTATGGTTATTATTATACACTGTATATTATTATTTATAGTTAAGAAAATTTGTATACAAAATTGATTTATAAATTAAAAACATTCTTTAGTTCACCACGATAGGACTTATACCTAATAACCATAGTATTTTTATCTCAACAGGTTTTATGTATTTCAAAAGAATTCAAAGTTGTATGTTTAATTTTTGCCTATGTTTCAAAGAGCTACATTTAAAATTGGACTTGTTCTTTTGGATATTTTTGGAAATTATCATTTTTATAATAGATGTAAATTCTAATCAAGCCATGAGAATGGAATATTTATGGAATCTTCTTGTTTGATGAGTAATAATGTCCTAAATTTCGTTTATTGAGCCTTGCAATTTTGAGAACCCTAAAGGATTTAGGAAACACCCCCTTACCCCTCCAATAATAAAAGAAAAAACTTGTTAACCTATATTCAACATTTTGGTCAGAACTTCCACTCTAACCAATTCCAATTCCAATGCTTGTTAGATTTTGGAGTGCACACTTAGAAATGAACAATTGATAATGGAGAGAGTATGAAACTTTATTTTTTAATGATGTTGTAGCGAGATATAAAATCTTTCATGTACATCATGTCATTTATAGTACCCTTCAAAAGGGATGGTGGTTAAACCAAAAAAATATTGATTACATGTTAAACAATAAACATTGAAAGTGTTGCATGATGTCAATGCTAAAAATAAAGTCATACAATAATTAACACGTTGCCATAAAAAATATAAAATTCAAATGTATTATTCTCATCTAATCAATCTCTACAATAGGGATGTATTTACTCATAATTGATCTTCTCATCATCATATACTCACACCTTGATGAACATTAGAAAATAGGCATAAACTAGTCCTTCCAAACAATTGTGGGGAAAATCACACAAAAGTTTTGATTTTCATCCCTTCCATGGACACCTTAAAATATGCATTGCCCTCCAAGCAAGGATTTATCTCAATTAAAACATAGGATTTTAACTCGAAGATTCACTCAAGAAGTATACTCTACCCACCAATGTCATCAATTGTTCTAATATCAAACTAAGTCTAATACTTTTGGCTTACAACATCACCTTTATCCCAAAATAAAATGTATTGGACCTTAGTACCCCACTATGGCTAAGTACACTATATCCTCCTCTATCCACTTAGACAATACTTGAGTACTCTTTAAATACTCCATTTATCGTCATGGCTTAGTGAAAAATTCATCTTTCTTGAGGTATAAATTGCACAGTAACATATTCAAACAAAGTCCTATAAGTAATCTTTCTTTCCCATTTTCTCCAAGAGCCAATAAAATAGTTATTTTCACTGAAGCACCCCTTCCCAATGTTAGCTTATACCTTTCCCAACCCATTTCCAATCATAATTAGCATCCCTAAATAAGCTTAGGGAAAATTTGTGGTCAAGGGTTAAAAACATTAAAGTCACTTAGAACCCATTTTGTAGCTTAAACAATGAACGAAATAGAACAATACAAACAATGAATTAATAACAATGCACTAAGAATAAAAGAAATCAAGAGTGAATGTGAAAATAATTATCCAG
Organism: Pinus albicaulis; assembly: GCA_034641835.2. Taxonomy (NCBI): domain Eukaryota; kingdom Viridiplantae; phylum Streptophyta; class Pinopsida; order Pinales; family Pinaceae; genus Pinus; species Pinus albicaulis. The sequence continues at coordinate 327,573,127 of CM076583.1, forward strand.
GAATAGTAGAAATGCACTAAACTTAAGCATTGGTTTACTTGGGTTCATTTGCTAGAATCCTCAAAGAATCTATGGATTTATGTAGTCTGTTTTGAAATTTCTTAGTGACTTTTATTAATATTGGTTTTTAATTTCCTTCCAAAAAAACCTTGGTATTCAAAATATCATTTTAATTTTGAATTGTCAAAATTTTTGAGATCACAAAACATAATAATGTTGTAAAGATACACAATGATTAAGTTAGATTATTGATTATTTTTATTTTTATTTTTTAAATATAAAAAAATAGATTAATTATTAAAAATCTAAATATTCTTAAAAAAAAAAATTCCCGCCAAGCAACTTTTAACTAAATCCAATAAAAACAAATACAGAAAAAAAAATTAGTGTTTGTCCAACGATTTGGCGGCACTTAGCCATGTTTAAGTCTGCGGAAGGGATTTATAAAAATCCTTTCTTTTTAATAATGTTGAGCTCTTTTGGGACAAGTTGGAGGAGGACCGGTTTTGTGGCGCTGTAGTGGGGTATGGGAAAAAATTTAAAATTTGAATGTCACCTCGAAGCTCTGGAAAGAGGTGATCCAAAGTTGTCTTTCTTTCTCTGCATTCTCTAGAGAGCAAGGGTTGCAGAGAATACAACAAGCAAAACACCGCGCTCGCTATCGGTTGATGCGATGGATTAATTGTTTGGCCTATGTGAGGGCATCCTCCATCTTTCTTCATATAATTGCGCAGACATGTGAGACTTCTTCCATTCCATTTGGCTCTGACATTGGTAACTGTTAGCCTCTGTGAGGGTGATGCTGTGCCACTATTTTGTTGGGCTATGCGATTTTCATTTTCTCTTCGCCATCAATTTCCACCGTAGGCAATACCGGCACAGCAAGGATTTTGAAGGGTGTTGGTTTAAAATCTTGGCAAAGCTTGAAGTGGTAATAGTAAGTGATATTGCTAATTCTCACTAGACTTTAATATTTGATGGCAGACAATAAAAACAGGACGAGTTAAACTTATTTTTATCATTCAATTTATAAGCTATTTTTCAATCTCAATATATACAAATGCTGATACACAGTGTCCATACTCATTAGGTACTCACATTCTCTCCATAGAGTTCTGTACCTACTACCAGTGTTTTAAAATTTTTATCATCACAGCAGAGCCATCAGGATTTTGTTTATGATTGAGAATGCTTTAGGCCTATTTTCTGTCTCACGAACATTATTTGGAATGGGAAAAGAGAACTGAGTTGTTGCACTGAGAGAAGCAAGGTGAGCTACAACCCTGATGGGGGGAGATCTTAATTACTTCATATGTGTGTAATGCCTAAACAAAGGCCAACATGAAATAAAAGTTCCTTTATGAGTGGTGTATTTCCTACAATTGGCAGAGTTTCATCACAATTGGAAGTCGCAATGAGTGCTTTCTCTTGTTGTGAAGGGATTGAGTAAGAAAGATTGACCTATTCAAAACATAGGAGTTGAACCTTTATGATAACTAGTTGAATTTTGGTGATATATAATATATGCAATTATATATCAACTTAGCTTTAGTGAGTTAGGTAGATTAGTTTGAACCAACCAGTTTCAATGTGGAGATCAGTGAGAGGTCATGGGTACAAGTCTAGTAGAGTTCCTCTAGGTTAAGAGTACATATTATAAACTAGTAGAATTTATGCCAGGTACCACTCTTGCAATGTAAGGAGGTGCCTAAAAGGTTTCCTCAAGGAAGTTTTCCAAATAAAAGAAATAAGAAAAATATAGATCTGTCTTAACACTGGATCTATTAAGCTTCAAGAAGTTTAAACATGGTGTTTTTCAATCTCTCTTAGTGCTTAACAAATTCATGTTAAGATGGATCTATGCCAATGTAAAGTTTCTAGTGGGTGGTGATATTCCTACAACTAATTCAGTTTTATCACAAATTGAAATACCACGGAGTGCTTTCATTCCTAGTCTAAGAACTTAATGAAAAGGGAATTAGTGAGAAGGGTTGAGTTATTCAAAACTGGGAAACTGAACATTGGTGATCATGGTAGGTTCACAATAGAAAAACTGAATTTCAACAATCTAGGTGAGTTCAAGTTATATATGGTTCCGTTATTGACAATCCTGCTTTAGTGGGATGTGTAGTATTTTTTGATCCTGTGTTAGAACATAGATTTTGATCTAAGAAATACTTGTTTAAGTTATTGGAAATTAGATATATCAGAGGGGCTAGTTCAAAGTGGAAGAATGAAAACCCTGATGGTAAAACTTCAATAGAGAACGAAAGCAGTGTAATTTTCAAAAAATTAATTCTAAGCAGATTTTTGTTCACCTTCTAGTTAGGCCATATGATAATTCACATTTGTTTGGCTCAAGATTTCTGCCTTGGCATTTCATCTTGGGCAGAAGATGCCAGAAATGCAAGTACACCCGTTTCATCATTGTCCTCACAAAACTTCAGTGAACTAAAAAATACAGTAGGAGTGCATTCTAGTAAGAGACCTACTAAGGTTAGATGGGTTCTGAATAGTTCAGAAGGATCCTGGGTACCTCTTACAGATGAGGACAAGATGAATGGATCATCAAGGAAGGGGAGCTGATTTTTGACCTCGATGCCAATGCAAACACATGTAAATAGTACTTTCATCTCAAAATCCTTTTATCTGCCATATTATTTCTCACATAGCATGATAGCCTTGCATATCATTTACTGATGTACATGTTATTTTTCGCATATATCTATTACACTCCTTTTAATAGTTAAAGCTTCTTGTATTGATACCCTTAAATATTTTTAGTGAGGAATTTCATTAGCAGCAACATTATTTTCGAAAAGAGAGTCCATACAGGGGAAATTAGTTTTTTTTTAGAAATAGAGGAATAACCTGTTTCGGCCTTTCTTCCTGCACACGGTCACCCAAAACAGACTTCAAAAGGCCTTCTAATACTTCTGTTTTGACACTTAAGCAAGGCCGCAAACATCTCCAACATTCTCATCCTTCCAGTTCTTTTCCTCGGTCTTCATTAATTCTCAGTGGCAAGCATTAGTAAGGCTTCAGAGGCCTGCGGAATTTTAGAGACAGACCACCCATAAATTGTTGTGGTTTAGGAAAGGAGAGATGGTCGCATTGTAGGCTGAATTTTTGGGCACTTTGTAGCCCCAAACACTCCCACACTGCCCCTGTTTTAGGTTGATAAGGCTTGCGGCCTATCACAACAATATGTTGTCACTTCCAACCAACCCAAAATAACTTTCTCCTTAACTCTTTGCAGCCCAAACAAACCTGCGTAGCTCCTGAGGTTACTCGACCTCCTTGCTAGATGAAACAACCCCACAAACAAGTGCTGGAAGGCTCCATGCAACCTTATCCTCCTCGTTGTGGTAGCCTATCTCCTGTGGCCTCAACAGAAATGACCTAGCTTACTTGACTTAATTCTCCTTCACCTCCAATGAGCTGCTCTGATGTGTCTTTGTTGCACCAAAATGGATTAATAGATCAGAGATTTCTTTTCAACATAAATTGGGCTTTGTCTTCACCTCAGCTCTGATACCATGTTAATTTGAACATGTTCTATGCCATTTTAGATTAGGGCACAAAATACTGAAGGAGATAGAACATACCAATAGATCGATGGAAGACAAGCCAAAATAGAGATAATGAATGGTGGCATTACGACGATCAGCAGGATGCTTCAACCAGAAAAGTCTCCAATAGGTCATTCAGCCAAGTGTGTCACACACAACCCCAAGACAACCTAGACAAAGAATACTCCACAAATACGCAACACCAAGAATGCAGCTCCAACGCCATCAAGAGAGAAGAAAATCCTCCACACATTGTGTGCATAATGAACTCCAAGTCTCTCCAATATATAGGTATCTTTGTGGGTGTGTGACACGTCCTTTAAGACATTTAAGTCTATATTATATTACAGGCCAACCTAGCATATAAGTGGAATAAATTCAAAGTACATGTTCTTCTCATTCGATCGAGATGATCTTTAGATCAATCTTACACCTCTCTGAAAGAGGAATCCAATAAAAATATTGGGATCGTCATCTGAGCAGCACAACCCAGAGTTTGGACCTAGTTGCCCAAATTTAATAGGAAGGATATTCATGCGAATGCCCAAACAGTATGCTCCTTTATCTAAAAATGGCCCCTTTCCCATTTATAGCTCTTTTCACATTTCTACGGCTGTTCTATCCTTGTATGTGTGCCTTGATATGGGTATTTAGTCTTCTTATTTGCAAAGTCAAGGAGTTAAGTTTCATGTGATTATCAATTTATCTATGCCTCGATAGAGAACCGAGTAATGGAAATAACATATTCGGCATAGATGTATTCTCTGTTGGTAGTGTGTATCACATACATTCTTTCATTTGATGTTTGAATGTAAGTACATATTTGGAATTCAACATATAACCGAAGTTCGACTGGCCTTAATATTTTTGTTATTCCAACATAAATAAAAAAGTATAATGTCATGGCTATTAAGCAACACATTTGTTAACACTTAGAGCCATTGCCTACATTAAAACTCACATAAGAACTTATATCATTTTAATGGATTGGTAGAATAAAAAATATTAAACGCAAATTCAAGAATTAAAACATCACTATGAATAAGAGCAAACTCCATCATCTAGAAATTGAGAGCATTTATGCTATAACATTCTTCTCTCTATAAGTGCAGTTGAAAAATCTTTGTCTGCCATGATTCTAAATGGAGATTTCTGAGTTCAATCCTCCCATTAAACTAATCTACTAAGACTTTGGAATTTCCAACCAGTTTGAATGTCTTTACTGTTTCCAATTCACATTACCATTAATTCAACAAAAAAATTGCTTCCATGACTCATTCCAAGTTTGCACTTGATCATCACATCCTCAGATAAGCACTAGATACTCCTTGCTCTACACCTTCCCCTTTGGTTGACTCTATCAAAACAACCCCACACCCCTAGGTTAGAAATTTCAAGCTCCTTCACATCCCTTTGAGAAACAAGCAAAAGCCATGCCCGTGTCATTTTGCTTGTCCCAAAAGTTTTGAATTGACTGTTGAGATCTGAAACAAGGTAGCTATTACTGACCATATGCTGGCTGTGACTATTATATGGTATTGATAGCATTTAATACTAGTGGAAAATGATTACCACATCCATTCCAATTTTGTGCGATATGTGGCCCAACTAAATGAGAAATGGCATTGTCTATGTACAATTGTTGCATTGGTGTCTAACCATTACTGATGTGCTGATTTAGATATCAATGGCCTACAAAGACACAAACTTAATATGACCTAGGGAGTTCAATGAGTTATAGGCATAGATTTTTTATTTGAGAATAAGATTATATGAAAGTGTGTCTATGACTACACAACAATGATTTTGTTAGTTGATCTGTGATGTACCAATTCTAAATTATGCAAATTTTTCCTTCCTAAACAAACATTCTTTGACAAATTTTTACAAACAGTTAGAGTGAAATAATTTCATTAAGAACTTGGTGGGCACAATAAGGGAAATGCTACAACAAGAGGAAATAAGAGGAAAGCATTAATTTTATTGCTTAATTCAGAGAGCTATTACAATATAGGAAGATCAAGGAAACTGGAGGTTCACTTGGTGACATCTTTTGACCAATCTCGGCCCACTGGTATAGACTGGTATAAACTCAGAAAGAAGGTACAAAATGTTAGCCTCCTTCACAAATTCTGAACCCTTTAATCATGCTGCTTAGTACATATAATTTGGCCTCGAATTTCTGCGGGAAACATACATAGTTTCTCAGCTTCATAATATGATGATTGATCTCCAATATGTCCACTTGAAAACAGTGATATATGGTGCCAAATCTGAGAAAAATCACCCCTGAAATATCAGCCCTCCCTCAGGAATATATTATCAGCATATTAATGATGAACTCCATTAGAAGTATGACCTTCATCTTAGGTGCTCTCGGCCTGTGTACATCTTATTCTGTAACTAAAATGCCCTACAAACTTAGGTAGAGTAGGCTTGTGGATTTTAGTGTTTGCAAGTGGTGACCTAAGCCCTGAATTCCATTAAATGTTCTTCTTAAAGAGACATGCTCCAGTTATCTCCCCCTTTGACCCACGACCTAAAGTGTGACCTCAGATGTTTCTTCCGTTGGTCTTGATAACATGCTTCTAGCCAAAATTTTGTAGAAATCAGTTAGTATAGGATGACCATCAACTTGTATGCATGACAATATTACTCTTTTCTTCCACTTGACTAGATGGAAGTGCATGCGATTCTTGAGATTCCAAGTATTGAAGAGCATTCAATTTGTCAATTTGTTCAAGAGGCAAATAACACCATTATTCAACCTTTTGGTCACTGCTACTTAAATGGAAAGGTTTCATAATTTTCAAGAGTAGTGGTTAGTAGGGGTGGGTGTTAGTATGAATCTTTCGTCGTAAAAAATTCACTTTAGCTACGCATACCAAGTAGCCCTAACATAAATTATGGCTGCAAAATATCTTAAAATCTGTAATAAGCTGCACACATCTAGATCTAAACATGAAAGATATTAAGCAGATAAAGTAAAGTATAAGCATCCAATGGACAAGACAAGAACAAATGTGTTTAAAAAGAATCTTTTTATTATATCAAAGAATGGGGCACCTGAGAGGAAAACAAGAAAGGTGTTTTCCGGCTCTCCTTAGTGGGCTGGGTTCTTGGAAGTCCTCAGTGTTTCAGATTTATGGTTCCTCTCTCTTACTAATGTAGAAAACCCAAACAAAACATGAAACTCAATGGGAGTTCATAAAAATAAAATGGAAAAGTGGTGACCAGAAATAGATCTAGTGTGATCTAATGCAATGGAGGTGACTAATGAATGGGGAAAACCCTCCTATTTATAGCAAAATATTAGGGTGTTCTAGAACTTGGTGCATGAATAAAATATTATTAATCACATTCTAGAATCACCCTTTAGGAATATTTTATTATATTTGTTGGAGGGAAAAGGGTTTTTGACTTGGGTCAATTCCTTTATTTTTAAATAACAAATAAATAAATGATTTATTTATTATTTTAGGGACATGGTGGGGATATAATTAAATAAATAATGGTTTATTTAATTATTTAAAGATGATTTAGTCAAATTTAACTAGGAATAATATTTAAATAGTGATTTAAATAACTTATTCTTAGGAAATAATCAAATAAATAATGATTTATTTAATTGATTTCCTTGTTTTGGGTTAAATATGACCAGGAAATATAGATAAATGTTATTAGTAGAAATTCTTTCTGTAATAATCACATGCAAAAGAACGAGGTCGACGCGTTTCGAACCAATGATGAACCACACTGGTTGGTTCGAAACGCGTCGACCTCGTTCTTTTGCATGTGATTATTACCGAAAGAATTTCTACTAATTTATATGGATCACAGAAGCTTAGATTCCAAAAAAAAATAAATGTTATTTTTTATGGTGAAAGCAATTTTACTTAGGGTAAAATTGGTCTTACATGGTGTACTTGGGTTCATCTAATAATAATAGGTTAGATGACCAAAAAAATGGTGTAACAGATTGCCCCCCAACGTACGAGTGTTAGGAGCAAATCGTATGACCGAAGTACGTTGTAAGAACTCAATCACTAGACAGCAATATGGAAGTGAGAGAGAGGAATGTAAGGTAATCTAAAGTGTTGAAGGACTAGACCCTGAGGAGACGAGACTTACAGGTGCAACAAGTCTCAAGGTTATGAAGTGGTACCAATGCTAAAGGTGGCGGGGGAGGCATACCTATGCCCGCCGAGACAGTAATACAAAGAATAAGGCACCCGGAAAACCACGGAACGCGAAAATGAAATAGGTACTGGCCTAAACATGAGCCAGAGAAATAGAATGAGGGATCCCACATACATGCTATGCCTGGAATAACCGTCAGGACTTATACAATAATATTTTAGTACATGAGATACAATTACACCCAAATGCCCCCTACACACGAGGAAGGGCTCGCAAAATCTGATTAATACAAACAAGTCGAAAAGGCGTTGCAAGCGACTGGAGAGGAGCTGCATTAAGGACAGAAATGACGAAGTCTTCCGGGCATGTGGGGGGGTTACCTGGAGGGCCACCCCCTCATGAGGGTTGAGACATCTCACACATACCCGGGTATCACCAATGGCCGCTGCTGCATCACTGAACCATCAAGCGTATAGATCACGATCAGGCTAAAAAGGAGCTCGAACCACGGTGCACTGCCCCCCTGGACCTGGCTTCTGGAGTAGATAAGTTGGTGTCGACAAAAGGGGGTCTACCATATAGTAAAGGTCCAATGGGTAACCGTAAAAGCATGAGTACAATGGGGTAGCTCATGACGAAAGTCATCACAAACAAGGACAAGTAAGGAGGCAAAGTGGTGCCCGAAGTACAAGTGTTGTAAGTGAAGAAATTCAATTTTAAAGAGAGGTGAATGAAGACTTCGTGGACAGTGGGTATCCTGGTGAAGTAGCAAACATGCAAAAACAAATGGATGTTGGCTATCTAAAAGAAAAGGAAACAAGCATTTCAAATGGGAAATGCTACGGGTAATATTTCTTAAGATAGAGTGCGTTGCGGGGATTGGGAAGGATGTGGCCTTCAAAGTCTTGTAGAATGTATGCCCCCTTACCAAGGTCCTTACTAATGATGTAAGGACTGAGCCATAATGAATCGAACTTCCCATGACCAAGGGTATCATGGGCTTGGTCATAGCTTCCATGATATCTTCATCGGACTGGAAGATGGGAAGAGTGGATGGCATAGGATGACTTGAAGAGGAAGAAATATGAGATATTTGATTTTGAGGGGAGAGGTCTACATTGGTGTCGTGATGAGGGGTGACGGGGGTATCAACCGTCGGGTGGGTAGGCGCAATAATGGGGGAGGTTGCCAAGGGGTCGGTTGGCGAGGAGCGCGGTGATGAGGAAAGGTAGGAAATAGTGGCTGAAGGTTCGGTCATTTCAATATCAGAATGAGAAATGGTAATAGGAGTAGACAAGTGGTCGAGCGCGGCTTCGAATTGGCGGTATGTGGCCAGAGAAGCACGATACTCGTCTAGGCGGGGGCAAAGGTGAGTGTAATGCCCTGAAAATCGCATAAAGAACAAGGGTGATTGGTGCGTAAGTTTTTAAGTTTGGGAAGGGAACCAGGGAGGGTGACATGGACTGTAGGGATATCGGAATCGGAAGACGCTTCATTGATCGCGGTTTTAAGGTGTGGTAAATCGGGACAAGTATGGGTGGCATGGCCGACAACATCGCACAAGGCACACTGGATGGGATGCTTCGGAAGGCGAGGAGGGGTAGAGTTGGTTAGGGCAACCTTGTCCTTGGGTGCCCCCCTGCGAGATTTGTGATTAGAACCGGACATGGTTGGAACGGGAGGAGGAATCGAATGAGGAGATTGGGGTGTCAGAGTAGTAGTAGAGGTCATGGGTATGGGTTGAACCGGGGTCAAAGCAAGGTATGGCTTGGGATGACCAGGCGGGGTAGGGGCGGGGGGGCTTAGGTACCAGACGGGGATGCCTAAAGTCAAGTTGGGTAGAGAGAGGGTAGCGAAAATAGGGACAGAAGAAGCTCCGGGAGGGGGAGCGAGGAAAGGAATCTGACTAGCAGGAAAATGGCCAGGAGGAACGGGGCCGAGGGGGTTAAAATCGGGTGGAATGGACCCAGTAGGATAGAGGGGTGGGTGGGGAGGACTTGGGGAAGGAGATTCTGACGGAAGAAGATTGGTTAGCGGGGGCGAAGGGCTAGGAGCTGGGGGATGTTGATGTTGCTGACTAGCCGAAGTGGGCTGTGTAAGGTCAGCCCAAGAGGATTGCATCATGCAAACGTTCACCAAGTTAGGATCCGATGCGATAGGAGGATCCAAAAAGGTTCCAAGCAAAGAGGAGTCTTTATAGACGCCGGGGGAAGGACGGGGTAAAGAATGAGTGATAGCAGAGATAGAGGACTCAGGGGAAGTCTGAGATTGGGGTTCATGATATGATAACTGGTTGATGGTGATGATTTTGCCGTTATGAGGGAAAAACATCTTGCGGTGGACTGTAGACGGGACGGCTGACATGGCATAGGTGTAACTACGTCCCAAAAGAATGTTGTAGTCGAGAGGGGCGTCGATAACTTCAATGTCGACACTAACAGTCTTACCTACAAGGGTCAGAGGACAATTGCGGAAAAGGCTAATGGGCTGGGAGGCGTGGCCATCCCACACATGAAGGGTAATGGTGGAAGGGGCCAATGCAGGAGATCCGAGTTGATGCCAAACTGATGTGGACATTACACAGGTAGAGGCCCCTTCATCAATAACGCATCGAGCAATAGTGGCATTGCGGATTGTAATCGAGATTTGGAAAGCAACAGAAGCAGGAAGAGGGGGATGGGCGGACTGACGGGTATCGAAAACAATTAACTGGTCATTGGCTGGGTCATCAGCGCCCATGGCAGAGAGTAGAGCGGTTTGACCAGAGGCAGCAGTGCAACGTAAGGACCTTTAGGAATGGGGGTGTGAATTGCAGCTGTGGGTGGGGAAATCGGCAAGGGACTGCAGGGTTCCGATAGAGGCTCGGGAGGGTTGGAGTACTGGCAAGACCGAGTGTGAAGGTGTTGGTCAGAGGTCATCATGAGAATCTGGTGATCAGAAGGAGAAGGTTGAGTGGGAACCGGGTCACGAGGAGGGAGAGTAGGAGAAGATGGTTGTCTCTGCATAATGGTCTGAGACTCCCATAGCTGCCTCATTGGTGGTAATCGGGGGCAATCATGAGTGCAATGACCATAAACATCGCAACACGAATAGGCCTTATTGGTGCGAAGTGGCCTATCTGGTTTGGGCTGAGGGCCTTGGGGTTGGGTGATAGTGTGGGAATCAATATAAGAATGGTGGGGGCCACGATTACCAGAGGTAGAGGGATTGTCTTTCTTCTTGCATTGATAAGGCAGAGGAGGAGTTGCACCTTGCTGCGCGAATATTAGCCATGAAGGGGGGAGTAAGTGTGGTCTAAATGCTAAAGGAGCTGGGACAGTAGGTTGAGGGTAGGGATAAGGTGTAGGATGGGAAAAAGGAGGAGACATGCCATATCCGGGATACATGCTACCTGGAGAGGGAAAAGTGCCAAAGGGGCGGGCCTCTCCTAGAGGGAAAGCATAGCCTGGAAAAGGTTGAAAAGAGGTATACATGGCAAAAGCTACAGGGGGAGAACCCGAACAAGCAGAAGGAGAGTCGGAGTGCGGACTTGGGGGAGGACTCACTCGATAACGATGGGAAGGAGGAAGTTGACCAGCTGGAAACTGAGGGTGAAGGCCAAGAAGTCTCCGGGACAAGTGCCTTGGGGGCACAATGATGACGGGAAGAAGAAAGACCGATAAGGGCAAAAAGGGCGAGAAAGCAAGAGGTGACAAGGGCAGAAGGGTGCAGTGTCAATTAATTTTTATAGTCTTTGCCAGGCGGTGTTAACCAGGCTCTTCTTCACTTAGGTTCAGTGTGTGGCGTGTGTTAATTTTAACTGATTAAACCCAGACGTTTTGAGAGTAAAAGAAAAAGTGTGCTGCGTAATGGAAAAGAAAGCTGCGGTAAATAAATCAGAAAATTAACAACTAAAAAGGCAGCAATTGAACCCAAGAAGGCAGGTCTCTCAAAACTAGTCTATAAGAGGGAAAAACTAAGCAAAGCACACTAAAAAGAGACCAATAGATATAAGGTCCGGAGGGACTGGGATCTAAAGGGTAAATCTGCTGAAAAATGGTGCAGAGAACAGCAAAGAGACAGAGGTAAGGTTGCTGCTAAAACGGAGGAGATCAGCTAAAAATAGAAGAAACAAGGTGGTGGCCTTAGAAATGAACCCAGACAAAACGTTATGAGGTGTTTTTGGGAGGGAGAAGAGCTGATCTAAATGGATCTGAAAAGGAGGGATCAGATCAGAGAAAAATAGGGCTGAAACTCTGGAAATTCAGACTTCTGAAACAACAAAGACTCGCCCACAAAAAGTGGAGGGTACTAGAGCCCTTAAGGGGCAAGATTCCCTCTTAGTTGAGTAAAGCAGATCAGAAACAGGTCCAAACGGGCAGAGACAGAGGCTGGAGAACCCTGACAAAAGCTTCAGACAAACCTAGAAAAAGTGTTGAAAAAAATTTGCAGAAAAAGTGCAGGTCGCAGGTTTTGACCTGTTTTCAGGCCAGGTCGCAGATTTGGGGCAGAAAAGTGCGACCTGAAGGTCAGGTCGCACTTTTTGGGCCGATAAGTGCGACCTGCAGATCCGGGTCTTGCGGCGGCAGATTTCAGAAAATTGTGTCGTCTCAGCTGCGGCTGATGTCGGTCACCTGCGCAATAGGGCCAGAAACACACGGAAGTTAGAAATTTGAATGTTTGAGGGTTTTGGAGGTAAAAACTAGCATAAAAATAGGAAAAAAAGAAAATGAAAGAGAAACCCTAGGGACTGAAACAGCTGGATATGCAGGAATATAGAGAACGACAGTGGTCGTAAAAGAAAACCCGTGTGGAGTTGCCAATTGTTAGTATGAATCTTTCGTCGTAAAAAATTCACTTTAGCTACGCATACCAAGTAGCCCTAACATAAATTATGGCTGCAAAATATCTTAAAATTTGTAATAAGCTGCACACATCTAGATCTAAACATGAAATATATTAAGCAGATAAAGTAAAGTATAAGCATCCAATGGACAAGACAAGAACAAATGTGTTTAAAAGAATCTTTTTATTATATCAAAGAATGGGGCACCTGAGAGGAAAACAAGAAAGGTGTTTTCCGGTTCTCCTCAGTGGGCTGGGTTCTTGGAAGTCCTCAGTGTTTCAGATTTATGGTTCCTCTCTCTTACTAATGTAGAAAACCCAAACAAAACATGAAAACCAGGAAATATAGATAAATGTTATTTTTTATGGTGAAAGCAATTTTACTTAGGGTAAAATTGGTCTTACATGGTGTACTTGGGTTCATCTAATAATAATAGGTTAGATGACCAAAAAAATGGTGTAACAGTGGGGTTCATAGCAAAATGTATGGGCATTGTAGTACAAAATGTTAGGTACTAGAGATGGCATCAGGCTCAGGAATGGCTGCTAAAGCAAGGTGGGTTTCTCTTGAGAGAAACATGGTGAGGAAAATGTCTGAATGGCCATGACATTTTTATCCAGCCAAAATTGAAGATGTAATTGTTTGGATAATTGTCGTGTGTAGGTGGTGCCAAAGATTGATCTAGTTGTCTTGTTTGTGGTTGCACAATTTCTCATACAAAGACAGATCATGAATATGCAAATTTTAAAGAATACTACATTGTTATTTAAGCATTTGAATTGGTTCTTCAACAATACATAAAGACAAGGACTTTACTGACCCATGAAGGCTTTCACAAGTGCTAAGTATTCACAACTGAATGTCCAACAAAGATCACCAAGGAAAGGTTGATCCCCTCATCATGCCACAAGGAAACAAGATTGAATACACCTTTTCTTAAGCTCAGACTTCAAACAAAGAACATATATTGGACTGGTATGATGATAACAATTCATATCAGAGATAAATATAGGTTTTAGACCTCCTTGACATACCTTGGATAGATGGTATAGATCTCGGACCAATACAACAGACTTAGAACAAGATCACAAATTTGGATCTATGCTATAGACTTTGATCAACTGTCACAGGACTTTGTTCTAGTCTTCACTGATCTTTGACATATAGCTTCAGGCCGTCCTTCTAGCTTTGAAAGGGAAGGCCACATCATTACGAGAGGCTATCTTGTTGCAGAACGAGGAACTGGAGGGCATGAGAGTGGTTATTGCTGAGACAGCGGCCAAGTTGGCCCACATTGGGGAACGGTTAGATTCCCTAATGGTACAGCTAGAGGGCACATTGGAGTGTCAAAGTGGCCCCCTTCAGACATACATAGACGGGGCTAGCAACAATTTTGGGTCACCTCTTCCCATTGGAGAGAGAGAGAGAGAAGGAACCACCTAGTCAGATTTCATATGTTGACCTGGATAGCGGGATGAGATGATCAGAGTTGCACAGGGTGCAACATCCACATGTTGAGGTTGGATGGTGGGAGATTTTGAGTTGGTACCTGGTGGAGTGGGTTATGGAGATGGTGGTGGACCTGAGTGTACTTCAGCAAGAGTTTCTAGGCGCTGGGAATATAGGAACCCCAGATTGGAATTAGGATCCAAGTGGGACTACCTATCGTTTCCCAGGTAGGCCGATTGACTATGTCTTGGAGGGTACAATTGGCCTAGTAGTTGAGCATTCACATTCGTTAGGGGAGTTTCGGTCAGCTCTAGTGGCCAACCAGTTTATGGGCAGACTCCTTGGGTTGTCTTGGTACAACATTTGTACGCAGGGTCACGGGGTGATCAACATACTTTAGCAGGAGCTTGTCGGAGGAGGTGGCATTGGAAAGCCACCAGACAATGCCTTTTATGGAGCCAAGGATTCTTCACCTTTGTGCGGGGCACATAGGTCGTAGGGGAGCAGAGCAGTGGTCCGACATGTAGAGACACAACTCTAGGCCATGACATCCAAGGATGTGTGGGAGCATCTAGCATTGAGCAGTGGACTACTGGTGGACATGGGTGAATGGTGGTGTACTGTAGTGTGTGGGAATGCTTTGTGGAGTAGGAGTGTCTTACATCACATTGAATACATGCGAGGAGTGACTGGTGCCTAGGGAAAATTTTAGGGGTGAATTTTAGCCCAAAGGCGAATTTTAAGGGGTTTTAGATTTTGGAGGGGCGAATTTTTTATATAAAACCCATTTTATATAGTTAGCCCTATAATTATTTTAAAAATAATTAATTATTCCCTGTTAGCCCAAAAAAATAAATGTGCATAAACATTAAAGGATGGATTCGCCTCCCAATTTTCTGGTTTGGAGCGGATTTGAATGGCATTCACCCGCGATTTACTGGGTAGGAGGGGCATTGGATTTACATTCGCCCCATTTTTTACCGGTTGGGGCTTTAGGGCTTTAGGGCTTTACTGGTTGGGGCTTCAATGCGTGAGTATTGAATCTTCTCCAACCTTGCGTTGGAACTTTCAGTAGGGCGAGAATTATTTGAAACAGTAACAGATTCTGTTAATTTGCCTACTGCACTAGGAATCACATGCAGAGGCAATTTGTGCATTTAAACTGTAGGTTTGTATAGAGTGGGCGTATTTAAGGATTGGCATGGAGACCCATACATGATGCAGATATTGATTTTAAACCTGGTTGGCTGATTGGGATGGTTGTGTAGTCTTCCTTTTAGCAATACTTGTATTAATTGAAATGTTAACATGTTGTTTAATTTTCGTGCAATCTGTCAGTTTTTATTAAAATTTTAGTGAGGGGATGACTTCAGGTAGAGATTTGGGCTCCATCCTATTACAATGCCTTTCTTTAGAGTCCTCTGCACTCATAACCGAGATCTAAGAATGCAACATGAGATCCAGTCTATTCTAGAATTCGAGCTAAGTTGATTGGACAAAGCTGTTGGTCAGATCTTTTAGGGCTAAAGATTACTGATTCAGAGGAGTCAGAGTCATGGCTTAGGATTCCTTGCAAAACTACATGGTGAAGAGCCGACGATGAATGGATCAGAATATGACAATTCCTCCTTAATAGTACCCAGGTTCAAAAAAATATTTCTCAAACCTGTGCTAACTTTCTGGTTCAGAGTGGATGAGATGGTTTCTCTGACCCTCTGGTAGGAAGAAGGGGAATAAGAGATGATGTTGTGGACAGGAAAGGAAATGGGTTTGCTACCATGCGTTTCTACCAGAACTTTAGTCAATTCTAATGGCCATAACACCGATGATTGCCATGTGCTGATTTTAGGAGGTACTCTTCTAGGGCTCAGAACCTTGTAGTTTAGTGGGTTGTGTCAACTTGATTAGCTCTATTGGTTGGGCTGTGCTTATTGAAATGGTTTAGTATATATACCCCATCCCATCCTCTAAATCAAGAGTTGCTGTGATAATGGAAGCCATTGTTATTGGTTTGGGTATGGAAGCCTTTTATTAATATTTGGGTAGATTTCATTGTCAAAGAGAACCAAACCTCTTATGCTTTGGAGATAGTGTGCATTGTATCAGGCAGAGCAGTAGCAGGAAATTTGGGTATAAAATCTTTTGGGAGATGGTAATATGGTATTATTCAGGGCCTGGTTTGGGTAAACTGAGAAATTGGTACATATCTTCTGTGTGAAAATTGTAAAACAGATTTGATATTTTAAGAATGCATATGGGTGAATATGCGCTGTGTGTAAAATTGGTGAAATTGGTACATATGCGCTGTGTGTAAAATTTTCTCAAATTCATTCAAATCTAAAAGATTAGGTTTAGAAGTTTTGTGTAGGGAAGTTGTTGGGTGCTAAAAGGTGCATTTTAAAACTCCTATTTATCCCACATTAATTATCAACCTGAGAAAGTCCTCTTATTTCAAGAATGTACACAATATGTGCACGCTATAATCCCAGAGAGTAATGTTTCTTAAAATGTAGTATAGATCTTTCAAATACAAGAATAAACGGATGCTTTTAATAAATCCCACATGCAACTAAAGGAAACTCAATGCTCTAAAACTAAATCATTCATTCAGCAAAGTAACCGCAATTATCAGTCAAGGATGCAGTAGTAATAACTCGTTCCTCTGTCAACTGATGTAAATGAAATAAAACATAAACAAGATATTCAATCTGAGAACTTTGACAGTAATAGCCAATGTCCTTTACAGTTGTTGACCTTGCACTTTACAATAAACAACTAATTGGAAATGATAACTGAGTTAAATCAATAATGCTGCTAATGGAAATAGAATAAACATGCTCTTTGCAATAACATTCTAAAGCAAACTAAATACTTACAGGAAAGGAATAAACAGTAAAGCTAGTTATCAGAAATGAACAACAAAGCTATATAATGGAAATGAACAACAAATTCTAAACAACGAAGCTTTATATCTGAGAAGCATAACAATACAAGTTACAGAGGAATACATAATCTTGTTATGTTGGAAAGGAACGACAACGTGGTTCAATCACAGTTTATGCAATAAAACGATTTCATAAAATATTGAAACAGTAAACTATAAAACAGGGAATTGTAAAGCAATGCGACTAAGGGAAATGAAAATTAAAGAAAATCATCATACGACTGGAATTGTAAAGTAATGCTACAAATAGCAAGTGGATCCACCAGGGCCGGACCCTTTGCTGCTAGTGAAGCACTGCCGAACTACTCCCATATCAAATAATGGAACAACAACCGAATTATATATTAATCATGTGTAAAGAAGTTTACATGCAATCGCACTTTGTTTTAACCAATGAGAGTCGATGATCAAAGTGAAAACACCAAAGGGAAAATCTGAATAATGGCAATACATGCTCTCCTTTTATAATCAGAAAGATGAGAAAGTAAATAGTAAATGTGATCCCTCATAACAAAATTGGATTGTTCCCAACAACTTGATCAACAAGAAAATATATTTCCATCAATCATTCAACAGGAACAAGTCGAATTTGGTATTGCAATTGACATAATTTGGAAAATGGTCGCAACAGTGAATATGGGAAAATCGTCCTTAGAGAACCTTTCGTTTCTCTCAATACATGCCGAATTTTGGCAAAATGTTCTGTTGTAAAGTTAATACGGTCCGTTATGGACAAAACCCATGTTTCAGATTTTCTAGATTCCTCTCCATTTTCCCAATACGTCCAATGCAAAACTGTCACTTCTTATTCCAACGAATTTCTGAGTTGGCATATTTAATGATGAGCTGGAGATCAACTCTGCAATCTGGAAAATATCTTGGAGACTAAAATGGTGAGTGATGTTACAACAAATTTATTAATAAACCATAATTGGTAAAATCATGCATAATCATCAATTTATTAAAAATAAAGGAGAAGAAATAATATTTATCCATAAGAGCATAAATAATTATAAAATGAAATTATATGATAAATTATGATAAATGACATGATAAAGAAGAGTAGAAATGGATGAAATAAGTGTTAAAAAGTGATAATAATAATAACATATTAGCGGCCCAACATACCCCCAAACTGAATATATTTCATGTCCTCATGCAACCTAGAACTGAATATATTGCATGTCTTCATGCAACCCAAAGACAAAACCCATGTGTTAACCAAGCAAAAAAAATTGTTCATCCCAACTCATGAAATGGATGGAACAAATGAATTTTTCCTCAAATAATGAATAGTCAATTTTAGCAATCTTGATGAAGGCGTAACAATTTTTACATTTGACGATCAACTATATGTATACGAAGTTACAGAAAAATGTGATATAAGTAACATCAAACTTTATTAATCATTTTCTCAAAAATCAGATCGTTTTGATGCACGGATCATGAGATATAGACAAAATGGCTGTAGGTGATAGTGCATAATTTTCGAAATTTTATGAACTAATTTAGGGTGAAATTATTTGGGTTTGTGTATTTTAATGATACCTCTTTGTTATCCAGAAATTACAAGAATTTAGTTCATAATTTTAAAGATATATGCAAATCAATTTCTGCACTGTATAAAAATGAAATTGTATGCCTTAAATGAGAAAGAAAGTAGAAAACATCCATCATGTGTAGCAATTCCTCCCCCAAACTGAAGAATTAGCATGTCCTCATGCAATGCTAGAAAACAAAGAGAGGTGGTTGCTACAATCTGTTGAAAACTATGCTTGGTGTAAAACAACATGGAATAAGGGAGGTGTTGAGAATGAATAAGAATATCAATAGATGATAAAGAATATTACTGACTTGTTCATAAGAAAGAAATGAAGGAAAGCAACACTCCCCCAAACTGAAAGATGATATGTCTCTGAAAAATGGGAAGTGGTAAATATGTGGAATGAATGATGATAAATAATGCTCAATGGATTTTCATGAAATTCTCTTAAATTTGTAATAAATCAGAAAATTATGTTGTTTTACCTCAAGTGTTACCTCTGAAAAAAAAAATGTGGAATGACATGTGGGGACTGGAATTTGTTGAAGCTGATGTAGGCTGAGCGGATACTGAAAGTGATGCAAAAGGTGGAAGCCATGCAAACAAATCATGTTTGAAGAATTGTGCGTGTTCGCGAGTAGCGCGAGCCTTTGCTGTTAGTTGCAATAGTGTGGTCGTGCTATGAATAGAATTCCCCCCCCCCATACTTGTTGTTCTCCTGTAACCAAATCACGATTCTGCATGCAATTTTCTTGAATCCATAGTGTTAATTTTGAAGAGCAACAGATAAGATGTATGCCAAAAGTTCAATAAAAAAAACTTCTGTAGAAATGCAGTATGAATATTGTGGCAAATCAGCAAATTATGGCAGAATTTTGTACTTATATCGCGTGCTATCCATAATACATACATTCCCCCTTCCAATTGAAAAATGGATTCCATGACCATAAAGCATAGAAAAAGTGTTGTGCTGATGACAAGGCAAGGGAACGAACAATACAACAGTAAATGAAGCAGAGTACACATATCAAATGATAGGACAACAAGAGGTATGGTTATAATTATAAAGATAGTTATGAATAAGAGATAAGATGCTTGGGTTGATGATAGGTAATGTGGTAAGTAAAAAGGACAACAATATGCAAGAAAAGATACCTTACTGACGATATTCCATCTGAAAAAGATATGATTGATTAAAAAACATTAACTCATGTGTAAAGGTTCATAGTAGGGAGAAATTAGGGAAATAATCTCTCTGATAAAAAGAAAAGTAGGAAAAGGGTATTATAATAATTATTGATGTTGAAAATAGAACTTCAATACCATAAGCAGAGCCTCTGCTGCCAACAGGCGCCCATAGCCTCGGCAGGGTTGCTTTTTAACCCATATGAGCCAGGATCCTCAATTTATAGTTGGAGAATTCCATTGTCGTTCTATAGAAAAGATCAGTGTGCTGGCGTGGTAACCAGATAACCACACTGCCATTCACTGGGAAGTAGCAAAAGTGATCAGGCCGGCTCGTGATGAGACCTCCTATTCCAAAGATATTGTGGCTATCCAATGGATCATAACTCTGGTATGGTGGCCATAGTGGGAATGTCACTTCGCTACAACCTTATGAACATGGTAGGCTGGCTCTTTAATGAGACCCCCTATCCTCTATCTGTAGACAAGATTTTGTTGTTTTTACACCTTTTATGATAAATAAAGGGAGGCTCAATACTCCTTAAGAGTGGGGATGGTGGAAGAAGTTTGAACATGTCAATAGAAAAAAAATATACCCATAATCTTAGTTATAATAGATAGAGAGAATTGTAGCCAGGAGAAGTGGAACCAACATGGTAAAGATGATCAATCAGTATCATATACAACAGAAATCAATACAGTAAAGTAATATATATAAATAATTGTGTCCCTTTTGTTTGTTTGTTTGTTTTTTTTTTAAACCTATCATCAAGAAGATGTCTTGTTAAAGATCATAACGTCAAGGATATTCACTTGTTTCAATAGACTCCATAATTTTTGTCTTCATAAAAGTATTGTACTTCATGTGATGCAAGGGAATCAATAAAATGTGGTTGAGATGAATTAGGAATAATCGCACAAGAGGGAAGAAAGGTTGTTCTCGAAAAAATTCCCAAAGTGTTGTTCCCTTGAAGGAACACCAAAAATACACCCAAAAAAAGTGCTGTTCTTTTTAAGGAATAACAAAAATACACCCAAAAAAATGTGTTGTTCCTTAAAAGGAATAATCGCACAAGAGGGAGGAAGGGTTGTTCTCGAAAATATTCCCAAAGTGTTGTTCCCTTGAAAGAACAGCAAAAATACACCCAAAAAAAATGTTGTTCTTTTTAAGGAATAGCAAAAATACACCCAAAAAAAGGTGTTGTTCCTTAAAAGGAACAACAAAAAATACACCCAGAAAAAGTGTTGTTCTTGAAAAGGAACAGCAAAAAATATACTCAGAAAAATTGTTGTTCCTTAAAAGGAACATAAAAAAAATGCATGCGAAAAAGTGGTTCCTTAAAAGGAACAACAAAAAAAAATACACAAAAAAGTGTTGTTCCTTAAAGGAACAACAAAAAAAAATCAACACGCGAAACTGTTGTTCCTGAAATGGAACGACTGTTGTTCCTTAAGAGGAACAACAGTTGTTCCTTAAATGGAACAACAAAAAGACAAACACGCGAAACTGGTGTTCCTTAAATGGAAGGATTGCTATTCCTTAAGAGGAACAATAGTTGTTCCTTAAATGGAACAGCAAAAAGACAAACACGCGAAACTAATGTTCCTTAAGAGGAACGACAGCTGTTCCTTAAGAGGAACTGCAAAAAGACAAACACGCGAAACTTGGTGTTCCCTGTAGGGAACAACAAGGGAAAAATAGAAAAAACTAATGTATAATCTATTATCTAAGCAAATCCAATCAAAAAAAAAGAAAAAAAGAAAAGAAAAGAAGGTAAACTTATGTACAGGTTTCAAGAGAATAAATTGTTTAGTGGACTGGTGTTGTCGAAGAGTTTCCTTCTGCAGCAAGAATTTGTATTGTGGGGTCCTCATTGTTCAATTGCCAATGGAGCAGAAACTACAATTTGAAGGGAGCAACACCTGAAACACAAAAACATAAAAGAAATCATAAAAGAAATAACACTTTATTAACTTACGACAGCTATGATGTTATTTCCTAAAGCAAGGAAAAAAAAAATGATCTCTTTGAAAAATGTTTTGGCAACAGTGACATGACATGAATCTTCAAATGAAAATCAATCGTTCATTGCTTCTGTTATGTATCTGTTGGGTAATGAATTGGATGAAATTCTCTTGTTTCATTAAAATTTCTTTCAAGAATCACTCGTCCATAAATTGACCTTCTTTATTCTCCTAGGACCTGCAAAAAAACGAGTTTCTACCTGCAATAAAACATTAAATCATGGAGAAAGAGAGGTGATCGAGCTACCTTAATCCAAGAATTATGCAAAAAAAACAACAAGTAGTTACTCTGTATAACAAATCCACGGATAAAATAACAAATTTTTTTTTTTTGTCACGTGCGAGAGAGCAGTGGCCAATCATGTTAACCTGTAGTGTTTTAATCACAACTTCTTTGTTTTTCATCCAAATTGAGTGATTCTAAAGCCAGATGAGAGATAATTAAAATGTGTATCTCCAATAGAAACAGGTTTTAAAAATTCAATGCTATGATATGTCAATTTTACTTAGAACGACCTGCATAATAGAGTCATTTTCGATTTTCCAGCTCAGACCAACAGTTTATATTTCAAGCATAAATTTTTCATTTGATAACAGATTAAGCTGATTCAAATTGGAAATGAAAGTAGATTCATTTATTTATCTCCAAAGAAATAGGTTTTGAAGATAAGAAGAATTTATTGGTCAAATACTTTAATGAACAATCGAGAAAACAAAATTTCAAGAGTGCTGATTTATGATAAGCAGTCAGTATTTTGGTCATAAATTCCTCATACGATATTGAAATCGAGTGATTAAAATTGTGTCGTAAACTAGATTCATAGAGGAATATACCATATATTTTTTTTTTAATAATATAGTCATTTAGGCCTCCAAACACTGACTGTCCCAACTCTGTTCTTGAGCTGCCTACTAGACACCCTGTCAATGTTTTGGTTATAAGTTTTTCGTTTCAAATCAAAATGGAGTGATTAAAATTGGGTTGGAAAGTATACATCAAGGGCTACTTAGGATAGAAAAATGTTTTAAAAATATTCACTTTTGGTCCCTCAAAACATGACTTTCCCAACTCTGTTTTTAGAAATTTCATCAAGCCCGCAAGCCAAAAAATATGATATTCAAGCAATTTTTCCATATTAGTGATAAAAATGAATATAAGTGTTTGTAGAACTGTTATTTTCAATATAATATATCTACATACAAAAAACAATTAAAATATTTATCACCGATGTTGATATTTTTAGCGTGTTGCAACAAAAACATCTTTTTTTTACATAATAATAAAAATGTATTTATTTATGTCCTTATTTATTTATTTTCTACACTAACCTAGTCTTCTTTGAAAATTGAATATGCTTATGTATAAGAGTACTTCCAGTGGAGCCATTTTCGAAATAAGGCCTGTATTATGTATATACCTAAATTTGAAAAATGCATGTTAATAAATAGTAGGGTATGAGAAGCCAAGTTCCCTTGAAAAGATGGTGCTAAAAATTGTTGAAGTATGGAGTGATGCTGCAAACAAATGGAGTGAAACCAATCTTCAATGTATCCCTTAATTTTTTGATTTCCCATAGCCGTCATATCATGAAGTTCTTGAGTGTTTAAAATGGCTTGTTGATGCAGACTAGAAGAAACCTCTTTTTCTTTCATAACCTCTACAATTTTTGGATTTGATACATTCTAAATCTAAATATAAGTTTTCTCCAATGGTGCATGTGAGATAGAATGGATGGGAAGGGTGAGTAAATTTTGCAGTTCAACACTGTAAGCATGTTGTAATGGTTTATTATGGTGAGGGTGTGGAATGAGTTGAGCAGGAAATTGTGTAGGGAATGGAGCATTTTGATGATGTAGTTGATTGGGTTGAGTGGATGATTTTGATGGGCAAGCAAGATGTTGTGGAAGAGCTGGAAGATGTGTTTGTGCTACAAGATGAGGGAGAGTAGTCATGCAATCATAAGATGAACCATGTCAAACTTGTAGACAATATTGGTGGTGGTTATATTGAGATTGGCACGACTGCCCTAACATATGAGTATTCCATAATGGATTATGCAAGTAAGAGAATGGATAGGAAGTGTTTTGAACCATACCTGTAGGCCATGATTTCCATGGTTTTGACCTTGTTGCAGCTTCTCCATCTCTTTGATATGCTACTTCCATCCTAGATAAGGAAGAACAACTATCTATGGGATGCTCCTTTCGGTAATGAGGGAAAAAAACTTCATCAAATTCTTGATTTTTCTGAACTTGCAAAACATTCAATTGTGAATTTAGAGAGCTAATGAAATCATATTTAAAATTTTTAAATAAAACATTGATTTCAGCTCTTATGTCTCTTGTTCTTGTAGTAAATTTGGAAAAGAAAGAATAAACTTCTCTAGAATTCTTACCAGCCTTGGAAATTCCTCTTGAACACCTTATGCACAATTCACAAACATCATCATATGATAACTAAAAAATATCACCTTTTCCTATCAGATTTAAGAGTTCTAAAAATTCCTCTTTGATTCCTTTAAGAATGAGTGTTTTCAAGATTTCTTTTCCGAAATGCTTATGCTTTGATTTTTGAAGGTTATATTGAAATCGCTCTACATAGTCCTCCAAGCTTTCATCTTCCCCTTGTATCATACCGAAAATATCTTCATTGGATTTGCAGTAATCTTGGTACTTCTTCAAGAAGATGTTCTTCATGTCCTCCCATGTTTGGATGCAGTTCCCACCTAGGCTCATGAACCATCGGAGAGATGCTCCTTTTAGAGTAAGAGGAAACACTTTCAACCTTTGATCATTGGTACAATAATCATATCCTCTACAAAGTATTTCAAACTCAAATAAGAATGTATCGGGATCTTCATTTGTCAAACCATGAAAATTTGGTAGAGATGATGGGGGAATTATGTGCATTTGTGTCACTCCTCCTAGATCTTTGATAGGGAATTCAAAGGTTGAAATGTGAGCCATTTCTTACCATAATAGAAGATGTTCTTCATATGTTTCTGTTAAGTCCCTATATTAATAGTGTAGTCCCTTATTATGTTAGTGTAGCCCCCCTTATTGTTATTGTTGTACCCTTGTAACCCCCATATGGTTATTATTGTGCCCTTACATTATTATTGTTAGGTCGGCTAGGATTACATTGTGGCCCCACTAGGATTATATTGGGCCCCATGGACTCCTATATATAGAAGGAGGTTTTGGTCATTTGTATCATCCAAGAATTGTTCATTTATGTAATGTACTGAGGTTGCCTTCAAAGTGGCTTATTTCTAAGGCGTTGATATCTCTTTTCTTCTATTTTTGGAGCTGGTTACACAACTTTTGGTATCAGAGCTTTGGATTCTAGGGTTTCACTGCTCCAAACAGGTCATCGTGGCATTTTCGCTATAACGTTTTTTCTACGAAGTTTCAGAAACGGAAATTTTTAGGGTGCGAAGTTGAAATCCTGAGGAATCTTGTCTAAAAATTTTAGAGCTTGGTTCGCAATATTTTTGGAGATATAATCTGTGGAAGTTAGGTCTTTTTTCAGGCTCCTAGATAGGTCATCGTGGAATTTTCGCTATAAATTGTCTTATACGAACTTTCAGAATCTGAAATTCGTATGGTATAAAGCTGAAATCCTGAGGAAATTTGTCAAAAAATTTCATAGTTTGTTCTACAATATTTTTTTAGATATGATTTGCGGAAGGTAGTGCTTTTTCAGGCTCCTAAATTTCATCTCAAAGAGGTGATCGTGGGTAAAGTTCAATAACTCTCTCTCTGGGCATCGGATTGGAGTGCCGTAAAAAGTGGTTGCAGGTACACGGACAGTAGTTTCTTGGCTATCAATTTTAGAGACGAAGGATGAAACAGTGACACGTGGCAAGTTGTACAAGTTCGCTCTACTGAACCAGTCCATAATTAGGTCATTGTGAGAGATTGGACACAACTTGGTCTTGGAGAATCCAAATTAGGTCAGACCTGTGACATTCAAAAGATAGTTCAGAGGGCTAAGTTGATACCGAAATTCATATATTGAAGTGCTTCAGTCACAGAGATAATCCAATAATTGTTCATTTATGTAATGTATTGGAGGTTGCCCCCTCGAAGTGGCTTATTTCTAAGGCGTTGATATCTCTTTTCTTCTATTTTTGGAGCTGGTTACACAACATTTGGTATCAGAGGTTACCTCTCGCGGAATGGTGGTATAACACTTCCTTCCATACGACAACAAAAATGAGCCCATTTATGGCACTTTATGGATATCATCCACCATCGATCACATCATCTTTGAGGGAAACTTCAAAGGTTCAAGCAGTGGAAGATCACATCAAGCATCAACAACAAGTTCTCCAACTCTCAAAGGATAACCCAACTTTGGTGCAGAATCTAATGAAACAACAGGAAGATCAACATCACATCGAAAGAAGTTATGAAGCAGTCATAGAAACAAGAACTCGACAAGTACGATCAATTTCAGAGTATCTTAGCAAGTGGAATAACTTTCCTGTAGAATATTTCACATGGGAGGATGAGAATTTTATACAGAAGCATCAAGAAATAATCAAGCGTTGAGGACAACACTTGTTTGAAGGAGAGGGGAATGTTAAATCCCTATATTAATAGTGTAGCCCCTTATTATGTTAGTCTAGCCCCCCTTATTGTTATTATTGTACCCTGTAACCCCATATTGTTATTATTGTGCCCTTACATTATTATTGTTAGGTCGGCTAGGATTACATTGTGGCCCCACTAGGATTATATTGGGCCCCATGGACTCCTATATATAGAAGGAGGTTTTGGTCATTTGTATCATCCAAGAATTGTTCATTTATGTAATGTATTGGAGGTTGCCCCTCGAAGTGGCTTATTTCTAAGGCGTTGATATCTCTTTTCTTCTACTTTTGGAGCTGGTTACACAACAGTTTCTTTAAGGATCTTCCTTCCAATGTTCCTATCAATTGGTTAGTGAAATGGGTGGTGCTTACATCACCACTCGAGTGGAATTAGAAGATTTTTTTCAAAATTTCTACCTCTAAAATACAAACGTTCATTTCTACCTTAAATTCCTAGCAATTCTGCTGGAAAGCGGGTGGGGGACCAAAAAATTTACTTGCTCGTTATGCAGGTTGTTACCTTCCATTTTTAATACCCAATTCTTTCCCAGCAACAAATATCAAACATACATCACTCTCTATGAAATGGCAACACTCTCCCCGGCAATGGTGCCAAAATGTTGGGTGCTAAAAGGTGCCTTTTAAAACTCCTATTTATCCCACACTAATTATCAATCCGGGCAAGTCCTCTTATTTCAAGAGTGTACAAAATATGTGCACGCTATAATCCCAAAGAGTAATGTTTCTTAAAATGTAGTTAGATCTTTCAAATACAAGAATAAACAGATGCTTTTAATAAATCCCACTTGCAACTAAAGGAAACTCAATGCTATAAACTAATTCATTCATTCAACAAAGTAACAACAATTATCAGTCGAGGATACAATAGCAATAACTCATTCCTCTTTTAACTGATGTAAACTAATCAAGCATAAATAAGATCCTCAATCTGAGAGCTTTGACAACAATAGCCAATGTTCTTTACAATTGTTGATTTTGCACTCCACACCAAAACAACTAATTGGAAATGATAACTGAATTAAATTAATAATGTTGCTAATGGAAATGGAATAAACACGCTCACTGCAATAATATTCTAAAGCAAAACCAAATACTTGCAGGAAAGAGATGAACAACGAAGCTTATTTAGTAGTAATGAACAACAAAGCTATTTAATAGAAATGAACAGCAAAATCCGAAATGAACTGCGAAGCTTTATACTTGAAATGAATAGCATAACAATATAAGCTGCAAAGGATAGTAATCTTGTTATTGTGGAAGGAAACGACAACGCGGTTCAATCACAGCTTATGCAATAAAACGATTTCATAAAATATTGAAACAGTAAACTATAAAACAGGGAACTGTAAAGCAATGCGATTAAGGGAAATGAAAATTAAAGCAAACCATCACACGATTGGAATTGTAAAGTAATGGTACAAATAGCAAGTGGATCCACCAGGACCGGGCCCTTTGCCGCTAGTGAAGCATTGCCGAACTAATCCAGTATAAAATAACGGAACAACAACCGAATTATATATTAATCATGTGTAAATAATTTTACAGGCAATTGCACTCTGTTTTAACCAACAAGAGTCGATGATCAAAGTGAAAACACCAAAGGGAAAATCTAAATAATGGCAATACATGCTCTCCTTTTATAATCAGAAAGAGGAAAAAGTAAATAGTAAATGTGATCCATCATAACAAAATTGGATTGTTCCCAACAACTTGATCAGCAAGAAAATATATTTCCATCAATCATTCAATAGGAACAAGTCGAATTTGGTATTGCAATTGACATAATTTGGAAAATGGTCGCAACAACGAATCTAGGAAAATCTTCCTCAAAGAACCTTCCGTTTCTCTCAATACAAGCCGAAATTTGGCAAACTGTTCTCTTGTAAAGTTAATTTGGTCCGTTCTGGACAAAACCCATGTTTCGGATTTTCCAGATTCTTCTCCATTTGCCCAATATGTCCAATGCAAAACTGTCACTTCTTATTCCAACGAATTTCTGAGTTGGCATATTTAATGATGAGCTTGAGATCAACTCTGCAATCTGGAAAATATCTTGGAGGCTAAAATGGTGAGTGTTGTTAAAAAAAATTTATTAATAAACCATAATTGGTAAAATCATGCATAATCATCAATTTATTAAAGATAAAGGAAAAGAAATAATACTTATCCATAAGAGCATAAATAATTATAAAATGGAATTATATGATAAATTATGATAAATGACATGATAAAGAAGAGTATAAATGGATGAAATAGGTGTTAAAAAGTGATAATAATAATAATAACATATTAGCAGCCCAACAGAAGTCACATTCTGGAATGCAGTAAATAGTTACTGGACAAAGCCATTGATTAGATCTTGCATATCTGAAGATAATCAAGGCCGATGCATTAGATTCATGACTTCGGATGGCCTAGATAATCACATGTCTCAAAGCAGGGACTAAGGATCATATAAGTATTATAGAACAACATTGCCTCCTCAATAGTGTTAAGCTTCCCACAAGCATTAGCCAACCTTATACTACATGGCTGGTTCGTGGATGGTCCTCTGGCTTTCTGGTATAAAGAATGGCAATGAGAGAATATATTGTGGAGAGTTATGAATGTGGGTTCTACTGCCATTGAGTTCCTAACCAGAGCTTTGGTCAATTCTGATACCGGTAAAAGACATGTTTGCCAAGTACTAATCTTAAGAGGTGTTGTTCCACACTTTAGAAAATTTTCCTCTATAGTCATTTGTGTCAATTGATATGCTCTATTATTTGAGTTGTGATTATTTCTTCTACAGGAGGTGCTGGCAAATGGGTTTTATGCTATACACTCCAAGTCAACCTCTAAACCTTGTGTTGTTGTGATATTTGACAGCCATTGGTATTGGTTTGGGAATGCACTGTTTACAGTTGTATGTGGGGAGATTGCATTGTCTAATTACTTTACGCTTGTTCCTCAGGGTAGTTTCTCTTAAGATTAAGAAGAAGAGAATGAGTTTTAGCATGCAATATAAGATTGTAGTTTGAATGGAATATACAGTTTATTTATATAATCTCTATTCATTCTCACTTGATTGATATAATTTATCTTATGAGTGGTTTCCGTTTCCATTTGAATATGAGATCAGATGAATCAAATGCATTAAGAAATCGTCATTTAGTTAGTTTGATGTGTCAAAAATAGAGCAAAAAGGCTTTGCCTGAAGCTGTAATAGATGCAATCTGATTTTATTTTGAAGAATATTTTGAGCCTAATACCTGTTATGAATGTAAACATTTATGCTAAATATATGGATAAGTCAAATTTGATATATCGCCCTGGGATGCCTCTGTTGAACATATCTAGCTGCAGTAACTGAGCATAGGAGTTAAACAGCGAACAGTGAAAACAAGAAAAAATAAAGAAAGACTATTAGGGGGAAAAACATTCAGAAACCTTGGGGATGACCTCACAGTAATCTAAGCCTAACCTACTGCTATATGTTTATGATAATCTGGACTTCTCTAACGCCGTTTTCTTTGAATCAAATCATTGTTATTTTTTCACTGTAAAGGTGCTGTGTATCATGTCTTTATGATCAGTATGAATATTATTTACTCTGGATTCTATGTTATCCTGAAGTACACAGGAACAAAGAGCACCCTTTAGGTGTTTATACCCGGTTCCCATCATTATAGGATTAGGCCATTACCCCCATACAAGTTAAGTCAGCTCTCAAGTCTGAGATGCCCCTCAAGAGGTCACCATCATCGAGTATCTTGACCACTGCTCGGCGATGCCTTCAAGTTAGGTCACTGGTTATATTCCCCCATCCCTTAGGAGGTCAGGTATGTTCCATCCTATGATGCCTTCTATGTGCCACCCTATGTCTAGGGCCCCCATCACTTTGTTCCTGTGTACTTAGGCAATTTATCCACATATGCTAATAGTTAGTAGCAAGCTCTGAAACCGGATTCATCCCCCAGGGTGACCGAATCCCGAATCTGGCGAATCAGATACGATTAAGCCAGATTCGTACCTGATTCACAGGGTACGGTCATATTCATACAGGGTATGGCGAATCCCGACCATACCCTGTATGGATACA
Source organism: Pinus albicaulis (assembly GCA_034641835.2). Lineage (NCBI taxonomy): Eukaryota > Viridiplantae > Streptophyta > Pinopsida > Pinales > Pinaceae > Pinus > Pinus albicaulis. Next base: position 327,603,510 of record CM076583.1, read on the forward strand.
ACCATACCTCATGAATCGGGTATGGTCGGACACGCCGTCCCAAAAACGTGAGATTTTTTTTTTAATAAAAGCCCCATTTCAGTCATTCTTTCTCACCGTTTTCATTTTCTAAAGTGAGCAAGGAGCAAGGGTGAGCAAGGAGGAAGGGTTAGCAAGGAGAATGGGAGTTCTTTCGAAGAGATTCGAGCATCCGGTAAGTGCACCACCAGATGTAGAGATGATAGAGGAGGAGGATGCATCAGAGGCAGAGGAGAGAAGTGGTGAGCATGATGATCGGGATGAGGACATTGATGTTGATTATGATGATGAGGATTGATGAATCATTGACTCTAACTCATTGAGGCTTCAAGCTTGTAGTCTTGTAGATTGTAGTTTTTTTGTATTTTGTTTTCTATTTCTATTTGCCATTGGCAGCGTACTTATGTAACACATTTTGATTCTAATGACTTAATGAGAATGTTAGCATCTCTCAAATAAAAATAATAAATCCAAAATAATAAATTAATTAATTAAATATTCCAAGTTAGGAATATGTGCCTAACTCTTGGGTTGTTCCTCAAATATTGGAGTTTGTTTAGTAACTCCTATCTTGGTGGGTTTTTGGTGAGAAATTATCTCAACCAAAGGAGTCTAAGATAGCACAGACTATCTTAGACATTTTCTCTCATCTATTTAAATTGTAAACTAAATTATTTTAATAAGAGAGAATGATGAGAATGCCATGAGGCTGAAGCCTCTTTTCCGCCATTGTTTTGTTTGGTTTTGTATTTGTGTTTTCTGCAATCTGTTTCTGAGTTAATTATTTTTTCTACATGTGGTATCAGAGCGAAGGTCCATGTCTGGCGATAAACAAATATTGCCAAGAGGGAAATAAATGAGATATTTAGTTTGGCATTGGTAATATCACAACTGCTATGAATATCCTGGCAACCGAAAGTGTTGCGCGCCCTTATGTATGTTATTTCAACTCTGTTCCTCTCGTCCTACATTCCTGCATTGATCAAGTCGAGTTAACATCAATACAAAGCCGATTGTCAAGCTACTCTTGCATAAGTCGAGATCGTGAAGGGAGCATTTGAGTCGAGCACAGAAGCCGAGATCGTGAAGTGATTGTTGTAGAGCCGCTTGTCAAGTTGTAGGGGAATGCAAGCTCGAACAACGATTGCAAAGCTGTGGAGTTGCATCGTGGGTCATTGAACTGAGTGAAAGGATCTTTGCGTTTGCTAGTATCATGCATAGTGCCACCGCTGCTGCTTTCCTTGTCTCAAGACATCTTTCCAAATCTCGTTTGACTGTGTCTTCTATAACCTGAGCAATTTCTAAAGGATCCCCCCAATCCTCCACTTCTCTGATTTCTTTTGTTTCTGAACTGATGATAAACTGCTTCATTTAATTGCTAATTAAGCTGCAAGCATATGCACTGTTAATTGGTGTTTCCAATTTGTCACCAATCAATATCCAAATTTTTATGCCAGCCTTTGAAAGAGTCTGTTAATGACCAGAGTTGTAGCAACCAGTTCTTCTAGAGTCTATTAATGACCAGAGCGTTTGACAACGTTTGGTAGCATTCACGCATCAACATCTCCAAGCAACTGTGTTTGACAGCATTTGAAAGACTCGGCTTGTTGGCACGACAACTAAACCAGAAAGACCCGGCATCTGTTTCTCGGCCCTTGGGGTCGTGCAGAAACGGTGACCAGATCCATTGTTTCTATTCGGCAAGAAACTTGAAGATAAGCCTTTTGAATTTGATCTAGAAAGGAAGTTAGTTTATCCATGTCATCCTCTGAATTTGTTGTGTCATTCTTCAATGCTCACTTCTATAGATTTTCCTCTAATTCAAGACTAGAATTGTCAGCTGGAAGATGTCATCGAAGCGAAATAGTTTAACAGGGTTATTTTAAGTGAAATTTTGAGGTATCATAGCGACTGTAATTGATTGAGAAGGACCCACTTGGATCACAAATATTTACAGATCACTTAATGACTACTTTGTTCTATGAGCCCTCAACTAGAACCTAGAATAAGTATGAACAGAGATGATAAAGCGTGAATATTGGTTGAGAACAGAGATTCAATCGATGACTGCTGGGTCGCTGCTACTTCGTTCATAGAAGCATTCGAGATTTTTTTTTAGGGCCATGTTCAAATCCTCAGCTTTGGAGCTCTGGAAATCCATGTGCTTTAAATCTAAAACGACCAGTTTTTAAAAAAGGTGACTTCATTCATGTCTTTAATTAAATTTAAAAATGGTAGTATGTAAAGTTGGATTGGAAAGTTTAAGTGGAGTAATTTTTAATATTTTTATGCCTTGAAGAGAGTTCATAAAACTTTTAAAGTTTTGTAATGAGGACTATTCTTTATGTAATGGAGAAAAGGGTGTTCTACTGTGGGCTTTGAACTGTTGGTTGCCGCAAGAAATTTAAACCGAGCAGTTTGATCTGTTGTAAAGCCATCCCACAAAGCCATAAACTCTGTCTTCATATTTGTGAAAGCTTCTTGCTCAATAGAACGACGCTGCCCCAAAAAGCTATCGATCTCATCAAGAAATACGATAGCAGGTTGAAGCTTCTATGCAAGTGTGAACACAGCAGTCACAAGTTTCTGAGAATCCCCAAACCATTTACTCATTAGATTGGCTAAGATCTATGGGGTGTAGCAGTGAAAGTGGGGGCCGAGGCGGATGAAAGGCCAATACATGTTTTTAAATGATTTTTTTAAAAAGTGACTTCATACATGTTTTTAAATAAATTTGAAAAAGGGGAGTATGTAAAGGTGGAATATAAAGGCTCTTTAAATATTGATTGGGGAGAGATAGAGAGTGGCAAAAATATTTTTGTTAAGGGAGTCATAAGGGTGAAGATTGTCATTGATTTTGTAATAAGAGTGATGCTTTTGTTCGGAGAAATAAGGTGTGTTTTATTTTAATAAAGTGAATTTTAAAGGAGAGATAAGATGATTTATTTTTTGTAATTTGGAGTGATAAGATGATTTATTTTTTGTAAATTTGGAGTGATAAGGGAAATCCATTGTTGTAATTCAAAGTATTGTTTTACTTTGAGAGAGATCGTGTCACTATCCATTCAGATTTTGAAGGTGAGTTGTTTCAAAGGGTTCCCAGCTTGGCATTATCATTGCTTCATATGATGTACTCCAGTGATTAATAAAAACATATTATTTTTGGTGTTGATGTGTCCTAGATCCGCCCGAAATTGAATAAGCGGATCTTAGGTACACCATGTGTGTTTGTGATGGCGCATGGTTTTATGGCTTCATGTTGTTGATTATGATCTGTGTCTAGTTGTGACACATCAATAATTTCATTTAATATCGCATACATAAAGTTCAATATCAGCGAGCACAACACATGTAACGAAATAGCTGCAAGATCAACACATGCATTTGCGCCACTACAACCTTTAATCAAAGATTGTCTACATCAACATCAACAATCAAATTCACTTAGTCAAGTTAATGCATTTCAAAGAAAAGTCTACATCAGCATTCTTGCATATCCATTTCAGAACTTGAAATCAAATTCATTATTTTAAGTGATTCATTAAAAATTCATTGTTCATGAATTTTTAAAAGGACAAGTAACTTCATTGTTTTAAGTGAGCCATTCAAATCATTGTAAGCTTTCCTGGGTGCATTTTTGACGGTGTTCGGCACCCTTCCTTTAAGAAAAATCAAGTGAATGCACGAGTTTTTTAACTCTAAATTAAACAAGCAACAAGTTCACATCTCCTACAAGCGAGCGTGATTATTCATTCAAGCAATTTGCATCAAGACAGTACAAAGATCAAACCATCAAGCGAGCCAGAGTGAAGTTCATCAAAGCAACCAAACAAGTTCAACTCTAACACCAATCAAGCAAGTTGAGATCGACATCAAGCGAGCGTGGCTATTCATTCAAGTGAGCGTGAAGTCATCAAGTAAGTCAAGTGAGCGCTTAAACAAACGCGATCATCATCAAGTGAGCGTGAATTCCAGAGTTTAAGTGAGAAAATTCTACAATTCTAGCAAGTGTTCCAAGCAAGCACAATAAGCAACAAATCAAGCAAGCGTACCATTCACGTCACATTCAAGCGAGCCTGTAATTCAAGTAAAACAGTTCAAAGAATGACATCTACAACAAGAGAACCTAATTTCAAGAGCGCAAGTTAAAATGGCACAACATATTCAATTGTTAAACATTCTTCATAGTTTGATCATCTCCAGTGATGAAGACATGGTGCACATCAGTAAAGAAACTCTTGCTGATCTTTCACGTCATCTACACCAAACACATGAAACTATTGAGTTTCTTCAACTCGAGTCGCAACTTCAAAGGATTAAATTGCAAGAAAAGAGTGATACTTTCAAGTCTTTGAACCATCCAGATGATAAGTCATTCATTCAAACAACTTCAAGTGTCGAAGTTGTTCCAGTTCCAATTTCTTCCAAGCCCATCATCAAGCCCTGGGAAGAAATTCAGAATAACAAGAATCGGCGAGGCTTAGGATATGTCACCAATGACACCAACTTACATATCCCAGATTATTCCAGGCCAATTAAGTTCGTCAGTGTAGGATTTCTTGCACCACTCACCTCAGCAGGTTCCGAGAAAGTTGCAGACAACCAGCAATGCACGCAACCCAAAGTTGCAGACAAACAGAATTGCACACAACCTGAAGTTGAAGTCCAACCGAAGTGTTGTCATTGTCAAAGAACTGGTCATATGGAAGATCAGTGTTTTAATCTCCATCCTTGTCGGCATTGTGGCAAGCCCAATTATTCCTCAGAAAAATATCGCAACCAACAACAATAAGCTAGATTGAAGATACATTATGAATGGATCGACCCTTGGAAATGGTCATCCACAGTCAAAAGATTGTCTTAGTTCTACAATCGCATACAATCACACATAGTGCAGCTAACAGTGAAAAGATTATTGTAATCTCATGCAGTTGAACAGGGGAGTACACCAGTGTAAAACTCCTACACCTGAAGGGAGGGAGTTCAGGAATACTTTCCAAGAGAAGTGTCTCTCCTTTCAGCTGACAAAGGGGGGAAAATGTCAATGAGATTGACAGTGGTTGTTAGACTGAAAGTCTCGACAAAACTAGCAAAAGAAACCAGTGGGAATCTTCAACAGCCAGTGGGCATCTTCAACAGCCAATGGGCATCAAAAAATTTGCCAGTGGGCATCAACAAATTTGCCAGTGGGTAGTCGACAGAAAAGAAGTAGTGAACAATTTTCAGCATAGAAAAAGCAACAGTGAGTTGCTTTTGACATCATCAGCCAGTGGGCTTTGAACAAATTTTTTCAGTGGACAAAGGATGCTGATTTCATGCAAAGGACAGATGGATCCTTTTGCAACTTGGAACTTGATGGAGTTTTCAAGCGAAATTCAAAGATGAATCAGACATACAGCTGACTCATGGTCTCTTCAGATTGCAGTTTTTCAGCATCCAACTTTGGAGATTTTTCAGGTAATGTTTTTTGAGGATCAACATGAGAACTTGGAAGATGGTTCCTCGTTCTTATTTTGGATTTTTCATTGAAGGGGGGAATGTTAGCCTCTCCCAAATAACAATAATAAATCCAAAATAATAAATAAATAAATTAAATATTCCAAGTTAGGAATATGTGCCTAACTCTTGTGTTGTTCCTCAAATATTGGAGTTTGTTTAGTAACTCCTATCTTGGTGGGTTTTTGGTGAGAAATTATCTCAACCAAAGGAGTCTAAGATAGCACGAACAATCTTAGACATTTTCTCTCATCTATTTAAATTTTAAACTAAATTCTTTTAATAAGAGAGAATGATGAGAATGCCATGAGGCTGAAGCCTCTTTTCCGCCATTGTTTTGTCTGGTTTTGTATCTGTGTTTTCTGCAATCTGTTTCTGAGTTAATTATTTTTTCTATAGAGAAAACTACAGTATCTTACTATCTTCAATCTTGTCTTTCTAAGTAAATTTGACAAATGTATGATGTATCAATGTATCAATGATCATGTATGAGTATCTAAGATGATATATCTTAAATATATGTTTCAATCAATGAATTTTGTATGAATTTCTGTAAAAAATATCTTATTTTTAATATATATATATATATCTATATATATATATATATATATATATATATATATATATATATATATATTTTTTTTTTTTTTTTTAATAAAATAATATATAACGTATCGTATCCCAGAAGTATCTTGTTCTGGGGGTCACTGTACCCGAACCCGATTCCTCGAATCCCCGTATCCCCGTATCCCTATATCAGGTGACTTAGGTAGCAAGATATTTTATTCAGCCTTTATTTCTTTCTGTTTATTATGATTTAATTTTTTCCTTACATCTTCCCTAAGTTGGAGTTATGATACGATTTTCAATTCTTCATTTTGCACAATTAATTGTGTTACAGAGATTTTTTATTGACCTCCTTTGTTACTGATTTAAATCTTTTGTGTCTTCTGGGTGATATAGAAATGGAGCCATGTTGTCTATATAATAAATCTGTATCAGATAGCTCAATTACAAGCTGCTAATGCATACACGCCAATGATTATACACATGATCTTTTAACCCAAAAAAATCCTCTTAAGTAAAAAGTTTGCTACTTTGTCTTTTGTTTCTTGTTCTTACATAATATACATTTGTGAACTCCCTAGGACGGAATTATTTTCCTGCCTCCTCTGGAAGATGCTCAATGTTTATGTTTCTGACCCATGTGCCCTTTATTTTTTCTCCATCCTGTTTGCCTTTGCAAACTCTCATGTTCCTTTTCAACAACTCTCTCTGTTTTTCTCTGCTGTCCAATTCGTTGGCTATTTGAGTAGGTTTATTTATTTATATAGTACTTGATGGCTCTCGTGAGAATTAATAATATATTTTGGTGGATTCTAAATTTGTAATTTATTATTTCATGAATATTTTATTTGGTCATCTCATAGTTAACCCTCCTGTTTTGCTTTACACAGAGAAAATTTATGGAATGTATACTGGCTATACCTCCTCTATTTCTGAGGTTTCAGGTTCAGCACTAACTTATTATGTTGAAGAGCAGTGTGGTTTCTTTTGGGTCATCTCCTCCATTAATATCACTTGGCTATGCTTAGAATTTTACCTTCTAAACCATTCTCTAGACTTTCGGACCTAAATTTATTCAAGGAACAGAGATAAGGATGGCCTACCAACTTGGCCTTATGATACTTTTCATCATTTCATATCAGAGATACAAACTCGACTTCTTGGTCCAACTATTAGGCTCTCAACTTAGATGCTTTTCCTCTAACCTGTGCCAAACCAATATCAAAAAAGATAAAGACAAAAACCTTATTCTTACTTTTGTTCCTGTTTAGTTCTGCTCATCTGAGGTGTGTGAGGTTCTCTTGAGGAGAGATCTACTCTTGTTGGATGTATAATATTATACTCTTCTTAGTAGTTTGTCTTTTCAAGCTTAACCCACAGATCGTTGTTATGGCCTAGCTCAGAGAAAGTAATTTGAGTAGTCATGCATATGCATTGTCTTAGAGACATTACATGTAAAAGTTTTTCCCTTTGCAGCAAGCAAAAGGTCTCCAACTCTAGATCATTCTATAGATGTAGTGTTTTGCCATCAATTATTGCTTTCTGGATTTTGCACCTTCGAAGAGTCGTCATACATAAATGGTCTTATTGGATAAGAAAGCTAACTATGGTCTTAAATTGTAGCACCACAATTATCACCTCAAAACTCGGATTGCACATCTTACATATCTTTTGATTATCCTTAATCCCTTCATAACATAACTCTTTGGAATGTTTTAATCCCAATTTGTAATTCCTTCTAGAGAGTCTTAATCCCAAATTGTAAATTTGTATTTTGAAAAATATATTTAGATCTTTGATGTCCAATGGTACTTCCCTTATGCATTCAGAAGGGTCCCTGCCACTCCCCTGGTCTATCAGGATAAAAATTGCATTTGGTACAGCAAAAGGTCTGGAATTTCTTCATGGAGGGGCTGAAAGACAAGTGATTTATCAGGATTTTAAAACATCCAATATTCTGCTGGATTTCGTTTGTACCTACAACTTCAAAATTATGAGATGGCTCAGTGTTAAACTTTGGATTCTCTTAAGTCTCTATGGAGAGATATGTACTTGGTGCAGGAATAAAATGCAAAGCTGTCTAATTTTGGACTAGCAAAAGATGGACCTGAGGGAGACAACACTCATGTTTCAACTCGAGTTATGGGAACATATGGTTATGCTGCTCCAGAATATGTAATTACTGGTGAGCATTTTAACCAGTTTAAAACCTGTAGCAATGATATCTTGGTGAGGAAATTTTAATATTGATACAGATCAACAAGATTTCTAGCCTCTTTAAGGGTCCTGTCTAGTAAATGGGGCAAGCATCAAAACTGACAAGTTTGTTCTGGGAGAATTGTTCAGGTCTCGTCCTATTGGCCTAATGTTGAATGTAGACCAACCAATTTTCAGGACTCAGGACAATTTATATGAGGTTGTATTTTCCTTAATTTATGAAAAAAGTATCTAAAAATGCATACGTCTCATGCATACATGTTCTATAGTCTATAAAACATTGTTTCAGATGACTAAATAGCCATACCAATAGAGATTTAGTTGAGGAAAGATCAAGGATTTGAGTAGTTGGAAGGCCATTGGTCTGTCACTAGACTTAGTATATATTTTGATATATCCAGTGGCGAAAAACGTTTTCATCCTATGAATGCAAGCACTACTTTGTTTCATTTCTTTTTGCTTGTTTTTGAAATCTAGTGTTAATAATACATTGCTCGACTTCTTTTCTCATTGGGACTTCTTCCTTGCCATATTAATCATATCTAGAAATACAATCAACAAATAAACATGACCATTAAAAGTTAAAACCATAATTTTAATAAACTTGAATGTTCACTATGCTATGTAACCATGTTTGGTGTCCCCTAATAACCTCTACATCACATGCATTCAATATTGGTTTAGGTAACTGTATTACTTATCTTTGGAGGTGACTCATCTCGTCAGGTCCAAAATCCATCAAACACACATCTTCATCATGCCTTCACTTCCTCATTTAGTTTGTCTCTCCTCAATTTCCATCACCAACCAGATTGGGTTTTTCCATCATCAACCACAACAGGAGTCTTCCATATAGAATTTTAGACTTGTGATTATACCAAATGTTTAGTATGAATACATTGAAGGTTACGAGCTTGGAAATGAAAGCGAGTCAGAGTCAACAAATAAACAATATGTGCCACATGATAAATAAATAAGAGAAAAATATTGAAAAATCCCAACAGTGATGGCATGATAGGAAATGTCATTAAAGCTTCTATTCAAGTCATAGTCATATGTACATATATAGATGCAATCCCCGAAGAGGGAGTTACGGTACATAGCATAAAATGATGTTTCCTACACTTGTAATGATAACTCAATACTGGATAGACAATGGAGGGTATAGACAGTGATAACACTACCATTCATATAATTATTTATAACTAGTTCTTCTTGTGATTAGTTCATGTCCAGACCTGAGATGTGCAACTATGCTATTCATTTAACTAGAAAATACACACTTTTGAGGAAGTGAAGTAGGCATAGCGAGCTCTATTCAGGAGACTTTTATGACTGTTGAAGGCTCTGTTTTACACATGAGGTTGACACCTATAGGGAATCTCCAGATTGATATTAAATGTGACAGTGATTACACATCATATTCATGGTGAAGACGAGCATAGCAGTTAGGATTTTTGAAAGTTGTTTTGGGGATTGCAATTACTATTATGACAGTAGAGAAGAGCACTGCCATCTACAGACCTATTTTGATGGCAATAAAGGAGCTATTTTCAGTGGAGCGAGGGCATATTTATATCATGCTGAGTGGCAGTCACATCAAGTACTTAATATTTGCATGAGGGTGCTCAAGTGGGAGTCACAGAAAACAAGTCTGATGAGATTCCTGAGCAGTGTTAAACTGGAAGTTGCACCAACTATTCTAAAGGAGGTGCATTTGTTTGTAAGGTTATGTGTTATCCCAAGGATGGCAAATGCATAGGTTATTACATAACAAAGGTGCTCAATAAGGAGTTACAATCATTCATTGCAGGATGCTGTTATGGCAACATGTGGGGCTGACTCCAGGGAGTTACTCATACTCTTCTAAGCTTTAGAATGGTGTTGATCCCAAATCTCAATGAACAATGTGCTTGTAAAGACTATAACAGGTTTGATCATTGGAAGGAGCTTTAGCATTTTTCATCCTTATTCCTATATTTTCTCATAATTCTGTCTTTGGCATTCTATTTTTATGTTTATTGTTGCATGAGATTGATCCCACACTATAGGTGCATCTGAATATTGTGGCTATGCTTATAGTTCACTTTGATATAGCAAACTGATTTCAAGCTTTATTATAGTATAACTGTATAATTTATATTGACTAGACACTGCTCTACAATTCTTTTCATCAATTGAAAGACTTGAACTCTTTTGGTGGTGGATTCATGTTCATGTGTGTGTGTGAAGGCTCAGTTTTCTCTATTGCTTTTCTTGTTTTCCAGTTGAAATCAGGTTTTCAACTTAGCTAGTGAGTTTCAATACATTCCTCTAACTGGTTTTATTCTTATTCAACTCCTTACCCCCTCATGAGGCACTAGATTTGATTGTACGATCTTTGTTCTAAGTTTTAAATTTATTCAACAGATCCTAAAAGTCAAAATATGCTATTATAGAGAAAAAGGTCTCACTTCCCTGCATGTTTTTCATTGCAGTCTCAAACATGACAGAAAAACCTCTTATGAGCTTGAAAAACTTTTACCAAGCATCCCCTCCACCCCTTCCTCAAGTGGGCATGAATCAAGCAGAAGCGAGAGAAAGAAGGATTAAGCACCCACATACTTTAGAAACATTACATTTGAGGCCTCACAATTTTGGGTGATAACAAAACCTTAATCTAACTTGTAATATTTTTGTGTTATTTTCTATTTTAGAAACATGTTCTTTCTTGTAATGTTTCCCTAGGTTAGAGTTATGGTGGTTAATTTTGACTTAGTGACCCCTTAGTGGTCATTAATGTCATTTATTATACACCATTAATGGGTTATTAATTAGTCCCCATTGGTTGTTAGGGTTACATAATATAACTCTAAAAGCTATAATTGAGGTTGTAATTCACTAAAGAGTATACTTATAATTAGCCCAAATGAGTGAAATTTTAATATATTTACCAAAACAATAAGTTATTTTAGAATTGAACCTTTGGTAAAGGGGGTTTATGTGTATTATCTTATTAAAACCCTTTACAAAATAAACCAAGAAAGGATAAAATAGAAAATGCCAAGCCACACAATGTATTTAAGGTGTTTGCAAAATTAATGTTCTAGTATGGCGTAGAGTGATCTCACAGTTCAACAACAACTTGAAAGATATGAGAGGCTAGCCTTTTATAATTTACTTTGTAACAACTAGATAATAGCTAGTTCAAGCTCTCTCTCAAATAATATTTTACTTGTCATCCACATGTTGGAGACTAAGTAAATTATAACAAAATATATTTTTAATACAATAATTCACTGAAGCTATAAACAAGAAGAACAGTAAGATTGAAGCCAATATCTATGAGTATGCCAATATCTCTGAGTATGTTGAATAAAGGATCTATGGGGATAGAGTCAAAAGCATTTTTGAAAGTCTATGAAACAACAGTAAACTTTCCAGAAGCAATGTTGGGCTTCCTCTATTGTGGTTTGGAGTGTAAAGATGTGATTAATAGTCTAGTGCTCAGGTTGGAATCCAGCCTTTCCTCGAGCTCTATGTTTCCTTTGCCCAAGCTCCCTAGAGAGTTGTAAGTGGAGGGATGCAACATAGAGCTTCAAAAAGCAAATCACCACAAATAGGTCCAATGGACTGCAAGGTACATCATAAATAGTATTTAGTGGGAGCATGAGTGCAGCTCCTATAAAAGGCATATCTAAATTTTGAGGTCAAATACCTAAAGGGTCAAATTCTTCATCTAAGATATAAAATGTTACAAATTTCAGAGTCCCAGAGAAGAAAGGGTCCCTCTGAAGAACTTGAGAATCAGGAGAAATATCTTGATTGAAGGTTTCCTGAAGAAAACGATCAATGTTTGGAGGAGCTATCACCTACTAATTAGGGAGGACTAGGAGAAACTGCTGGCCTCTAAAACTTTATTACCAATGGGTGAATATCTCCTACCATCTGAAGCTAAAGTGAATAATCCCCTGATGGAGAAATTTGGATAAATTGGAAGATCTGATCTTGTGCATATAGGCTGCTCTTTGCAAAGACCTAGATTAGTGGGAAGGATGGTGTCTTATGTGGTTGCAAAAAGGGCTTGGACAGAGACACTATTGCAAGGGTCTCATGGGTGGAGGTAAGGGGTCTCCTCGAGATCTCATGAATCTACATACTGAGGTGGCACTGCTCCCTTCTTGTAACTTATTTCTTCTGTGTGTGAGCTCTACAAAGGAGGGAGGTGATCATCCTATTGTGTGGATTGATGGAAGTTATTCTAAGGCTCCTCCATTTGAGTCTGCTGTCGGTGGAAAATCTGACAAGTCAAATTGTGCCATGACTGGATGAATTTAAAACATCAAAGCTTCTTTATTCAACATAACAAAAAATCTATTGTTGAAAGTGATACTATTGTTGAAGCCATATAAGGAAGCCTCTGTTGCCTGCATATTAGATAAAACCTCTGTACAGTGCAAAACTTTGTAATGATATCTTCTGCTAATATTTAAAGTGTTTTCTTCCACTTCTAACATCAACATCTACAATACATATAACGTATAAAATTCTAATATAAATTCATACATTGTGGTGCTCTCTTTAAAAAAGGTTATGAGAAATCCCTAAGCTCAGAAAGATTTCCTTCACTGAAAACTATCAAGTCTCTGCATTTGAAATAATTTGAACAGGAATAGTTTTCCTTCCCATAAAACATATCGGTCCCCATTTTTTTTACCATATTCTTCATCTCATGGATCTATTTGCATAGCAGCAAGGAGTTCTAATAATGCTGTAGAATCTATATTTGCACGACAATATTTTTTCTAGAGTTTTCTCTTCATGGATTTTGTGTAATGGGTCTGTTTAAATTTGAATATTTTGTTGCCTTCATGATCACTAATCAAAATCATCACCACTACTACACATGGGATCATCACCATAAGCTACATACACATCATTTGGCTCAGAGTACGAGGACTCCTCAAACTCCTCTCCAACCTCAATATCAGTGCTAGTAGTAGCATGAGCAACAACACTACACTTAGTATAACTAGAAGAACGTGTTTTCTAAACTGCACAAGAACTATTTCCCTCATGAGTCACCATGTGCCATGCTTGGTATTGGTGGTTTGCTTCCTTCAACTCCTGGTTCAACTACCATATCTTCATTGGAACCAACACCTCGAACTCCACTAGACAATGATTCACCATTTTGTACTAGTGATTCGCCATTTGTATTGGTGATTCACCATTTGTACTGGTGATTTGCCATGATTTTATAGGATAATATAATCTCGTGAGAGATTCGCCAAAAAAATTATATATACATATTATATTATTAATAAAATCGCCTTCCATTTTTCCTATGTATCATGGGGATTCGCCCATTTATTATACATATAAATTTAGGGGGGTTCATAAAATTTTCCCTGTTGGTGCCTTGACACAGACAAGGCACGAGATGGTACATGGTGGTACAACAGTAACAGGGGGTATCTAGCGGTGTATAGGGGTATGCTGCAGTGTGCAGTGGCATGTCGAGGAGTACATGGATGACCAATGGTATGCGTGGGTGTATGGTGCTGCACAACAGGGTCTTAGAGTATTTCCTCCAAGAAAATTCATGGATGAAGACATCAGACATACCTTTGGGGGTAGTTCACCCAGGACCGATGAGGAGACAGATGAGTGATGCTTGAAGATATCCGTGGGAACTCACATGCCTAACCCTCTTCTACATCACTCATGGGCACAGTCGATTTTGTTGTTGTCCTTTGACACTCTGGGCATGAGCATCGGGGTATGCGAGGTTCACCCAAGATATTTGGATGACACTCAGCACACTAGGGGAGAGATCTTCTCAGCAGTGGCATTGGGTTGGTGTACTAGTTAACAGCCACAGGTTGGGGGATGAGATGGTCATCTGCAGGGGTGGCATATCAGTCGTCATTGAGCCTACGCTTGGGGAGCGGGTCACGAGGGAGACATGTGTCACTCTTTTCACAGGGCATGTCGAGACCATGCATGAGTAGAAGATACTAGGTACAACTGAGGTAGCATCCCAGTATGTGTCTGGGCTCCAGACAATGTATCGACACTTTATTGAGAGGGTGGATGGCATTGGCAGGAACAAGAGGGATCCAAATACCTTGAGTCGATTGCTAGTATCAGATATCCATCTATTGGTTGCATTCAAGAGGTGGCTATTTGTCACATGTGGCTTCCAACAGTCATCGATACTACACAGTGACAGGCATAGGGTAGGTTAGCATGCATCAAATTTTCCCATGATATATGCACCCTCTATATTGGTCATATGCAGGGACTAGAGATGAGGCACGAAAGGATTCCTGCAATTGTCAGAGCTATGGTGCAGCAGGTTCGACTATGGGAGGCAAAGATTCAGTTGATTGATAGACCATTCTGTCTCGTGATGGTCAGAGTCGGGACATAGATGGATCTAGCTCATTATTGGGTTGGCACTCAAAGGCCTCCATCGGATGGTGAGGTCAAATTTCTCTGTTGCTGCATAGGATCAAAGTTAGATGTGGAGGGGTAGATATTGGCATCAAGGTGATGCCTGGGTAGGATGAACTTGGCTCTCACCAACCTTCCACCACTAGGCCTCAAGAGAGGAGGATACGATCTACACACAGTGGGGAGTATGCCATAATTAGAGTAGCGCAACATCAACATGGTGGCATCACTATGAGTTCGGCAGGGGGCCTAATCATCACCACTCTTTACAGCTCAATACCCCTTAGGGATGAGTTGGCAACCATAGGGGGAGATCCTGCAGATCTTCCATTGATCTTTAGTAATTCCCCGATGGCGTGGGGAACCTCAATAACTTGGCAGGTGGGTCAACAACATGACATACAAAGAAGTTCATGATATACGAAGAAGCTATCTCTGTAGGGATTAGGTGGTATCTTCGAGGGTCTACTCTTGGAGTGCAAGGGATGAACTACTTGGTAGGGAAACTTCATGAGGAGTGGGGCACAGTGCCATATCATCATGATTCCCTACTCACTGATGGTGTGTAGAGGGATTCTGTTACTTATGCTTGGCAGGATGGTGAGTGGAGTAGGGGGATCTTTATGTTGGACAGGATGGCTTGGGATCCTGGTATTGAGGGATCTCTTCATATCAGGGCGATGCGGAGATCAGGGATGATTCAGTGGTGCATTTGGGACCCTAGAAAATTTTGCAGTGACCGTGGGGGAGCGTTAGTTGGAGAGGATTCTTGTTCAGGAATTTCTCGAGGACAAATAATTTTTGGATGGAGGACTGCAATATTCCAAATTAGGAGTCAGCTAATTGGAATATTAATTTTGATTTATTTTGGAATTTCTTAATTTTGGGTGAAAATAAAGTGGGTAGGGGATCCATAACTAATAATTAAGCCAAATAAAGTCTTTTCGTAAAGTCCCTAAGGGAAATTGCGGTTCTAGTGGTGTGGTCGAATTGGCCTTAGGTGGCAGCATAGAAGAGGCACAAAAAGGACAATGTGGGATTAGCTAAAGGAAGGCAGCACATGATTAGTCAAGGAGAGGCAGCATAAGCCAAGGTAGGACCTAAGGCATACGTTGGGCCTCAATGGATAAAAGGAAGAAGGAAGGCTCATTTGGCATTCATTCATTCATCTTCTTACTCTTGGTCATTTTGACTGAAGCATGCTTGAGCCGGACAACCAAGTCTCCAGTGCTGTTTAGCACACGAGATCTTCAAGCAGAGATCTCAACCTCTACCACAGGGGACTTCGAGTGCCCACTCAGGAGAGGAGTTCTGCATTTTGGTGGGGGGAATTACACAACAGTAGCAATAGGAAGAGCGTAGCCCCTTCAAGACTGTGCAAAGGTAGAGAAGGCTACATAGTGATTGCGTAGTTCAGTTCGGTGTGGGTGTCGGGAGTGTGGAGAGCAGCGGAGTTTCAACAAGAGATATGGAGGAGAGATTAGCCACCTCGTACTAGGGATTTTGGTAGCGCTCCAGAGGCATTTTCCAACATATTCATCCAGAGGTTTGATTTACCCAGCAACGCAGTGAGCCAAGCCTAAGAGGACTAGATTTCAAAGTCAAGTTTTGGGCAAACCCTTTCTAGGTTTTTCTGGGTTTATTGAGGAGAAGCCAAGATTAATTTGGCATAATTTTTTGGGTAGGTTTGAGGCTTCAAACAAATATCCTAACGCCACCAACAACTAGAGGAGCGAGAGGAAATTGGGCCAAAATTTTGGGGTTAACATCTGGCCAATTCCTTGCAGTTTTTGTGGGTTTGGTGAGTATAGTTCGAGGTTAAAAGCCTAGAATTTTATGAGCAGAGGAAGCAACCCAACCAACAGTCTGAAGTCAGCCAAAAGCAACATTTCTGGGCTAGGCAACGCAGAGACTGAGCCACACAACAACACTTTCATCCAAATTTTTTGCTTGGGTTTGAGTTGTTCTTCAAGCCTGCCTTGAGTAGGCCCATGTGGAAACTTTCGAACACCTCAATTGTACTCTTTCCCAATATATTAATAAAATGGCTCAGCAGTGATTTTGGCACTAGTTTGAGCATTTTAATGGTGTTTGCATTTTTTCTTGTCTATTTGCACTTTTATTACTGTAAATCCCCATTTGGGATATTACAGTTTTGTATTGATCATGGACAATTTACTCATGCATTCAACCAAATGTAAAGAGACATACAGTCATGCAAAATAATCAATGGAAAATACCAATAAAGAGAAATTGTGTTAGTTGATTTACCATTCCATAATCACCATCAAAGGCAATGACAAATAGATATAAGAAAGTCTACCTTTCTTCTACAATGTATTCAAAGTTACGATGTGAAATGATAAGCAGTTCCTTGAATAGGTTCATCAAACTTAATGATCTCAAACAAGTATGATGGAAAACAATGAAAAACTATAAACATGAACCTCGTCAGAAATACAAGTGACAAGGTTATGGTAATGTAACAAATCTGGTTTTCAGAGACAAAGGAAGTTTGAGACCATGTCCTGACAAAAAAAAATAGGGGATGCACTCAAGAAGATTTTAATCAGGAAAGCATGAGAATGGTTATGCTAACCTACAAGTCAACTTTATTGGTGGTCAGATGAGAAAGTGTCATGATAGGCATGACATTTGCCAATTATATTCCATCTATTTTCTTTCTATTTTTGGTCCTTAAGATCTTTCCATGAATCTCATAACATGGGAGGTTTCCCCATTTAGAGAATTCACATTGTTTGCTTTATTTGGAGATTTAATTGGTTGTAAACTGACTGTTGAAAGCATACATGCATGTGGTTGACCTTTCCTTGAAGATTATGGTATGGAAGCAACTACATGATATGCCTTGAAAGTAGCTACAAGAGGAGTGAACGACAAGGCAAATGGACTGAATAACTCCCCAAATCAGTAATGAGTTGACTTATTCTTATTAGTGAGGTTAAAAGGCAGGATTTTGCAACAAGATTCCATCTAAATACCAGATCATAATACACTTGGCAAGCATGAAGACCTTGTCAAGCTAAGCATGTTTTCTTTCCTCTTCCACAAGCAGCTAAGTTTAATTACTCTTCATGCTTTGGGCCTTTGTATAGGCAAAGTTGAGGGGATGTAGAAGGGTTGAACAATATTCCTTAACTAGTTTTACAACAACATAACTCATCATTCTCTCACCTACCAATTCCAACAATCCACTTCACCAGTGCATGCTACTAGGATTATTGTAGCCTGTCATTTCTTTCACATTGCAATGTTGTTATTGGAAATATGCTTGTGTTTGGGCTAGAAACTATGCTAGATTTATTTTTCTCTGCAATATTGTTGTTGTCTATTTGGTTGTTTATGATAGAAAGAAATCTAACACGTGTTAGGTTTCCTTCACCTTGGCAATGTTATTGGAAATGTGTTTGTGTTTGGGCTATAAGTCGTGCTAGATTTCTTTTGCTTTACAATATTGTTGTTGTCAATTTGGTTGTTTATTATATAGTGAAATCTAGCATGTGTTAGATTTCCTTCACCTTGGCAATGTGCTTGTGTTTTTGTTAGAAGGAAATATAGCACACACTAGGTTTCTTTTGGCATGAAATGTTGTTGTTGGTAGTATGCTTGTATTTGTGCTACATGTAAAGCTAACATGCATTAAATTTCTTTTACATTGCAATGTTGTTATTGGAAATGTGCTTGTGTTTGTGACAGAAGTTGTTCTAGATATCTTTTTCCATGCAATGTTGTTGTTGGCAATATGCTTTTGTTTATGCTGGAAGCAAATCCAACATGCTAGATTTCCTTCACCCTACAATGTTGTTGTGTGTTTGTGTTTGTGCTATGTGTAAATCTATCACGTGCTAGATTTCTTTTGCTCTACAATATTGTTGTTGTCTATTTGGTTGTTTATGATAGAAGGAAATCTAGCATGTGTTAAATTTCCTTCACCCTGGCAATGTTATTGGAAATGTGCTTGTCTTTGGGCTAGAAGTTGTGCTAGATTTATTTTGATCTACAATATTTTTGTTGTCAATTTGGTTGTTTATTATAGAAGGAAATCTAGCACGTGTTAGATTTCCTTCACCTTGGAAATGTGGTTGTGATTGTGTTAGAAGGAAATATAGCATGCACTAGGTTTCTTTTGGCATGAAATGTTGTTGTTGGTAGTATGCTTGTATTTGTGCTACATGTAAAGCTAACATGGATTAAATTTATTTTACCTTGTGATGTTGTTATTGGAAATTGGATTGTGTTTGTGATAGAAGTTGTTCTAGATATCTTTTTCCATGCAATTTTGTTGTTGGAAATATAATTTTGTTTATGTTGGAAGCAAATCTAACACGCTAGATTTCTTTCACCCTACAATGTTGTTGCGTGTTTGTGTTTGTGCTATGCGTAAGTCTAGCACATGTTAGATTTCTTTTCCTCTGCAATATTGTTGTTGTCTATTTGGTTGTTTATGATAGAATGAAATGTAGCACGTGTTATATTTCCTTCAACTTGGCAATGTTATTGGAAATATGATTGTTTGGGCTAGAAGTTGTACTAGATTCTTTTGCTCTACAATATTGTCGTTGTCAATTTGGCTGTTTATTATAGAAGGAAATCTAGCACAAGTTAAATTTCCTTCACCTTGGCAATGTGCTTGTGTTTATTTTAGAAGGAAATATAGCATGCACTAGGTTTCTTTTGGCATGAAATGTTGTTGTTGGTAGTATGCTTGTATTTATGCTACATGTAAAGCTAACATGTGTTAAATTTTTTTTACCTTGCGATGTTGTTATTGGAAATGTGCTTGTGTTTGTGATAGAAGTTGTTCTAGATATCTTTTTCCATGCAATGTTATTGTTGGCAACATGCTTCAATT